>CM064571.1:17035295-17137795 GCA_032716605.1 Paralithodes platypus
AGGGGAGGTGAGTGAGTGAGTGAGTGAGTGGAGTGAGTGAGAGAGAGAGAGAGAGAGAGAGAGAGAGAGAGAGAGAGAGAGAGAGAGAGAGAGATGGAGAAAAAGAAAGAGAAGGAATGTTATGTTTGCTAATAACTATAGTGGCCTTCAATATGAAAGAGAGAGAGTGAGTGAGTGAGTGAGTGAGTGAGTGAGAGAGAATGCGTGTGTGTGTGAGTGAGTGAGTGAGTGAGTGAAGTGAGAGAGAGAGAGAGAGAGAGAGAGAAAGAGAGAGAGAGATGGAGAAAAAGAAAGAAAGGGAAAGGATGGTTGGCTAATAACTAATATGCCCGTCCATATAAGAGAGAGATGAGTGGTGAGTGAGGTGAGTGAGAGAGAGAGAGAGAGAAAAAAAAAAAAGAGAGAGAGAGAGAAAGAGAGAGAGAGAGAGAGATGGAGAAAAAGAAAGAGAGGGAATGTTGTTATGTTTGCTAATATTTATAGTGCCCTTCAATTTGAGAGAGTGAGTGAGTGAGTGAGTGAGTGAGTGAGAGAGAGAGAGAGAGGAGAGGAGGAGGAGAGAGTGGAGAGAGAGATGAGGAGAGGGAGAGAGAGAGAGAGAGAGAGGACGGAGAGAGAGAGAGAGAGAGAGAGAGAGAGAGAGAGAGAGAGAGAGAAATGGAGGAGATGTTGGGTTTGCTAATATTTATAGTGAGTCCTTTATTCACCCTGATGAGGTCTGCCGAGAGGGAGGGGGAAATAGAAAACGGAGAGAAGGAAAGAGTCGGGAATCAATAATGGCTAAATGGGGTAAATATAGGGGCAATAAGTTTTGTTTATATATATATATATATATATATTTGGTATTTGGGAAAGGAGTGTAGGGAAGGGAGAAGGGAAGGGGGAGAGAGGGGAAGGAAGGGGATGAATGGGAGAGAGGAAAGGAAAGGAACGGTGGAGTTGGGGAGAGAGAAAGAGGGAAGGGAAGGGGAGGAGGGAGTGGAGGGAAGGGGGAAGATGAGGAGCTAGTGGAAGGAAGTGGAGACAGAAAAAGAAAGGAGGGAGGGAGTAGGGGGGAGGGAAAGAGAGAAGGGAGTGGGGTGAGGGAGGGGGAAGTGAAAGGAACGGGAAAAGGAAGGAAGGAGGGGGGAGGGAGGGGAGGAAGGAGTCGAGAATCAATAATGCCATATGGGGCATAGAGGGTTTTATATAAGGAATTTGGAGAGTAGAGATATAAGGAATTGATGGGGAGGAGGAGGGAGTGGAGGGAAGGGGAGGAGGGGAGGGGAAGGACAGGAGTGTAAGGAGGAGGGAGTGGAGGGAAGGGAAGGAGGGAGTGAGTGGAGGGAAGGAGGTAGTAGAGGAAGGGGAGGAGGAAGTAGAGTGGAGGGAAGGAGGGAGTGGAGGGAAAGGATAAAGGAAGGAATAAATAGAGAGAAAGAGGGAAGGAGAGGAAAGAGCAGGAAGGGAGGTCAGAAGGATCAATACATGTATACGGTAAAAATAGGGGCAATAGGAGATTATAAATAAGTAAGATGTAGATTAGACAAAATGGAGGATGGGATAGGGAGAGGAAGATGGAACGAAGACAATAAATTAAGGAAGAGGGAATACACAGAAGAAGAAAAAAGATAAATAGAACAAATAACTGCAACAAAGCTATAGTACACATATTTTGGTGTATTTATTTGAACCTGTTGAAGAAAGTCTCACTGATTTGCCACGTATATTCGAACACCTTTATGACGTGCAACCTAAGTGTGTTCAAAAAGCCTGAGAGAGTGTTCAAAATTGTTCCAAAGTGTGTTAAAAAAAACTGAAAGTGTTCGTTCGTATTCTTCATACATGTGTTATAAAAGCCTGAGGGAATGTTTGTATAGTTCCTAAATGTGTTCAAAAAGCCTGAGGGAGTGTTCGTATTGTTCCTAAATGTCTTCAAAAAGCCTGAAAGTGTTCGTATTGTTCCTAAATGTGTTAAAAAAGCTTGAACGAATGTTCGTATTGTTCCTAAATGTGTTAAAAAAGCCTGAGGGAGTGTTCGTATTCTTCCTAAATGTGTTAACAAAGCCTGAGGGAGTGTTCATATTGTTCCTAAATGTATTAAAAAAAGCCTGAGTGAGTGTTCGTATTGTTCTTAAATGTGTTCAAAAATCCTGCGGGAGTGTTCAAAATTGTTCCAAAGTGTGTTAAAAAAAGTCTGAAGGAGTGTTCGTATTGTACCTAAATGTGTTCAAAAAGCACGAGAGATCGTTCGTATTGTTCCTAGATGTGTTCAAAAAGCCTGAGGGAGTGTTTGTATTGTTCCTAAATGTGTTAAAAATCCTGAAATAGTCTTCATGTTGTTCCTAAATGTGTTCAAACAGCCTGAGGGAGTGTTCGTATTGTTTCTAAATGTGTTCAAAAAGCCTGAAAGTGTTCGTATTGTTCCTAAATGTGTTAAGAAAGCCTGAAAGAATGTTCGAATTGTTCCTAAATGTGTTCAAAAATCCTGAAATAGTCTTCATGTTGTTCCTAAATGTGTTTAAACAACCTGAGGGAGTGTTCGTATTGTTCCTAAATGTGCTCACAAAGCCTGAGGGAGTGTTGATTGTTCCTAAATGTGTTAAAAAAAAGTCTGAAGGAGTGTTCGTACTGTTCCTAAATGTGTTAAAAAAGCCTGAGAGTATTCAAAATTATTCCAAAATATGTTAAACAAGCTTGAAAGTGTTCGTATTGTTCCTAAATGTGTTCAAAGAGCCTGAAAGAGTGTTCGTACTGTTCTTAAATGTGTTCAAACAGCTAGAGAGAGAGAGAGAGTGTTCAAAATTGTTCCGCCAATACGATAATTGTAGTCTATACTCTCTGTTTATGTGTACTATTTTGTGCATGTGTTTTATAATGCACTCACAAATTTAGCAATGCAGGAAAGAGGAAAATAGCGGAAATAATACGATAAATGGGAAGAAACGATAATTTTAAAGGGAACGGTACACTCAGATGCCATAGTCTGTAGCCAACTCATAAAATTTCGTGGACTTCACCTATTTTAATTATGGAAACCAATTTATGAGTATAATTTTGTATATATCAATTACTAAACCATAATTATATTTTTGATTGAAAGGCAAGTTCTCTCCAAAAGTCCATCCACATAGTTATAATTGCATAGATCAAAACATGTAGGATTCACGTATTCTTATGAGTGGGCTAGAAACTATGGTATCCGAGTGTACCACGAGTAGAATGAGAGGAAGAGGAAACACAAAGTAGAAGTGAATGGGAATGTGTAGTGAAAACATTGTAAAAGACAGAAAGAAAACGTGATGATGATAGAAGGAGAGAACATGGAAGAGAACAGCCCTCTTCAATTGACCACTTGCGAGTTTCAGGCTGTAAGGAAGTTGGAGCTGTAGACATCAATATTTAGCAGAATTACCAGATAAAATACGGTTGTAGTGCACATACGAATACACAAAATCCAATTCAACATACTTCCTATCCATCAAAAACCTACATTATTATTGAATTTTTGTTTGATATCGATTTTTGCGGCTCCCACTTCCTTATAGCCTGAAACACGCAAGTGGTCAATGGTGGATGGCTCGCGTGGTAGTGAAATGTTGTGTTTGGACACCGTAGATTTATATATACAGGCCATTATCATTATCCATTAAGGGGGGTCACCTCGTGGTTTTTTTCTCTCTCCCTCTCTCTCTGGATTGTATCAATTTGGTCCCATTCAGCCTACTGTTTTAAGACGTTTACCTCCATCCAGGTGTCAGCATATATATATATTTGTTTTGACAGGAAGCTAAATTTTTACATTGTTCGATAGAAAAATTTCTCCGGCAAAGCCGGATTTGTCCATACAATGCTGGCTCACTTTCGCTCGCCAGGAAGTAATCGACACTAATGAGGATAAACGTCTTAAAATAATTGGCTGAATGGGGCCGAATGGATACAAGCCAGGGAAAGAGAGAAAAGGAGAGAAAGAAAAAACAAAAAACGGTGACCCCCTTAAACATCGTCTTTATCATTATTTTCGTTACCATCATTATTATTTACACCATTATTATAATTATTAACATTATTATTATTATTATTATTATTATCTCACTAACGAATCGCCTTTAAGCATTGTTGAAATCATCGCCATCATCGCTACCATTTTAAGACCTCTCGCCCCATTTCTTTGTCACTTTTAAGAACTTTCGTACCATATATTTATTTTAGTTTCCTCCCTAGACCTCTATCAAGCATTAACAAATCATGCCAAATCCCCCCCCCCCCCCCCTTCGATATAAATATATACATTTTTCGATAGAAAAAGTCCCGTTTCTGTGTGTCTGTGTCTGTCATGTGTCTATATCTAATTGTATACCTGTCTACACCTATATTGTTTTCATATATCCATATATATATATATATATATATATATATATATATATATATATATATATATATATATTCGTCTCTTTGGCATTGTTTTATAATATATTTTGCGTCTCTAAAATTAATAATGGTGCTAAAAGTGGGGTAGCATTTTCTGGTTTATATTAGAGAGAGAGAGAGAGAGAGAGAGAGAGAGAGAGAGAGAGAGAGAGAGAGAGAGAGAGAGAGAGAGAGATATTAAAAGAGGAAGAACAATAGGATTTAAGAAGAATATTAATGAGAGAGTGTGAGAAACGAGAATATGAGAGATCAAAATGAGAAATTATAGAAGAGAGAGAGAGAGAGAGAGAAAGAGAGAGAGAGTGTGAGAGTGTGAGAGGTCAACACTTAAAGCGAAGCACAGGATAGTATGCTTGCTTCACCCAGAGACAAAGAGAGAGAGAGAGAGAGAGAGAGAGAGAGAGAGAGAGAGAGAGAGAGGGGGGGGGGAGCGAGATGTATGTATAATATATTTCATTAATTATTCTGCTCTATTAATTATTCATGTGGCTGGAGGCATTTGTAACGAAGATTATTGATATACAGGTAGGGAATTCAATCAATGTATAAATATAAAGAGTTAGATATATTATAGACAGAGGGTTGGATAGATGATTAAAGTGATAGGTAGAAAGATAAATAAATAGATAGACAGACAGATATAAATAGATAGATAGATAGATAGATAGATAGATAGATAAGAAGTTGGATAAATAGACAGATAAATGAATAGATAAATAGATAGGTTCGTAGATAGATAGATAGATAAATATTTGTAGCAAGACGTGGTTATTAAATAGATGTATAAATATTTATAAATATGCTTGAATAATAAATGAACATAAACAGATTGGTAGATACTTTGATATAGATGAATGTATAAATAATTACAGGTTAAATAATTTACTATAAGACAAAAAAAAAGTCTTTCAAATTTACGAAGATCCCTCACTGACCATAAATTGACAACACTGGTCTGCCCTTTTCCCAAGACTTATCAGGTGTAATTTGATAGTACTGGAGATAGACCAGTGACCTCTCTCTCTCTCTCTCTCTCTCTCTCTCTCTCTCTCTCTCTCTCTCTCTCTCTCTCTCTCTCTCTCTCTCTCTCTCTCTCTCCTCTTTCTATATTCCATTTACTTCTCATTATCAATTATTTTAATACAATGACGACAGCCAGGTGATTTTATTCAAATTAGGAAGGACTTCAGAGAGAGAGAGAGAGAGAGAGAGACCGACAGACCAGACCAGACAGACAGAGAGGGAGAAAGAGACAGACAGACAGACACAGTGAGAGAGAGAGAGAGAGAGAGAGTATACAATTCAGAAGTATGAGTAAACTATTATATTGTTTATTGTTTGGATGGGTTTTCCACAGTCTAGAAAGTCAATGTTTGAATTAAGATTATCTTTGACTTGTATTATTTTGTTTGTCTCCTCTCGCCTCCTCCTACCCTTCTCTCTCTCTCTCTCTCTCTCTCTCTCTCTCTCTCTCTCTCTCTCTCTCTCTCTGAGGTCCTTCCTAATTTGAATAAAATCACCTGGCTGTCGTCACTGTATTAAAATAATTGATAATGAGAAGTAAATGGAATAGAGAGAGAGAGAGAGAGAGAGAGAGAGAGAGAGAGAGAGAGAGAGAGGTAGGTCACTGGTCTATCTCCAGTACTATCAAATTACACCTGATAAGTCTTGGGAAAAGGGCAGACCAGTGTTGTCAATTTATGGTCAGTGAGGGGTCTTCGTAAATTTGAAAGACTTATAGGGTTGATAGGTAAATATGCATAGGTAGATTTAGGTCGATGGATAAGGTGAATAGATTGAATACAAAACAAATTATGGTCCCCCTTCTCCCTCCTGTTAACCCCATTAATTTTGAGATTTTAAGATGTTCACCCCATTAGTTATCGACACCTAAATGGCACGAAAGATCTTAAAATCTTAAAATTAATGGGGTAAATGCCTTAAAATCTTAAAACTAATGGTGGCAAACAGCTAACCATGAGGGAGAAGGGGGTAGTGGCGTATGTGTAACCCATTGCGTACCAGCGACGTGCGATATATTGTACTCTAGCTCTATTTAGACGATATGATGCAGCTTAGGAATGGGTCTGTGTCTCTGTGATAGGCGAAAGGGTTGGTTGAGATAGTTTGAAGTCTTATTATGGCTAGAGGGCCTTCCAAAGCTGAGTAAAATTGTCTAATAGTTTGCCAGAATATGATGAAAATTACGTCCCCGGTACTGAATGGGCTAAATAATATAATAATAGGATATGGAGGTGTGGGTGCGTGGGTGTGGGTGTGGGTAGGTAGGGGGGGGGGGCTTATTGCTGTTGGTTGGCGTCCGGGTCAACGCTGCCTTGACCTGGTATACTACGAATAAGCATATACTATTAATTATTCATTTGTTAGGCAGATTATTGATACATTGGTAGGAAGTTCCATACATTAATATACCTATTCATAAGCAGTCGTAAGGGATATATAGGGCCTATGTGACTTGAGAATAATACAGTAAAAGGGCAGGGAAGCTAAACGGAAGGAATATATGGGAATTAAGGGAACCCACCTCGCTTTTTGTTTTCTCTTTCTTTTCTCTCTCTTTTGGCTTGTATCCATTCGACCCCATTCAGCCAACTGTTTTGAGACGTTTACCCCTATCCAGGTGTCAATATTTTCCTGGCGAACGGTAGCGAGCCAGCATATATATACTTGTTTTGACAGCAAGCTAAATTTGTACATTTTTCGATGGAAAAATTTCTCCGGCAAAGCCGGATTTCTCCATACAATGCTGGCTCGCTATCGCTCGCCAGAAAGAAATCGACACCTGGACGGGGATAAACATCTTAAAACAGTTGGCTGAATAGGGCCGAATGGATACAAGCCAGGGAAAGAGAGAAAAGGAGAGAAAAGGAGAGAAAGATAAAACAAAAACAGTGACCCCCCTTAAACAAAATACAAGGGTCAGCTGATTTATGTAAAAGAGCGACATACTGTATACTACTGTGCTATACTGTACATATGTGCTAAACAGAGCAGGTGGAGAGCGAGTGGTGTGTGTTATATGGCTGTGTGTCTCCCCTTTACACAGCCCCGTGACATGGAGAAAGGAGGAGGTGGTGGTGTGGGTATGAGGGCAGGTGATACCCCCGTCCCTACCCAGGCCCCCCAGGTGAGAGAATCCCCCCCTCCCCCCTCTATTCCCTAGCCATTCCCTCCCTGAAAAATTGCACTCGACCCGGACTCCCTCCCACCCACCCTATCACCCTTTCACCCCCCCCCCCCCATCCCATCCATCTATCCATCCCCCCTCCCCCCCCCCCCCCCCCCAAAACAAAAAAATAAAGGACGACAAAATAAACTCGAACAATGTTCATGTTCCCAGTCTATCCTCCCACACACACTCCCATGCAACCCCTTTAACTACACCCAAACACACACCCACACACACACGCACGCACACGCACATAAGACCATCCACCCACATAAGACCATCCACCCACATAGACAAGCACACACACAGCCATACTTACCCTTATGAACACACATACACATACATACAACCCTCTTATGAACACACACACACACACACTCACCACACATACATATAGACACACACACACACGCAGCCATATAACACATACAACCCCCTTATAAACACACACACACACACACACACACACACACACACACAAGACAAATTACCCTAACCTTTCCTTACCCCTTCCCGTGGTAAACACTCCTACCATTCTCACATTCCTTTTATAGACATCATTCTTATTATTTTTATCTGAAACCTAGCTTTCTGCAAATACCTTCCTCCTCTAAGAAACCCACCTCTAGAAACACATATCCCCTTTCTCTATTCAACAAATCGATTCTAAAAAATAAAAATAAAAATAAATAAATAATAATAAAAAAAACACACACACACACTTTTGTTTACTTCTTTATTTGAAGCTTGTCTTCTATAGTCTATATATTTACTATCATTAAGCCAGAAATATTGACGATTAAATAAAATACTTCACCGGTTTAATCTTATCCATAACTAGACGGAAAGGATATATGATAATTGATGGAAAATAAAAGGGGCAGCTGATTGATGTAAGAGAGAGAGAGAGAGAGAGAGAGAGAGAGAGAGAGAGAGAGAGAGAGAGAGAGAGAGAGATCAAAGGGAGCCGGTTCCGATCCTTTTAAACCTTATCTAAATCCGCTTCTATTCATCTCTCTCTCTCTTTCTCTTTCTCTCTCTATCTCTATCCCTCCTTTTCCTCTCTTTTTTTCTCTTTCCCTGGCTTGTATCCATTCGGCCCCATTCAGCCTACTGTTTTAAGACGTTTATCCCCATCCAGGTGTCGATTTCTTCCCGGCGAGCGATAGCAAACCAGCATTGTATGGAGAAATCCGGCTTCGCCGGAGAAATTTTTCTATCGAAAAATGAACAAATTTAGCTTGCTGTCAAGACAAAAATATATATTCAGCTACCCCTTTCCTTTTCTGTCAACTCCCTTTTATCCCTTCGCTTGCCATACAATGTAATCATAACGAAGACAAAAAGATCTATAACATCTTTGGGTTTATTGGTAATGATTTACCTTTTGAATCCTTATCTTAGAAGGGTTTATCACCACCAATGTATTTGTATACGGTCATAATATGTTATGGACACTTTAATTAGCCTTGTTTTTTCATAACAACCGTACTTATATTTATTTTTCAACCTTAAGGTTTTCTAAAATATTTCTAAACCCTCTTTTGTACAAGCAATATTTCTTTAATCGACGGTTATAAAATTAATATTAGTATTCATATTTCTTATGCCTTGAATAGTTTTAAGTATTATTTGTCAGCTAAATGTAATATCTAATCAATCGTCAGTAATTTTTGTTCATGGAAAAGTAAATGCCACTACACATCTTTGTATAGTCTATTGATTATATCGAGTCTAGAAATGATGACCCCAAGCACATATTCCATTTCTCAACCATCCCAGCAAATCGTACCTTGGCAGAGCTGCACCCATCTCCCCAACCCCCCTCCCTCACTCCACCTCCTACCAATAGTGGAAGGGTAGGAGGTGGAGCGAGGGAGGGGGGTTGGGGAAGTGGGTGCAGCGCTGCCGAATCACGACCCCAACAGAATAGAATATGTGCGGCAAACTGTATCTCATGGAGAAAACTGGCTGAAAATTCACACCCTTAGTTCTATTTACTGGTGGACTCTTCCCAAATAATAGCCGATTACTCGAGTCCTCATCGAGTTAAAAGAGAAGTTGGGCGTCTGGATTTTTAGATGCGTTATAATAAATAGAATATGTCGTAGTTATACCTCACATATTTTCCCAGTCACATTTACTTCCCTCCCAATCATACAATATTGAATTTTACACTTCCTAAGGTAGGTTAACCCTTTGAGTACGAGCGACGTCTGTTATACTTTATTCTAGCTACATTTAGACGATTTTATGCAGCTTAGGAGGGATATATGGTAGCTACATGGATTATTTGAGATAGCCGGTAGCCTTTTCAAAGGTAGCGGTGCTTCCTAAGCTGAATATAATCGTCTAATAGTTGCCAGAATACAATGAACAGAACGTCACCGGTACAGTAGGGGTTAACAATTCATTATAGTTTTCCAAGTAGTTACCCTTTTGAAATTACCCAAACCAATCTCCCTAAACAGCGGGAAAATTGTATATATATTGACAAATATATTAATTTTGTAGTTACGAACTCGTGTTTGATGTAAATGCCAACCCTCCCAGCATTTGCAAGTCCCAAATTGTCTATGATTAAGTAACTGGCTTGAATGACTAGCGTATGGCTAATTACCAACACATTACCCGTTTTCTATGACTATTAAAGGATATTTCTGCAACACAACAGACAAATTATTACTGTATCTTCTGACAGTCTAATCTTATGCAGCATATCATAATCCGAATCAGCAAATTTTTCACACATTGAAACCTAAACAAACCCAACCTATCCTTCTGCACCCCATTTTTTATGAAGATATTCTATTTTTCTTAGTGACCAGACAACTGATTATAAATTTCCTATATATTGTAATATTCTGCATGACTAACCATTTCTGCTAGTTCTTGAATTTGCAGCAATATTGGAGTAGTTAATTTACTAATGCACTGAGGAATTTGTATGTGTGTGTGTTTGTCTACCTAGGGAACAGCTGTGATGGATGGTAAACAAAGCGAGCAGCCACTGGGGACGCAGCAGGGAATGAAACAACCAATGGAGAAGCAGCAGAATGGCGCGGTGGGAATGAAAGAGCCAATGGAATCGCAGCAAAATGGGCGGGAACACGACGACAACGATGACGTAGTGATGAAGTCTTCGCCCTCTGCAGCCAATCAGGGGAAGGACTCCACTCCGACCAAGACGACCGACCACAAATCGGCGAGTCCCGCGCCAACCTCAGTGAAAATAACCCACGATGACTTAATAGACGGGAAAAACGGCGGGAACGGAATGGAAACGGGACAGATGAACGACGGGAAAGGGGACAGAAAAGACAGTAAATCACTAGACATTGACATGAGTGCGAATCGCGAGGATGAAGTGAAATCTCCCGTATCTATTGTGATTGACAAAGAGCTAGGGGACAATAACTTAGACGCCGAAATGGACTACAAATCCGTAATGGAACACAGTAGTAGTGGTAGTGGTGGTGCCAAGGAAGACAAGGATAACGGAAGAGAAGAAAAAGCAGTAGAAGATGTGAAGAAAACTACAACAACAACAACGGAAACTACAGGTAACAAAGATAGTGTGAATGGGGTAGCGGGAGGCAAAACGGGGGGCGAGAAGGAAAAGAGCGATAAAGAGGAGAAGGAGAAGGACGAAAAGGAAGGGGAGGTGCAGGAAAAGGAGGCGGGAGCTAAGGAGAAAGTAGCGAAGAAAGAAGCAAAGGAGGAGGAGAAGAGAGTAGAGGAGAAGAGGAAAGAAGATCAAGTGGCAGCCAAAACAGAAACGGGAGGAGCAGAGGAATCAAAAGAAAAGAAAGAGAAGGAGGAGAAGAAGGTAGAGGAACAGGCAGCAGAAAAAGGAGCAAAAGAAACGGAGAAGAAAGAAGTAACAGCCGAAGCTAGGAAGGAGGAGGAGAGTAAGAAAAAGGAGGAGGAGAAAGGATCCAAGGAAGAGATGGAGAGTGAGAAACCGAAGGCAGAGAAGAGCAAGGAGGAGAGCGTAGAGAAGAAAGAAGAAAAAGTAGTTAAGCTAGAAGAGAAGGCGGAGGCCAAAGAAGCTAAAGTAGAAGAGAAAGTAGAAGGAAAGGTAGAAGATAAAGTAGCCAAAGTAGAAGAGAAAGAAAAGAAAGAAGAAGGAAAGGGTGCTGAAGAGAAAGTAGGTGAGTGTCAAATAGATAAGGCAGAGAAAGGAGAGAAGGAAGCTGAGAAAGAGAGTAAGGTAGAAGAGAAAGAGAGTAAGGTTGAAGAGAAAGAGAGTAAGGTAGAAGAGAAAGATAGTAAGGTAGAAGAGAAAGAGAGTAAGGCAGAAGAGAAAGAGAGTAAGGTTGAAGAGAAAGAGAGTAAGGTAGAAGAGAAAGATAGTAAGGTAGAAGAGAAAGAGAGTAAGGCAGAAGAGAAAGAGAGTAAGGCAGAAGAGAAAGAGAGTAAGGCAGAAGAGAAAGAGAGTAAGGTAGAAGAGAAAGAGAGTAAGGTTGAAGAGAAAGAGAGTAAGGTAGAAGAGAAAGAGAGTAAGGTAGAAGAGAAAGAGATTAAGGTTGAAGAGAAAGAGAGTAAGGTAGAAGAGAAAGAGTGTAAGGTAGAAGAGAAAGAGAGTAAGGTTGAGAAAGAGAGTAAGGTAGAAGAGAAAGAGAGTAAGGTTGAAGAGAAAGAGAGTAAGGTAGAAGAGAAAGAGAGTAAGGTAGAAGAGAAAGAAAAGGAAAAGCAGGTAGAGGAAAAAGTAGAAGAGAAAGAGGGGAAAGTAGACGAAGCAGATAGTGGCAAAGTAGCAGAGAAAGTAGTTAAAGTAGACGAAAAGGATGGTAAAGTAGCTCAGAAAATGGGCGACGTAGAAGAGGAACCGATGGTAAAAGTAGACGTTAAAGTAGGGATAAGAGACGATAATGGGGTAAAGGAAGAAGGGAAAGAAGAGAAGGATGAAGTAGACAAGGGTAAAGTAGGGGAGAAGGAAGCCATTAAAGTAGATAAAGTAGATGTTCTGGCCCAGGTTGAAAGTCTAATTGAGGAGAAAGTGGACAAAGTAGGCACAGAGGAAGATACAGCAGGGAAGGTTGAAGAGAAAGTAGCTAAAGTAGAAGAAACCGTAGATAAAGCTGAGGAAAAAGTAGCTAAAGTAGATGCCAAAGTAGAGAAAGTAGATGCCAAAGTAGATAAGGTAGAAGATAAAGTCGATGCCAAAGTAGATAAGGTAGAAGATAAAGTCGATGCCAAAGTAGATAAGGTAGAAGATAAAGTCGATGCCAAAGTAGATAAGGTAGAAGATAAAATAGATGCCAAAGTAGATAAAGTAGAAGAAAAGGATGAAGCTACGAAAGAGGCAAAGAAGACAGACGACAAGAAAGATGAGGCGAAGGAAAAGGACAAGAAAGAAGAGGAAGAAGTAAAGAAAGAAGAGGTAGAAGCGAAGAAAGAAGAGGAAGAAGTTAAGAAAGAAGAAGAAAAGAAAGAGGAAAAAGAAGAAGCGAAGAAAGAGGACAAGAAAGAAGAGGTAGAAGTAAAGAAAGAAGAAGTAAAAAAAGAAGAGGAAGAAGCAAAGAAAGAGGACAAGAAAGAAGAGGTAGAAGTTAAGAAAGAAGAAGAAAAGAAAGAGGAAAAGGAAGAAGTAAAGAAAGAAGAGGTAGAAGTTAAGAAAGAGGAAGAAAAGAAAGAAGAAGAAAAGGAAGAAGTAAAGAAAGAAGAGGTAGAAGTTAAGAAAGAGGAAGAAAAGAAAGAAGAAGAAAAGAAAGAGGAAAAGGAAGAAGTAAAGAAAGAAGAGGTAGAAGTTAAGAAAGAGGAAGAAAAGAAAGAGGAAAAGGAAGAAGTAAAGAAAGAAGACAAGAAAGAAGAGGTAGAAGTTAAGAAAGAGAAAAGAAAGAAAAGAAAGAAGAAGAGGTAGAAAAGAAAGAGGAAAAAGAAAAAAGGAAAGAAAGAGGAAAAAGAAGAAGTAAAGAAAGAGGAAAAAGAAGAAGTAAAGAAAGAAGAGGTAGAAGTTAAGAAAGATGAAGAAAAGGAAGAGAAAGAGGAAAAAGAAGAAGTAAAGAAAGAAGAGGTAGAAGTTAAGAAAGAGGAAGAAAAGAAAAAGGAAAAGAAAGAGGAGAAAGAAGAAGTAAAGAAAGAAGAGGTAGAAGTTAAGAAAGAGGAGGCGGCTAAGACCAAAGAGGGAAAGGCATTATTAGAAGAAAAGAAGGAAATTAAAGAAGACAAAACCAAGGAAACAGAGGCCAAAGAAGAAGAGGTCGAAGAAAAGAGAAAAAAAGAAGAAGAAGAAGCAGAAAAGAGCAAAGGAGAGGAAGTAGAAGAAAAAGAGAAGAGCCAAGCGGAAGAAAAGGGGGAAGACAAATCAGAAAAGAGCAAATCAGAGGAAGTAGAAGAAAAGAGCAAAGAAGAGGAAATAGAAGAAAAGAGCAAAGGAGAGGAAGCAGAAAAGAGCAAATCAGAGGAAGGAGAAGAAAAGAGCAAAGGAGAAGAGGCAGAAAAGAGCAAATCAGAGGAAGGAGAAGCCAAAAGCAAAGGAGAAGAAGTAGAAGACAAGAGCAAAGAAAAGGAGGAAGACAAATCAGAAATTAGCAAATCAGAGGAAGGAGAAGAAATGAGTAAAACTGAAGACACAGAGGAAACCGAATCTAAAGAGGAGGCGGAGAAGGACGCAGAAAAGAGCAAAGAAGAGGAAGTAGAAGAAGCAAAAGAAGAAAAGAGCAAGGAAGAGGAGGTAGAAGACAAGAGCAAAGGAGAAGAAGAAGGGGAGAAGAAAGAGGACAAGAAGCCGCAGAAGAGGGGAAGGAAAGTGGTGCGAAGAAGAAGAACAGGTGGGAAGGAAGAGAAGGAGAAAGATTATAACATAAACAAACCAACAAACAAAATGGCCGTCCTGTCTTCCCTCCGTGGCCTCAATCGCTTTTAAGGGGGATCACCTGCTTTATTTATCTTTCTCTCCTTTTCTCTCTTTCTCTGGCTTGTATTAATTTGGCCCCATTCAACCAACTGTTTTAAGACGTTTATCCCCATCCAGGTGTCAATTTCTTCCTGGCGAGCGATAACATTCCAGCGATGTATGGAGAAATCCGAAGCCGGAGACATTTTCCTATCGAAAAATATACAAATTTAGCTTGCTGTCAAAACAAAAATATATATATGCTGGCTCGCTACCGCTCGCCAGGAAAATATTCACACCTGGATGGGGGTAAACGTCTTAAAACAGTAGGCTGAATGGGGCCGAATGGATACAAGCCAAAGACAGAGGGAGAGAAAGAGAAAAAAGCGAGGTGGGCTCCCTTAACCCTTTGAGTACCAGCGACGGGTGTTATATTGTATTCTAGAGCTGTATTTAGACGATAGTATGCAGCTGCGGAAGGATCTGTGGTAGTAAAAAAGGGTTGGTTGAGAGAACTTGAAGCCTTACTATCATTGCTAGAGATCCTTCCTAAGCTGAATGAAAACGTCTAATAGTTTGCCAGAATACGATGATAAGAACTTTTCCCCGGTACTGAAGGGGTTAATATTGTCCTTCTTATTAATGGCATTCTAGTCATAAACAAATATTCTCTTGTATTCTCTCTCGTTCGGTCCCTTTGTACCTTTCTATAATTACAACTACCTATTTGTATTTTGCCTTTCCTACCTCATATTTATTTACTTCCTATGCATCCACCTGTTTACTTATCGGTAATTATGGTTCTCCTACAAACATCTCATTTTACTTTTCTCACTTTCTTACCTACAACCATATGATATAGTTTACCTTTCTTTATGCCTGAGGTGAGAGAAGTCAGACTGGTCACGTTGCTAATTTATTACATTACTATAGTCTATTCGCTATAAGTAGGCGAGAAATCATGACCTCCATCCTCTGCAACTCAAAAGGGGCTAGAGCAAATTGGCTGCAAATTTCCTCATCTATTCCTTGACTGATCCTTCCAAAATGGTAGAAATATTAGCTCGATTACTCTAGTCGTTTTTGAGTTACAGAGGTTAGAGGTGATGATTTCCCCGCCTACTTACAGTGAATAGACTATAGAGAGGAGAGAATCCCGGATGTTTGGCACAAGAGTGTCATAGTATACTGTATATATTTAAGGGTAAGGGCAATTCTTTCGATAGGGGTAATTATAGGGGGTCTGATAATGCTTGACCAAGTCATGGAAATCTGTGAGTCTGAAAGTGTGATAAGGGGCATTTCTATCTATGATATGCTGTTCGGTTTCATGCCAGGACGTGGTACAATCGATGCTATCTTCATAGCTGCAGGAAAGGTATTTACATAAAGATAGGGATCCGTAACTTGTGTGTGTGAAAGAGGCCTTTGATAAGCTGTTCAGGTATGTCTTGCAGTGGGCTCTGAGAAATCTTAACATAGAAGAGTGGCTGGTGCATGTAATATTGAAAATGTATTAGGCTTCGTGAACGGCAGTGAAAAAGAAAGGTGTACTGAGTGAGGAGCTTATAGTTAGTGTCGGAGTCCAACAGGGCTCTGTGTTAAGCCCCCTACTCTTTGTGAATTGGGCTCACTTGGTAACTGTTATGCGTAGATGACCTAGTTTTTATTGCAGATAATGTATAAGATGTCAAGACCATATTCAAAAGGAAGACATCTGAAATTGAGAAATATGTATGTATATTAAGCAAGGGGGAGCTTGTGTAGAATGACCGTCCCAAGAGTGTAAGCTTTGGCAATGAGTCGCTGGAAGTGGTGGACAAGTTTTGCTACTTGGAAGATATCATCTCTGCCAGTGGTGTGGCCGAAACCACCACTATCGCCAAAGTTAAATGTGGCTGGAAAAAGTTAAGAAAACTGCTGCTAATTCTAACCATGAAAAGATTTACGCTTCGTGTATGAGAAGCGCAATGACCTATTCTTCAGAAATGTGTCCTTTGAAGGTGAATTATATCAACAGAATAGAACGTAACAATATGATAATGGTAATATGTATGTGTAGGGCCAAACTGCAGATTAGGATAACTAGTGAAGAGTTAATTGAGGAGACACTTAGGTATCAAGAATATCAGTGATGAGATGCGTACAAGCAGGATTAGATGGTTTGGGTATGTAGAGAGGATGGATGAACACGTATATTATTTCATATCTTCCTTTACTAATTTTATATCATATTTACTGTATCTCTTGCATAACAATAACTCTTCTTTGCTCTATCTGATTTTGGTTTCATTTTTCTTAACATGTCGGTTGCTTCTCTTGATCTTCTATGGTATGTGTTATTTAGTATACAGGTATATGCTGCAACATACACACACATACACAGTCTCTTTATCTTTCTATCTATCTTTATGTATTTATTTATCTATACACACATACACACTCTCTATCTTTCTATCTATCTGTCTATCTTTATCTATATAGAGTGTCTTTATAGTCTACATTCGATAAATGTATCAAATGCTCTATCATGGGTTCAATTAACAAGATTAGAGATTATCAGTCTTGAGTTAAATTAGCCAAATTGAAGATAGCTCTTAACATAATTAAATAGTGCCAGCGAAGGGTTTTATAATCTATTGAGTAGTGCCAGTCGTGAGCTATTATATTATTCGTAGAGTGACCAGTATAGATTATATTAGGACAAAGTATGGTTATCAGATATATCAGTTATTTTGAATATTTGTGGTAGCTGTTTAGTGTTATAAAATAATTTGGAGGTTGAGCCATTGTTCATCATACCTGTAGGGGAACTTCGCGACACACACACACACACATATCAAGCACACTTACTATTACATACACATACAGACACACTCTTAAGCACACACAGACACACTTACAACACATATACACATTAACAGACACTCTCTCACACACACACACACATTAACAGACACTCTTCCACACACACATTAACAGACACTCTTCCACACACACACACACACACACACATTAACAGACACTCTCCCACACACACACACACGTCCAAGTTCTCCCTTTAGTATTACGTCATCGTGGCCCGTTACCATGACAACGGGTTCTGGCAGCAGCTGTGTAGGGTTCGCACTATTTTACCCCAGGATACGGGATCACCTGTAAACCAATATATACCGCTGTTACCAAAGGCGGGGGGGGGGAGGTCACACACGATGTTTACCGCCCTGTTGTGCTGGCTTAAGGGGAGACAGACCGTTTTTCTGGACCCCCTTCTCCCTAATGATTAGCCCCACTAGTTTTGAGATTTTAAGACGTTGGTTCCATTAGTTTGGGGATTTTATGACCTTTCACCAAATGTCTTTGTTAATATTAGGACCCTTCGTGCCATTTAGGTGTCGATGTTTTCCTTGCGAGCGAAAGCGAGCCTGTAATTTTAGGAGGAATTGTCCTTTCTCCGGGACATTTTTCTACCGAAAAATGTACAAATCTATCTTGAAGGGAGGTCTAGTTTTTTTCTTCTTCTAAGCTTGATGGAGGTCTAGCGAGGAAACTAAGTAATAAAGGAATACATGAATTAATAGACAAAAAAAAAAAAAAAACGGTCCGTCTCCCCTAAAGTATCTGAAGATATAGGAGAGACTATACTGAACTATCCAATATAATTTAAATATAATCAAATTAAGTCATTAGAATAATAAGTAGAAGAATTGGGAACAAAATGGTGAAGTATTTGTTGTAGTGCTAAAGTTATCCTGAGCATTTGTGGAATTTACTGGGTATTTCTGAGCTATGTGGTCTCTCTCTCTCTCTCTCTCTCGTATCATCTGTTTTTCTTGAGTTTTTGTTGGTTTTCTATCTATGTGCCCTATTTATTTATATCTACTTGTCTATTTAATTATATGTTTTATTTGTTATTTTATAATATACATATACTGTACAGTTCAACACACTATTGTTTTCTTTTGTATTTACCATTCTGATTTCTATATATATTTCAATCAATTCATCTGTCATCAATTTTACCTATCTCTCTCTCTCTCTCTCTCCAAATTGACCGCCATAGTCGTTTTACAGGCCATTAGAGAGAGAGAATAAAGAGAAAAGAGGAAAAACTACTTATTTAAAGTGGACTAATATTTCGGTTGGAAGACAGGACGACCAATATGGCGTCTTCATCGCTTCCCTCTTTTTGGCCTGGCTTAGTGACGCCGCCCCGCCGCCATCTTGTCTCACCCATAACAAACACCATCACTATTAGATAACAACCACTACTATAGTCTATTCGCTGTAAGTAGGCGAGAAATCATGACCTCTATCCTCTGTAACTCAAAAAGGGCTGATGCAAATTGGCTGTATATCTCCACACCTATTTCTTGACCGACTCTTCCCAAATGGTAGAAATATTAGCTCGATTACTCTAGTTGTTTTTGAGTTACAGAGGTTATAGGTCAGGATTGCTCGCCTACTTACAGCGAATACACTATAGACTATAGCCACAATTACCACAGCTGTGACACCAACCACAACTACTAGATTATACCCACAATTATTAGTTATCACAGTTGTTAGTTTACAATCACAAATATCACAGTAAGGGTGCCTTCCACAATAACTAGATTACTACCATAAGCACAAATTATTTATCACGTCGACAAATACCACACCCGTTAGATTACAAATACGGCTACCATAATTAAAACCTCTACCACAACTGTTCTATTATAACCACACCTAACACAATTTAACCCATAGATTCTACCTCAACTATTACAATAAATATAATGGAGGTAAAACAGAGAGTATGTGAAGGAACGACATTTTCGGAGCAATGGGAAGTATGTGGAAGGTGAAAAATCTCGGAATGAAAGTTAAAAGTGCAATGTATCAAGGGATTGTTGTACCAACAGTGATGTATAGGGCTGAGACACGGGCTCTGAAGGCAAAGGAGAGAAGAAAGCTGGATGTGATGGAGATGAGCTGCTTGAGGAGTATGTGTGGAGTGACTCGTAGAGACAGATTGAGGAATGAAGAGATACGTAGGAGAGTGGGGCAGTAGGAACATTTGTCGGCCATAGTGGACAGAAGGGTGCTGAGCTGTTATGGTCATGTTGAACGAATGGAAGATGAAAGGTTTACAAAGAGAATATGTGAGTCAGATACAAGGGGAGGTAGAGGGGTAGGAAGACCCCCATTGAGATGGAGAGACTGTATAGCTTAGTAAGATAGAGGAATGACTATAAACAGGAATGAATGGAAAATGCTAGTGAATAGATGAGTGAAAACGCGGTCATTTGGGAGAAGGGGTCGGGCGCCAGTTGGACTAGATAATAGTCCGTCAGGCGCCTGGCCCGGGGAGCCGGTATATATGAAGGGTGCGCCTGGAAGTGTGGTGGGCGAGCTTGTGGTGGCGGGGGATTGCTGGAGTGACCTTGGTGATCCCTGGTCTCTGGGTCTTCTCTTGGGTGACCTAGATGTGTGTGAATTCGTGTTTTGTTGTGTGTTCATTATTTTTCTTATAAGTTATGTTGTCCCTGTTCGGGCTCTGTCTCGAGTCGGCCACCCCCAGATTTAAAAAAAAATGGGGAATGTGCCTGAGTTAATAGATAGAGAGACTACTCAATTATAGCTTCTACCTCAACTGTTACAATACATATAGTTACTACACAATCTTCGAAGCTACTACACCTACCACATTCAATGCTACCATCACAACTACCAAATTACAGTCACTTTTCAAATTAAGACTTCCCATAATATCACACAAGCCATAGTTTTTATCAAGCTTCAAGTAAAACAAGCCACACTTCTAAACGCCCACAACCAGAAAGGCTGCAGTCTAAAACTTAACCTTACTTCATTTCGTCTAATTCAACTTATTTTAACCTAAACACACACACACACACACACATACACGCATTCGCTTCCTTGCTGTATGCCTAGTTATCTTAGATTAGCTTCTTCTTGTGTACAGTCAATGCCAAAAGTAAGATTATGTCCTCACTACTTCAGCTTTAGTTTATCTATAATTGTCAGGCAAAGTCACTCCTTGAACATTCTTGGCGGCTCAATCTCTGGACATTTGTATTAAGTTTCCCACCCTTAGCTATTCTGATCTAACATATTAAGTTATCTCTGCACATTTGTATTAGTTTCCTACCCTTAGCTAATCTGGTGCTAATACATTAAGCCTAAACTATTTAAATTACATTTGTCGTTCTCTCACTAGTTCAATCTACAGGGTATCTAGATACAGGCAGTTTTGTCTTGTGGCTCCTTTCAGTTAGAATATGCTACTTATTTGTTTAGCTTACAATGTCAAAGCTTTTTTTCTAACCTTATTTGTTATTGCTTCTCCAAACATATTCAATAAATCAATCTTTACATAAGGTAAATAAACTAAAGTATTCCAGTGTAGTAAAACGTAACCTAAATTAGCCTAGTCTAATTTATCACTACCTAACTGTACAATCTTGGTAACCTATTCTATCTATGGTAAATATAACCTATTTTACTTATACGTCACGTCCAACCTTTCTTTCACTAACCTAATTTGTCTTGGGTTTTCTTAATCAAACTTAATGTTGCTAGCTTAATGTAAGATATTTTAACCTTACCGTGTTCTAACCTAAAGTACCAACCTAAATTAAAGTTATTCTAACCTTCAGTAGGTATAAATAGAGATTGAACTGACCAGGAACTAAAATAACAGACACCACATGAATATACCCTATTCCAAATGAGTAGGCCAAATCTCTTGAACCTTTATAACTCATACACGACTAGAGTAATCGTGCTAAGATTGTTACCATTTGGGAAAGGTCAGCCAGGGAATAGGGGTGGAAATGTGCAGCTTATTTGCTCCAACCCTTTTTGAGTTACAGAGGTTCATGTTCACGATTTTTGGACTAGCTATTTGGAACAGGGAATAGTAGAGGATATTAATCTTCGGAGTTAGAACACCATCTTTCAAAAGTAAACAAAAATACGAGGTCCGAAGTTGAAGTATGAGCTAATACTTTTGGGTGTGACTGTACTGTTCGTTTATTCCTTCCGCTAGTTCTTCTATATCTTGTGTTAGTATCTTCAACTCCCCTGTGAACTAAACAGACACTTTTCCAACTCATTAAATACAACGCCAAAGACTCCCTCTTGTAAAGGATCGGTGAAAATCTAACTTGAAAAAAAAAAATGTGCTATTTTCACATTTGAAAGAGGTGAAAAAAGACATTTGTAAATTTGATTAATATTCATAAGATATTGGAACTTTTAAACAATTGGCGAAGAAAAGTAAACGTTATCTTCTGAAATTGAAGATTAAAACAGTATTCTAAATTGATTGATAAGATCATTCAGTGCTGCCGGTCAAGTGAAATTGCAACCCTAATCAGAACCATCCAGTGACATATCATTCAAAATCAGCATACATTCAGTGAAATTCCATCCAAAATCAGTTGAAGCAGTTAGATAATCACAAAGCATATAATCCAAGTGATATGATTACAAAACCAACCAGTAATTCAGAACACCATCAAATTCTTAAAGAGTCTTCTGAACATGCGCCTCCCTTCCTCCCCACCACCACCACCACCACCACCAATGCTGACACAAGATATACATAGCAAACACCGTAGTGACTCTGAATCAGTGTATTGGGCCTTATTTACTCCAGAAAAAATATATATATACTACACGCCATTGTTTACCAGTGCTTGCTGTCTTCATCTCTGCATCGTGAACAAGATTCGAGAACGTCTTTGTCTTGCACGCGATTCAAGAACTCTTTTTGATCTTGCACGTGAATCAAGAACTCTCTCACTCTCTCTGTTCTTCCCTTTCTCGCTCTCACTTGTTGGTCTGTTGTTTCTCACTGTTTACGTACACCAAGGTTCCTGTTGTGTACTTGTCCAGGACGTGTTTCATCACCGGCACTGTCAAAGAGTTTTGTTCGGCCATATTCCTAGTCGATTTCGTCGTATGAACTGACAAGCTTTTTCTTGTTTCATTGTGCTAGTTTTGGATGTTTTTACATATTCTAATCTAATTACTTTCTTAATCGTGGAAAAACATATTTGTATATAATTGTTCTTTTCGAATTTCCTTTCTTCAATATATATTCCAATGTTTTATAGTAGTCTGAGAAATATTTTTCAAGAAACTCAACTATGCTTCTATTTTAGATTTTCCGTATAGTTCGGTATAGCTTGAAAGAGATTAAGAATATGGTTGTTATAATTGTTTATATGTCACCAATGTTTAAACACCTGTTATAAAGAATTCACAATGGAGTTTACTGAAAGTTGTTGATCCTAGCTTTAAGCCTCTTAGGACATTAGAAAGCTAGTTGTCTTAGTTATTATTTATGTAAAGACAATGCCATACAAAGCTTGGATTGCTGCACATGTCCTAATTGAAATGTAATACTCGCAATTATATACAATTTATACTTCAAGCTTAGAATACAGTAATGTAGCTTTAGAATAACATTGTATTATTATTTTTATCACAAGTAATGTATGTTTCTGTATAGTCACCGCATTTTGTCAATGTGATCATCTTCAAGTATAATCTTGAAACAAGTAAATCGATGTATAAAATGGTGGAGTGAGAGTGATTAGTAATTTAAATTATTCAATGATTCTCCCAATGCTTAACCCCCAAGCCCCGGAGATGTTATTAGACGCGCATGGATGTACTTTGGCCACTAGAATTGACAAAATTTTCGGTCAGTTACCTAAATATAAAAGTAGGATTCTGACCCTACCTTGCTTCAACTAAATTTTTGGTTCTCTCGTGTGAGGTCATTATGGGAACCCCTCTATCCAATACATCTTCTCATACATAGATTGTAATTCATATTTGTAATATCTGGTGCTTTTACCCCTTGTATACGTGAAGAATTTGTGTAATGAATTTGTAGATGGATGCATTTATTTTTATTTTTTTAAGCAACATCCACTCTTATGATCCTATTTGAAACCATATGTCATTACCGGGGAAACCTGGAATAGAACTTTTACTAACTGTAGGCCTACATATTTTTCATAGACAAGTATTATGCAATTATATATTCTAGTCACTTTCCTCCACCTCAGAGTCCACTATCACCACCACCGTAGATGAAGTGAGAATATTTTACTTTAATAGTACCAAAGGCGGTAATCTTTTTCAAAATTACCAAAGTGAAGTAACCGAAGATAAAATAACTTAAGCACCTTCTCTGTATAGAAAAAGGCGGATAATTGTCACAGTACATTATTATTTGTAAAGCCATCAATCCTTTCAAAATTTCCCTAGTGGAATAGACGACGGTGAAATATTCCGGACTTTTTCTCTGCTTACGAAAGTACGAAATAGGATTCCACAACAATTGGCTTCAGCGTCCCTTCTTCATACGACTGCGAAGGAAACCATTGGCTCAGAAACTCCCCTTTACCACACGCCCGCTTAAGCATGAAGTAAGCTTGATTTCAAATCCACCAATGCAAGCTTGGCATTATTGGAACAACACCCCCCAAGCTTACCAGGACAAGTCTTCTGAAAACCGACGAAAAACATCATCGGATGAACCAGAATGCCTCAGAAATACGGATTAGTGAAATTTGTTGTTTAAGTAAAGGGTAATTTAAGATTAGTATTAATTAAATTGTATAACATATTTGTGTAAGTGTCCGTAATTCTAAGGTTTTCGTATATAAGCAGGTCTAATTTTATCATTGTTTACCACCCACAGCCAAGGACAGGTAATTCCGTTTTCTATATGTTTGTTTACATTTGATGGGCGTACCCCGCTTTACCCTCTACGTGTATATACAGTATATTATAGAATGTAAAGGTGGAGTCACACGAGCGCATTTTCCGGCAATTTTCTAGGGCAACTAATTTCTGGCAACATTACGGTGTTGATTTGCACCGGTGTTGACAACTAAACTAAAGGTAGATGATATAGTCGGTTTGTATTCATTGCTACGTCCTCATCTTGAGTCCTTAGCTAATACGAAGATTTTGTAGCGAAATATGTGGTCAGTTATGAAATGTTGGTAGTAATAGGCTACGGAGACTAACTAATTTCATGTTTCCATCAAGTATCAAGAAATCAGCTATTAAGAGATTAATATAGACTATAGACTGAAGGTATCTTACTTTAGAGGTGTAAATTCCAATGGAGCTTGAGTTTTAGAAGTGGCCAGATCAGAACTGCCGAAAGAAACCCATTGCCATAAAAAGTGATCGTGTGACCCCCGCCTTAAGTATGTTTCTATAGAGTGTATTAGTATATATAGTTATCCCTGGGTTACCCTGAAAGTTGATGGGCCAAATCCAGAAATCATAGAAATCGGTGACATTCAAGGTCAACCTTTCAACGCCCTCTCCAGTAAACGGTTATAAACCCCTTCAGCACCATGACGCCTTTATACCTTTGATTCTGGATAAAATTAGATGAATTTAACCCCTTGAAGCTCTGACGCGTTTTAGCAGTTTATTTTGGTTATCATTAGACGAGTTTATGCAGCTTAGGAAGGATCTGTGGGTATTAAAAGGGTAAAGACTCTCTCGATCAACCCTCTGACTTCCATATACCCTTCCTAATCTGAATAAAATCGTCTAATAATTGCCAGAACACAGAAAAGAAATGCGTTTTGGAGCTTGAAAGGGTTAAGCAGTTTACGAAGAACCTATGTTACTATGAGGGTTTATTGAGATCGTATTTACCCATTTGCATCGTAGAGGTAGATTATAATTCTAAAAAAAATCGTCTAAGGGTAACCAGAGTATGATGAAAATTACGGCATGGTGGCGAAGGGGTTACCGGTAATCCTTTCAGCACGATAACTTAAATTTCATATTAATTCTGGGTACCAATAGACGATTTCCTATATGCATGTAAAATTCAGAGGGTTAATTTGATCTCATTAACCCCTTCCTTACCGGTGACGTACTTTTCGTTAGATTCTGGCTACGATTAAACATACTTTATTCAGCTTAGGAAGGACCTCTACTAATACTAAGGTTAAAGACTATCTCATTTCATCCTTTTAGCTACCACAAGATCCTTCCTAAGCTTCATAAAATCGTCTAAATGTAGCTGAAATCAAATGAGAAACACGTCACCGGTAATGAAAGGGTTAAACCATCTGAGTAACATGGCCCTTCTTAAACTGCATAAAATCGTCTAATGTTAACCAGAAGGATAGGTAATAAAAAGGCGTCATCGTGCTGAAGGGATTAAAGGGGCCTACCTCGCTTTTTTCTCTCTCTTTGGCTTGTATCCATTCGGCCCCATTCAGACAACTGTTTTAAGACGTTTATCTTCATCCAGGTGTCAATATCTTCCTGACGAGCGATAGCGAGCCAGCATTGTATGGAGAAATCCGGCTTCGCCGGAGAAATTTTTCTATCGAAAAATGTACAAATTTAGCTTGCTGTCAAAACACAAAATATATATGCTGACTCGCTCCCGCTCGCCATGAAAATATGGACACCTGGATGGGGGTAAACGTCTTAAAACAGTAGGCTCAATGGGGCCGAATGAATACAAGCCAAGGAGAGAGGGAGAGAAAGAGAAAAAAAAAAACGAGGTGGGCTCCCTTAAGTTATATGGGAACTTATTGATCAAGGTTATCATATCGAAATAACGTCTCCACGATAAGATATTATACCGGTATATAGTCTTGTAGATTAAAGTTGAAGCTTCACTTTCTTTGGTGGGACCGATTTCCAACTTCCTGGCCCATTGACTGTACGGTCGCGCTAATAAGTCATGTCTCAGCTGTCATCACGTTTGGCTCGCTCTGTGCTGTAATAATGTCTGTCAGATGTTGAATAGGGTGTGTAAGTGTAGGAACATGGTTGTATATCTCACTCAAAAAGAAGAAATCGTGTGTAAATATTGTGGATACCAATTATTGATAAAAACATACTTGGCGCCGAAACATGACTTATTAGGCCGACAGCTGTACCTTTATACTGCCTTGCTCTTTCCTGCATTATTCTAACCTTCACTCGCTCAGCCTTATTATATATATATCCTTATGCTTGTGTTAGAAATATTATAATTTATTGAAATACAAATTCTTGCATTATAATGTTCATATACAGTTTTTCCCCCTTTATTTGAGACTTGGATGATGTTTTAACAAAATTAGATGTAAGTATTTATTTGTTTACTGTAATTAAGGATTGATTTAAGACTTAAGATATTTGGGTAGAGTATAAGTAGTCAATTATTTTCTTCTGTTACTATATTTTTCGATTACTTTCAGACTTAAGATACTAGGGTAGAGTAAATTAAATTTATACTCGAATCCCGACAACCAATTCACCGCTTTTTCTTACGTTTTCAGAGGAAGGCCACGACAGTGGAGTTGACGAGACTACCCAAGCCAAGGTAAGACTCAACTATTCCGCTTGTGGTGGTTTGTTTACTTTTTGCAGTATATGAGGACGCTTTTTTCACAGTTCCATGTCAGTTGAACCAGTGCCACTTCAACCAGTGCCACTTTAACCAGTGCTAACTCAACCTTTGGCCACTTAAACCAGTGACCATTTTAACCAGTAACCTAACCTAACCTACTGGTTAAAATGGTCACTGGTTGAAGTGGCCACTGGTTGAGTTAGCACTGGTTAAAGTGGCACTGGTTCAACTGACCTGTCACCATTTTTCACATGTTGCTATAGTCTATTCGCTGTAAGTAGATGAGAAATGATTACCGCTATCCTTTGTAACTAAAAAAGGGTTAAAGCAAATTGGCTTTAAATTTCCGCATCTATTCCTTGACTTGACTCTTCCCAATTAGTATAAATATTAGCTCGATTACTCTAGTCGTTTTTGAGTTACAGAGGTTATAAATCATGATTTCTCGCCTACTTACAGCGAATAGACTATAGCTAACTCTAGACGATCTTCGGTAGTTTATTAAGACTGTGGGAGTAAAAGGTATATTATGATAGTTTGTAGGTAGAATATTATGAATCTATGAGAGTTGAAAGATAAATTAAGATAGTGTTGATTTCAAAAGTTCCTCTAGTGTTGATTGCAAACGTTCCTCTAGTGTTGATTTCAAAAGTTCCTCTCTAGTGTTGATTGCAAAAGTTCCTCTCTAGTGTTGATTTCAAAAGTTCCTCCCTAGTGTTGATTGCAAAAGTTCCTCTCTAGTGTTGATTTCAAACGTTCCTCCCTAGTGTTGATTTCAAATGTTCCTCCCTAGTGTTGATTTCAAACGTTCCTCCCTAGTGTTGATTTCAAATGTTCCTCCCTAGTGTTGATTTCAAATGTTCCTCCCTAGTGTTGATTTCAAAAGTTCCTCTCTAAGCTGCATAAAATTGTCTATAGATAGCAGAACAAAGGAAAAAAAGGCGTCACCGAATACCACGACGCATTTTTCCCATTATTCTGGCTAATAGTATCCGATTTTATCAATCTTAGGAAGATCCTCTTGGAATCAGATGAATAAAACTCTCAGGTAACCCCCACACTCTCACAGATCCTTCCTAAACTGACTAAAATCATACAATAGTGCCTAAATCATTAGAAAAAATACGTCATTATATACTGAAAGTTATATTTATGTAGTAAGAGCTCGTGACATGTGTATCAATGAGTTAGAATGCGGCGCCAGTACTGTGAATGAGTGAGAATCTGGCGCCAGTATTGTGGATGAGTGAGAATCTGGTGCCAGTAGTGTGGATGAGTGAGAATCCGGCACCAGTACTGTTAATGAGTGAGAATCTGACGCCAGTACCGTGGATGAGTGCGTATCTGGCGCCAGTACTGTGAATGAGTGAGAATCTGGCGCCAGTACTGTGGATGAGTGAGAATCTGGCGCCAGTACTGTGGATGAGTGAGAATCCGGCGCCAGTACTGTGAATGAGTGAGAATCTGGTGCCAGTACTGTGAATGAGTGAGAATCTGGCGCCAGTACTGTGGATGAGTGAGAATCCGGCACCAGTACTGTGAATGAGTGAGAATCTGGCGCCAGTACTGTGGATGAGTGAGAATCTGGCACCAGTACTGTGGATGAGTGAGAATCTGGCGCCAGTACTGTGAATGAGTGAGAATCTGGCGCCAGTACTGTAAATGAGTGAGAATCTGGCGCCAGTACTGTGGATGAGTGAGAATCTGGCGCCAGTACTGTGAATGAGTGAGAATCTGGCGCCAGTACTGTCAATGAGTAAGAATCTGGCGCCAGTGCTGTAAATGAGTGAGAATCTGGCACCAGTACTGTCAATGAGTAAGAATCTGGCGCCAGTGCTGTAAATGAGTGAGAATTTGGCGCCTGTACTGTCAATGAGTGAGAATCTGGCGCCAGTACTGTCAATGAGTGAGAATCTGGCGCCAGTACTGTCAATGAGTAAGAATCTGGTGCCAGTGCTGTAAATGAGTGATAATCTGGCGCCAGTACTGTCAATGAGTAAGAATCTGGCGCCAGTCCTGTAAATGAGTGAGAATCTGGCGCCAGTACTGTCAATGAGTGAGAATACGGCGCCAGTACTGTAAATGAATGAGAATCCGGCGCCAGTACTGTGGATGAGTGATAATCTGGCGCCAGTACTGTCAATGAGTGAGAATCTGGCGCCAGTACTGTAAATGAGTGAGAATCTGGCGCCAGTACCGTGGATGAGTGATAATCTGGCGCCAGTACTGTGGATGAATGAGGATCTGGCACCAGTACTGTGGATGAGTGAGAATTTGGCACCAGTACTGTCAATGAGTGAGAATCTGGCGCCAGTACCGTGGATGAGTGAGAATCCGGCGCCAGTACCGTGGATGAGTGAGAATCTGGCACCAGTACTGTGGATGAGTGAGAATCTGGCACCAGTACTGTCAATGAGTGAGAAACTGGCGCCAGTACCGTGGATGAGTGAGAATCCGGCGCCAGTACCGTGGATGAGTGAGAATCTGGCACCAGTACTGTCAATGAGTGAGAATCTGGCACCAGTACTGTCAATGAGTGAGAATCTGGCGCCAGTACTGTCAATGAGTGAGAATCTGGCGCCAGTACAGTGAATGAGTGAGAATATCCGGCTCCAAAAGGACCAAAACGTGTATTTGTTTTCGTTTGCTCTCCCCAAATGTTTACGAATTTACTCTTTAATAAATATTACCTCTGCAAGTTTTGTTCAGACATTTTAATGAGTTTTAGATATATACTTAAACTGCTTTAAACTTAAGGTGACCAGGCATTTTGACCCCAGTGTCCCATAAATTTGGCTCTGTCGCTCTTTTGGCTTAGGGGGAGACACTCGTTACAGGCAGCCTGCCTTTTGTCTCCTTCATACGCATAGAAAAAATACTAGATAACATTTAAGCCTATTTGGACATTTTTCTATCGAAACAAATGTAAAACTTTAGCTGGAAGGGGGTTTGGATGGGCATTTAATAATTTGATGGAACTCTGGGAAGGTGTTTTCGTTAGTTTGGGTGACAGACTAAAATACATTGCTCGAAACTGGCAAAGGCAAGCAAAATCCTCGATAATAATTAAACCGAAGGTCCTAATAACCCCCAGGACGTCGGGTGAGCTAGTCTTAACATGGCTAAATCAGAAAATGTGGTGTGAGGGAAATCCGAAGCATCCCTGAAATGGAGAAATGGTTGAATGGAAGGGACGCGGAAAAAAGATAGGGTGAGAGAAAGGAAATATGAGGGGTGGATCTGTGGCTGAATAAGTATGCACGTATACATAACTCACACATATATTTATTCTCACACATAATATATCCTCACAAAAAGAGAGAGAGAGAGAGAGAGAGAGAGAGAAGAGAGGAGGGGAGAGCCTGAGAGGGAGAGATGCGGGAGTGAGAGAAAAAGAGAGCGAGACCTAATCTTTCCTTTAAGTACCACCCTGAGCCTCGTTACTATCCTCCAGGGGCTGTCTCCGTTCCCTCCTTCCCATGCACCACCGTCACACTCAACTTCTTAAGGGGGGTCACCGGCTTTTTATATCTTTCTCTCCCTCTATCTTTGGCTTGTATCCATTCGGCCCCATTCAGCCTACTGTTTTAAGACGTTTACCCCCATCCAGGTGACAATATTATCCTGGCGAGCGATAGCGAGCCAGCATTGAAAGGAGAAATCCGGCTTCGCCGGAGAAATTTTTCTATCGAAAAATGTGCACATTTAGCTTGCTGTCAAAACAAATATATATGATGGCTCGCTACCGCTCGCCAGGAACATATTGACACCTGGATGGGGGTAAACGTCTTAAGCAGTAGGCTGAATGGGGCCGAATGGATAAAAGCCAGGGAAAGAGAGAGAAGGAGAGAAAGATAAAAACAAAAAAACGGTGAACCCCCTTAACGCGGTGTCACACGAGCGATGTTTCCGTCAATATTTATGAGCAATTGTAGTGTGGCAGCTTCAAAATTCAAGTTCCGTAAGAATTAAACTACCAAACATGATTTACCTTCGATCTAGTTTCCGATTATAATGCGAAAAGGCCGGAAAATAGTACGAGAAAAATACTTGCTCATCGAAAATTGACGGAAAAAGCGTTCGTGTGACACTGGCTTATCCTTGGTGTTACTTATTCCTCTCGTTATCCACATGTCTTTTTTTGTTCTTTCTTTTTTACACAATGCACGACTTTTCCAGATAAACATGGCTTTTACTCCTGTTTTTCATGTGATTCTAACGATTTTAGCCCCCATGTGTTGCCGAAATGTCCCGTTTTGGCCATACCCCATCACCACTACCATGTTCATAGTATGTCATTAACCTAACCCAACAGCCTGGTCTTAGCATTGATATAGTGGATGACAAAATACCAAAAAATACGGAGGAAAAGTTACAAATATTTTCTATTTTTTTTCACCACAACACCAAACACCTCCAATGAAATTAATGAAAGCATATATGTGATCCACCAGGATTCGAACCCGGGTTATCACACACAGATTTGTAGACACCTTAACCATTAACCATACACCACCAAGACGGTTAAAGGTTTATGCACACGCCTACGACTTATTATCCATTCTCGAATACTGGATATTAATCTAATCATGTTCATATTCCCACCGCACCATGGTAGCCTAATGTTTAAGTGAGAGGAAAGAATATCCATGGGGCTCTATATAAAAGATATCCACTGATTCAAAATGGCCGCCTTTCCCTATTAATCTAATGAAGAATAATATAATTTCCGCAGTTAATGACATATAAAGGAATGATGTATGGGTCATAAAGATTGTATATATTTTATGTTACAAAAATTGAGATATCTCGTGCATGTGTAAGTCTGAAATCCGATGTCTACTTATCTATGTGCGGTACTCACTCCCTCTCTCTCTCTCTCTCTCTCTCTCTCTCTCTCTCTCTCTCTCTCTCTCTCTCTCTCTCTCTCTCTCTCTCTCAGGTATGTCTTGATTTTGGTTTTGTCTTTTGCTTTTGATTGTTTTTACTTTAAGCGAGGTTAAAGGTTGTGACCTCCTCCTCCCCACCCCCTTTCCCATGAGAAAAAAAAACCGCACCTGTCAGATTTCATGTAAACAAAAACATACTTGTAAGATTATTAGTATGTGTTGGTGCGTATGTATATGTGTGCGTGTGTGTGTGTGTATGTGTGTATCTGTGTGTGTGTGTGTGTGTGTGTGTGTGTGTGTGTACTTGCTCTCCAAACTCTTCGTGTGAGGGCGTTTTTCCTGGTTGTCATGTCTTTTTTTTTTCTTCTTCTGACCGAAGTTCTCTCCTCCAAAGTGCTCCACTCCTAAAGTCATGTCAAGTTTTCTCCAGCTTAATTATTCCTGAATTAGGCTTAGTTCTCCCTTACAAGTTCTCTTTAAAAGATTAAGTCCTCAAAGTTTTCCTAAACCCTTTCAATGCGATAGAGCGTTTTTTTTTTTTTTTTGGTAACATTTACTGGCTATCATCAGACGATTTTAGGCAGATTAACCCTTTCAGTAATCGATGACGTATTTCTGTCTTCTATTTGGTTATGTAAAACCAAGGGACTGGAGTTCTCGAAAAGGGGCTCCTGTCCCGACGCTATTCTTGACTTACAATGTGCTGGCTTAATAATCCAGAAGGGTTGATAGCCTCTTATGTCATATTTTAACTAACTAACAAACTGGTTATGATCAGTCGATTGTATTGCATCTATGAAGGGATTATGGGAGTCAGAAGGTTAATCTACTTCATCAAATCTTTAATATAAGCTGTATGTCAATATTTGTGGAGCTGACACTTATTGTACTATAGGCTTTGCATATTGTTGTTTATTATACGTTAAAGTGACATATAATCATAAATAATGTACTGGTATGATATTTAATAAACATTCAGAAGGTGTTTTCGCACCTTTTCGTTATGATAATTTATCAGCTTATTATATTTCTAGTCATTATGAGGTGCATATGGAAATTCCCATGACTACTAGTCTATATAAGCACAGTGTAGTCGTATACTGTATATTAAAAACATGTATGATCACAAGAAATTGTGAGAAACTGAATATCCTATGTTATTGATGAGTGGAAGATGCCTATACTGCTGTTTGCGGATGATACAGTTCTGATGAGTGATAATGAATGGGAGCTGCAGGGTTTGGTAAATGAGTTTGGAATAGTGTGCACAAAACGGAATTTGAAGGTTAATGCGGGGAAGAGCAAGGTTATGGTCTTCGAAAGGGGTGAAGTCACAGAGTGTGAGGTGAAGTTGAACGGTCAGGCTATGGAGATCGTCAGCTCTTTTAAGTATCTGGGCAGTGTGTTGAGTAAAGATGGGACTGTGGATGAGGAGGTACGGGAGAGGGTGCACCAACAGGGGAAGAGGGTTGTAGGAACGTTGAAAGCAGTAACAAGAAATAGGGTGGTCAGTATGGAAGTGAAGAAGTCCTTGCATGACAGTGTGGTAATCCCGACACTAACTTACGGAAGCAGCGAAGCATGGACGTTCGGGAAGAGACTTAGACCAAGAGTGAGAGTGGTGGAAATGAGTTACTTGAGAAGTGCGTGCGGAGTTACATGGAGGGATAGACAGACGATGGGTGGATGGGACTCATCAGCCTTGGTCGGCAACCTGTCTAGGGGAGTAAACCTGATACAAATCCGTACTGCTTATCTATGGGTAAGGCAGGTTAGTGGATGGACTAGCCGATCACCACTGTAGAAAAAATAGTGCTAACAAAATACACAGAGGGCCTCGGAGTCGGACGGATCCTAAATTGAGTGGTCAATCCTGTAAGTCCTTCAATAAACTGGCTCGGGTTGTTCCCTCTTACAGGGAATAGGTCCGTTTGGGGGCATTCTGTGTATGGCCACCCTCATTAAGGGGAGTAAGGCGTCCGGCAATAGATAGATAGATAGATAGACAGACGAATGAGGAAGTAAGAAGGAGGTGTGGTGTGGAGGTAGATGTGCTGGAAAGTGTGAAAAGGAACAACTTGATATGGTTCGGCCATATGGAACGTATGGAAAGCAAGAGATTGACTAAGAGGGTGTACGAGAGCGAGGTGGAAGGACAGAGAGGGAGAGGTGGAAGGATGGAGTGAGGAAGTATATGAATGAAGGCGGTGCTGGTTGGGAGGAGGGGCGTCAACTGACTGGGGACAGAGGTGCATGGGGGCGGTTCGTTCGTGGCCACCCCTTCGGGGATTGCGGCGTCAGGCAATAGATAGATTGATATCAACAGTCGTAACTTTGGCACTAGTTCAGAAGCGGCCACCAGGGGTCTCAAAGTTAACCTTGGTAGGGAGAAGTGAGATAGACATTACCCTTTTGATTCCTATAGATCCTTCTTTAGGGGAGATGCGCCGATTTTTCTGGCCCCCTTTCTCCCTCGTGTTTAGCCTTATAATTTTTGACATTTTAAGACGTTCGGCCCATTACTTTGGCGATTTTAACACCTTTAGCTCCATTTCGTTATCAATTTTAAGACCTATCGTGCCATTTAGGTGTCGATTTTTTCCTGGCGAGCGATAGCGAACCTGTAATTATATTATTTTTATTAATCTCACCACCACACCCCCAATGAAATTAATTAATAGCAGGAATTGGCCTTTGGGCGGGAAGTTTTTCTACCGAAAAAATTTACAAATTTATCTTGAGTGGGGGTCTAGGTTTTTTTTCTTCTAGGTTTGAGGTAGGTGTAGAGAGGAAACTAAAAAAAAAAATATATAATAATAAATTAATTTATAGACCAAAAAACAGCCACTAGCCCCTTAAGTTGTACACAATTGTCTAATGTTAACCAGAACAGAGTGTAAATATGTGTTATAGTTTAATACAATCCTCTTCAAAGTTTTCCTTAACCCTTTCAGTACAGTGGTGCATTTTTTACTAAATTTTAGCTGGCTATCATTAGACAATTTTATGCAGATTAGGAAGGGCCTGTGGGAGCACGAAATGCTATTATTCGTGCACGTTTATAGTCCATTAACTTTCAGGGACAATTTCCTAAGCTGAATAAAGTCGATTAGTGTTACTCACAATACAATGAAAAAGTCCTCATTGTTCTGAAGGGGTTAAGATTCAAAACAAAAAGTCTACTAGCCATAATTTTCGTAAAGTTCTCTTCACTTGTATAGGGTTTAATTTAGGCTAATAGGCTTATGTGCTGAGCTTCCACCGCCACCATCATCGCCATACACACCATTACCACCACGGTTCTAGGTCAATCTCACCCCACCCCCACTCTCCACCCCACCCTACCCAGGTCAATTGTCCCCTAGGTCAGTTGTTCTCTAGGTCAGTTGTCCCTATAGCTAAATTGTCACCATAGGTCAGGTGTCCCCATAGGTCAGTTGTCCCACAGGTCAGTTGTCCCCATAGGTCAGTTGTCCCCATAGGTCAGTTGTCCCCATAGGTCAATTGTCCCCATAGGTCAGTTGTCCCCATAGGTCAATTGTTCCCTTAGGTCAATTGTCCCCATAGATCAATTGTCCCCATAGATCAGTTGTCCCCATAGGTCAGTTGTCCCCATAGGTCAATTGTCCCCATAGGTCAATTGTCCCCATAGATCAGTTGTCCCCATAGGTCAGTTGTCCCCATAGATCAGTTGTCCCCATAGGCCAGTTATCCCCATAGATCAGTTGTCCCCATAGGTCAGTTGTCCCCATAGGTCAGTTGTCCCCATAGGTCAGTTGTCCCCATAGATCAGTTGTCCCCATAGGTCAGCTATCCCCATAGGTCAGTTGTCCCCACAGGTCAGTTGTCCCCACAGGTCAGTTGTCCCCATAAATCAGTTGTCCCAATAGGTCAGTTGTCCCCATAGATCAGTCTGTTGTCCCCATAGATCAGTCTGTTGTCCCCATAGATCAATTGTCCCCCTAGATCAATTGACCCCCTAGGTCAATTGTGCCCATAAAACAATTGTTACCCGGACAACTGCCACCCAACATGTAATAAATTAGCCAAGATTAGGAAGATTATGAGTTAACCCTAATTATGGAAAAGTAAACATCTGTACATTGAGGTATAAATTATGGAAAAGTAAACATCTGTACATTGAGGTATAAATTGGTTACGCACTTGAGTTTAACTAACCAAGCCTATTATACCATTACTTATCCTGTACTGGCTTTCTGGGTGTGGGGTCCCGAGTTCGAATCCCGGGAGGACCATATGCTTTCTAAGTTTATTCAAGTACATTGGGGTTTGTAATTGATGATTAATGTTGGGAACGGGGTGTTACTTAGCCTAACCTGTCCTATTTAGCCTAGTCTTCCCTTTCCTTGTCCTATCTTATCCTAACTTCGCCTGGCTTACTCTAACCAAATCTTATCAAATCTGACCTAGCCTATCCTAACCTACTCTCCTATAACCTAGCTTAACCTAACGTAATGTATCATATTCTAACCATCCTAACCACACTTAATCACTAGTTTAGTTTTTACGGGGGGCAGTTGTCAGGGAGGGAGTTGTCCTAGATGGGTAATTGTCCACTTGCGATTTTCAGGCTATAAGGAAGTTTGAGCCGTAAACATCGATATAAAACAGAAATGCAATAATAATGTAGGTTTCTGATAGATAGAACGTATGTTGAATTGTTTATTTATGGATTTATTTGTGTACTACGACCGTATTTTAGCTGGCAAATCTACTAAATATCGACATACAAAATTCCAACTTCCTTATAGCCTGAAACTCGCAAGTGGTAAAATGTCCGGGGAGCCGTTGTTAGGGGGTAATTGTCCGGGAGGGAATTGTCGTAGGTGGGCAATTGTCCGGGGAGCAGTTGCCTGGATAATCACTGCGACTACCATAATCACCTTCATAATCACCATTAAAATTGCATGCAGAGACATAATAATTATAATAATAAAGTTTATTTCCACCGACAGTGGTTATTCTTCTTACATAGTATTTACAAATATAATTATATACAGTTTGGGGTTTAGTGTTTTCAAAGTAGTTACAATATAGGAACTAATACATAATTTAGTGTTACATACAGTAGACATACAGTTGTTAGTTGTGTATTCAGACCAGGTGTGACGGACCACAATTCCTAAGCTGTAATTACAAATACACCAAGTAGGTCAGCTCAGATCTATGTAGATTAAGAGGGCAGATAAGCCTGTGGATTATTAGGTTAGCCCTTGCACCTGGCTCAGGGTAGGACACCTTCATATAGCCTATCTAAATACAGTAACGTTCTCTTTAATACAGTATTATATTTGTACATAAGAACATAACAGTGTATACAATTAAAATTAAAATTTAAAGATCTGCTGTTTAACTAAGACATAACCGGTACTGGAGTACAAAGGAAATCAAGCAACAACAGGTCTAGTGACCCTTCTAGGCTGCTTGTCCTCCAAAACACTGAGGATCAAGTGTTCAAACAGTGGTTTAGAGTGGGTAAGGGAACATTGGAAAGGGAACTACTGCCCTGGAACTAATGTCCGTGGCAGGATTAGGAAGTTAGTAGGGGACAGATGGGTTAGTAACTGAGGGGGGGATAAAATAAAGTTATTAATTTACAAACGCAGTCAGTCGCGGGTTTGATGCGAGATATTTGTCTAAGCGGAGTTTAAATGAATCAACGGTGCTGCAGTCTATAACGTCTCGGGGAAGCCCATTCCACAGGTTGACAACTCGATTGAAGAAGAAATTCTTAGATTCGTGTGAGTTAAAAGATTTACCAATAATTTTGCAACCGTTTCCCCGCGTGTAATTAGATTGGTCGATAGTGAAGTACTTACTACAGTTCATATTGTCGATGCCTTTGATGATTTTGAACACTTGATCTGCGCTGGGTTAATCTGCGCTGGGTTAAAGGAAATAGATTTAATTCTCTAAGACGCTCCTCGTATGGTTTGTTCTTTAGGCAGGATATCATTTTGGTAACTTTACGTTGAACTCGTTCTAGCTTGTTTATATCTTTTTGGTAATAAGGGCACCATGATTGAACGCAGTATTCCAGAAGAGGGCGAACTAAGGAATTATAAAGGGTTAGGATAACTTCTTTGGATTTATGCTCAAATGACCTGCCTATAAAGCCGAGAGAGAGAGAGAGAGAGAGAGAGAGATGACAGCGCGGGGGATTATGATGGATTAAAATTGGGGTGGGAATCAGAGAGAGAGAGATTTAGGGTTTAGAGAGAGAGATATATACATATACATACACACATATACATACACATGTACACATACACACACACATACATATATATATAGAGAGGGTCATGTCTACAGATTTCTTATGAACATTAATTTAATCATAAGCAGAGTTTAGCAGCAAGGTTTTAACATTAGTCTTAAAGGTTCCTAGGCTACTGGAAGTTTGTACATTAACTGGGAGTTTGTTCCAAAGTACAGGTCCTCTTACTGTTAAATTTGTTTGCCCTATGTCAGTTTGAACATTCGGAATAATGGTGACCGCTCTCTCTTAGTCAAGGATCTCTACCCAGCACTTCCAAAGACCGCGTAATGTTCCAAACCCCTTCCGGAGAGCAGGGCCGTGTGGAGAGGAATGCTGGAGAGGGGAGAGAGGGAGAGAGGAATCCGGGAGAGAAGGAGAGAGGAATGTAGGAGAGGGTAGGGATGGAGAGAGGAATGCTGGAGAGGGGAGAGATGGAGAGAGGAATGCGGGAGAGAAGGAGAGAGGAATGTAGGAGAGGGTAGGGAAGGAGAGAGGAATGCTGGAGAAGGAGAGGGATGGAGAGAGAAATGCTGGAGAGGGGAGAGAGGAATGCGGGAGAGATGGAGAGAGGAATGCGGGAGAGAAGGAGAGAGGAATGTAGGAGAGGGTAGGGAAGGAGAGAGGAATGCTGGAGAAGGATAGGGATGGAGAGAGAAATGCTGGATAGGGTAGAGATGGAGAGAGAAATGCTGGATAGGGTAGAGATGGAGAGAGAAATGCTGGATAGGGTAGAGATGGAGAGAGAAATGCTGGATAGGGTAGAGATGGAGAGAGAAATGCTGGATAGGGTAGAGATGGAGAGAGAAATGCTGGATAGGGTAGAGATGGAGAGAGAAATGCTGGATAGGGTAGAGATGGAGAGAGAAATGCTGGATAGGGTAGAGATGGAGAGAGAAATGCTGGATAGGGTAGAGAGGGAGAGAGGAATGAAGCGAGGGTAGAGAAAGAGAGAGGAATGCTGAAAAGGGGAGAGGAGAGGAATGTATCCTGTACCAGTATTACCGAATGTTTATTATGGGTTTGCTGTACGAGTGCAAAGAGAGGCTTATGATTACCAATGGCACCAATAAGACGGAGGTTGGCTTATAGGTTAGCAAGCCGAGGCAATGTGGCTTAAGCCGGTATCACACGAGCGCTTTTTCCCTCAACATAATTATATACTCAACACTGGTCTGGTAGCTTATGAGGTCAACATATATAATTTGTATGTCATCTAAATTCATCTATCAGCAGTCTAGTCTCCGATACCAGTGCAAAATATTCCATAAATGTTGCCAGAAAAATGTTGATCATCGAATGTTGGCTATAAAAGCTCTCGTGTGATATCAGATTTGAGTGGAAGAGGAAATGCAGGAATATTTGCGTGCAGTTGCGTTGTTATTGGCCAATTAATCACTTCCAGGGGCATAAAGGCAACTATGGAGCTTAACTTTTTCCATTGCAAAATATATAATTAATATAAAACAATAGACATAGTTTGGGGACTGAGTCTGAACAGTTTCTTGTTTGCTATTAATGACTAAAAAAAACAAAAGGCTTTATTATTTTGACTGAGTGTGAACAATGCCTCGTTTACCATTAAGGAATATCCCGTTATTAACATTAATCCTTCATTACAAACCCCAATGTACTTGAATACATTAATGAAATTAATTAATTAATCCTCCCGGGATTCGAACTCGGGACACCACACCCAGAACATAAGCATCTAAACCATTACACCACCAACACAGTTATGACTAAAAATAAAAGAGAGTACCATATCTACTACCAATAACCCACGCCCTCCTATTCACGGTTATTAAGGGGAGGCAGTTGTTTTTTCGGGACCTGCTTCTCCCTCATGTTTATCCCTATTAGTTTTGAGATTTTAAGACGTTCGCCCCATTAGTTTGGTGTTTTTCAGACTTGTCCCATTTCTTTGCCAATATCAAGACCTCATGGGCTTCACTGCTCATTGTACAGCGGTGAATGTTCAGGCTCTCAGCCTATGCCCGAGAGGGAGTAAGTTGGAATATAGAAAAAAAGAAAAGAAAACAAAATTAGGTGTCGATTTTTTTTCCTGGCGAGCGAAAGCGAGCCTGTATTTGAAGAGGAATCAGCCTTCGGTCGGGACATTTTTCTACCGAAACATGTACAAATTTATATCGATGGGGGTCTTGTGGTCTTTTTTAAGTTTGATAGAGGTTTAGAGAACAAACTAAACCCCTTCCTTAAACCATTGAGCCGAACCAGTAAATTATGGTACACAATACCGTCTGAGCTCCGTTAAGAGGATCATTAAGAAGGGTTATTAGCATATGAAAGGTACCGGTATCTGGTTTGCCATCCCGTTGTCCGATGTTTGTTTACGAAAGGGTCTCTAGTACGCCCTATAACCTGGCTGTGTGCCCATTCCCATTGGAACGGCTCCCCCAGGCTCCGTGCAGGGAAGCCGGAAATGGGACGACAAGACTCCAAGCAAATATCCGGTATCTTGTTCCAACTATAGTCATATTGTATTTTATATATATATATATATATATTTAGTCGTATTTTATTTTATTGTTTGTATTTGTTTAATTCATTTCGTTTTTTGTATATATTTAGTCATATTTTATTTTATTTTTTGTATTTATTTAATTCATTTCGATTTATTTTCATCCGGTGGAAAATGTAACCCCTTAGCAGCTGATTATTCGATACTTCGTGGGGAAATGGGATACGTTTATGTTTCTGCCTCACATTAATGACAGGTTTTCCTAATGATTATGTTCCTTCCAACAACCAACCTCATTATTCACCTCAAAATCTTCGTAATAGCTGAGTAATCAAAATGAGAACATGGCATTGTACCTCCAGCTTGGTAAAACACACACACACACACATACACATATATGCACACACACACATAAACACACACACACACACACACATACATACATACATACATATACACACACACATACATACATACATACATACAGAGAGAGAGAGAGAGAGACTATGATAGACAATGATTGGAGTTTGTATGGTGGCGATTGCTTCTGTATCCTATAAAAGTAGGCCAAGTTCAAAGAAAGATCTGGAGTCTCCATCACAAGACAAATAATAACGGAACGGTTACTCCCATGTATCAATATCTTATGGACCTATCCTGCAATAATACTCCTACCGCCTATAGTCTATTCACTGTAAGTAGGCGATAAACCATATATCCTCTGTAACTCAAAAAGGACGAAAGAAAATTGGCTGTAAATTTCCACATCTATTCCTTGACCGACTCTTCCCAAATGGTAGAAATATTAGCTCGATTACTCTAGTTGTTTTTGAGTTACAGAGGTTAGAGGTCATGATTTCTCGCCTACTTACAGCGAATAGACTATAGTTGGTTATGCCATAGGCATGTACTTATCTCATCTATCATCATCACATATCCCTCATTATCATCTCATTATCACTTGTTTTATTCTAGTTGTCTGGCATATGTTTTCGTTATTTTGTATGTTTGTTGCTCAACGTCTACCTAATCATCAGTTAATAATTTATTTATTTGTCCATATCGATTTAATAGTATGTGTATCGTTAACTTTTGATTTTGATAGTGCCAGAGGGCTGCTCTCAGACAGCACAATGTGCAGTGGAATATAGATTGGGGACAATATAGACAATAAACAATATGTACAGTTGGCCACATAAGTTCTGTTCCTCGTGATCTTATATATGAATGTACAATTAGTATGAATGAACTGTGATTATGGTTTCTTTTAATTATCGGTTGACTACTCAGATGAGTTAACCACTACATAAGAAACTACAGTCATAATACAATCATACGCATTATATTTCCATGTATAAGATCACGGAGTAGACCCGAACTTCTGTGGCCAACTGTACCTATTCAATATGTGTCCCTCATGGCCGAGGGTGGAATTATGTAGCATGTGATTATTATTTGTAGTATACTTTTCCATTTACATATTATTATTAGTGTTATTATATTATATAACTATTATTATTAGTACTACTACAGTAGCTGTACCACCAACATTATCACCTCTGTCAGTTGTTTTTATTATTATTATTATTATTATTATTATTATTACTATTAGTATTATTAGTATTATTATTAGTATTATTATTAGTATTATTACTATTATTATTATTATTATTATTACTATTAGTATTAGTATTAGTATTATTATTATTAATATTATTATTATTATTATTATTATTATTAGTAGTAGTAGTAGTAGTAGTAGTAGTAGTAGTAGTAGTATCATATCATTATTATCATTATTATTATTATTGCCTTCACCACCAAATTCCCCTTCTCCTACTTGAGTTATTCCCCCATCTCCATCCCTTTATTTATATTTCGTCTAGGTGGAGGAGTCGAGACTAGCTTCCATCTCCTCCAAAACCACCACCACCACCACCACCACCACCACCAACAACGATAATCAGTCCACCACCTCCTCCTCCACCACAGTTCGGGAGGCTACACATAAAGTCGTAAGGAAGGAGGTTTGGATTTTCTAGCGTGCATTTGTTTTTCACCCATTAACCCTCTTGAGGATTGTGACGTGTTTTGACACTTTATTCTGGCTATTACTAGACGGTTGTATTCATCTTCGGAAGGATGTCTAGGAATCAAAGGAGTAAAGGATATCTCAATTAACCCGTTAACTAACTAGCGGGGAAGAGTAAGGTTATGGTCTTCGAAAGGGGTGAAGCCACAGAGTGTGAGGTGAAGTTGAACGGTCAGGCTATGGAGATTGTCAGCTCATCTAAGTATATGGGCAGTGTGTTGAGTAAAGATGGGACTATGGATGAAAAAGTGCGGGAGAGGGTGCAACAGGGGAAGAGGGTTGTAGGAACGCTGAAAGCAGTAACAAGAAATAGGGTAGTCAGTATGGAAGTGAAGAAGTTCTTGCATGACAGTGTGGTAATCCCGACACTGGCTTACGGAAGCGAAGCATGGACGTTGGTTGAGAGACTCAGACCAAGAGTGAGAGGGGTGGAAATGAGTTATTTGAGAAGTGCGTGCGGAGTTACATGGAGGGATAGACAGACGAATGAGGAAGTAAGAAGGAGGTGTGGTGTGGAGGTAGATATGCTGGAAAGTGTGAAAAGGAACACCTTGAGATGGTTCGGCCATATGGAACATATGGGAAGCGAGAGAATGACTAAGAAGGTGTACGAGAGCGAGGTGGAAGGACAGAGAGGGAGAGGTTTTAAACCGAAAGAGAGGTGGAAGGATGGAGTGAGGAAGTATATGGATGAGGGCGGTGCTGGTTGGGAGGAGGGGCGTCGACTGACTGGGGACAGAGGTACATGGGGGCGGTTCGTTCGTGGCCACCCCTTCGGGGATCACGGCGTCAGGCAATAGATAGATAGATACCACAACGTTCTCCTACTTGTTGTTGTAGTAGCCCCAAGACGCCCTTTATGGGAATCCCGCGGCGTCCAGGTAGTCCGCCACCTCTCTCGGGTGGGTCCAGAGAACCAACGTCTACCTAAACTGAATATATTGTCTTATAATAGCCAGAATTAAATTACCAAATGCGTCCTGATATACTGAAAGGGTTAAGCAGAATGAGTGCTCGTATGCAACACAATAATAGCTTGGAGTGCATAATATAACACAAATAATCGCCTGGAGTGACTTACGAGTACAATAATCACCATAACTGCACTATAGAACAAAAATTGTAAACAAATAATAATGCATCCATTCAATAACACAAATAATCAGCTGGAGTTACTTATATTACCAAATTATCACCATAACTGCACTATGTAACACCAGTAATAACCAAATAATGGATTAGTATCCATTCATTAACAAAATCAGTGACTGACGATGACATGCCAATAATATAGGAGAGGTGAGACGAGTAATCTGTACACTAAAAAACAATCTGCTTTTATACACTGCATAGCCAAAAACAATCCAAATTATTATACTACAAACTCTATGACCATGATGTAAGTATATATCAATACAAATAAGGTTGAATGCTTAACACTTACGCTGCAGGCATATGTCCGCTATATTCGGGCTCATTCAGGCACTCCTGAATGATTGAGCAAGTGTCTGAATGAAATGAAATATATTCAGCCAAAAGCTAGAAGAAAATTGCTTCAAAATAACACCAGAATGAGCTTCGTAGCGTGCGGGATTCATCGCTATCATAGACATTCGCTAATACTGAACAATTATCGCTAATGTCACGCTACATTTGCCTTTGGCAGCGCTGCTATATCTAGCAGGTTTATGGCTCATATCCCTCAGTGCCGCGGCCGCCTGGCTGGAGAGCGGACGGGAGCCTGCCGCGCTCTCGCTCATTCGGATTCGTCTCCACAGGCCTTAACTCAATGCCTGCGGGCTGTTGCGACACTTGTCATATGACAATTGCCAAATTTCTGCCTTGAACAAGGACAGGGAGGCAAGCGAGCAAGTATAAGCAGCGCGGGACCGTCCCATCCACCACCCACCGTTGTCTGGGCCATCACTAGTGGCAGTGGGAGACATCTCCAGCTCCCTTACAAACTCGGGAATAGCGAAAACCGCTCAAACTCACTATTTTTTACCGATTTAGCGTCACCTGTGCAATATCGTTGTACGGAAACCAGTGGTTGTACAGACATGATTCAGGTGTCATTGGAAATGTCTATTCCTCCTCTTTCAAGGATATATCATTGAAATACGTTCTAACTCTTGTTTATACATGAAAAAGAGGGAATGAAGGTTACTTTTAGTCCAAAATCCCTGTATGGTGCAGTGGTGGCCAAGCAATTGTCATATGACAAGTGCCGCAACAAAAGTGTTAAAAGCCTGTAAATTGCTATAAATTGAAATGGCCTTCCGGAACGTCTCCCGCAGCCAATGAGTTAAATAGCTTTAACATGGACCTTGAGTACATTATAATGACACATAATCTAGAGTGCATTAAAACAAACATATTAACCTTTTTATAATATATATACAGTCTCAATAAACCCTCTAATTAACATTGGTCCTTCTTAAACGGCACAACATCGTCTAACTTTAACCAGAATAGGGAAAATAGGCATCATCGTGCTGAAAGGGTTGAAAGATATATACTTATGACAATTGCTAGCCGGTTTTATTCACATATTACTGTCATTTAACATATTCTGTTTTTTAGGGTATTTCTGTATGTAATTTACGATTCATCCTATGGTCTGTTTCGTTTTTTAACCCCTTCAACACTATGATGCCTTTTTGCCTTCTATTCTGGCTAAACTTAAGAGGATTTTATGCAGTTTAATTTTATGCAGATGGGCCGGTTTTCTGGACCACTTTCTCTCATGTTTAGCCCCATTAGTTTTCAGATGTTAAGATGTTTGCCCCATTAGTTAGTCTATTTTAAGACCTTTCACCCCATTTATTCGTCAATATTTAGACCTTTCGTGCTATTTAGGTGTCGATTTTTTCCTTGGCGATCGATAGTGAGCCTGTAATGTTGGAAGAACCGGCCTTTGGCCGGGAAATTTTTGTACCGAAAAATGTACAAATTAATCTAAAAAGGGGATCTAATGGATGTTTTGTTTTTTTTATTTGATGAAGGTCTAGGGAGGAAACTAGAAAAATAATGAATACATGCCCAAAAAGTGAAGCATCCCCCCTTAACTTATAATCTACCTCTAGGATTCAAAGGGGTAAATACGATATCAGTCAACCCTCTGAATAAACTGCATAAAATTGTCTAACTTTAGCCAAAAAAAAAAAAAAAAAAAAAAAAAGGGAAAAGTGGGGATTGGGCCTGAGTAAATAGATAGATAGATAGATAGACAAATATATAGATACTATAGATCTTAATATGTGGGGCAATATAGTATAGTTTGTGTGGCACTGATTTAGTGTGTGTGTGTGTGTGTGTGTGTGTACCTTAGTTTGTTAAGGGGAGGCAGTTGGTTTTTACGAGTCCTCCTCCTCTCTCATCTTTATCACTATTAGTTATGAGATTTCAAGACATTCGCCCCATTAGTTTGGCGATTTTCAGACCTTTTGCTCCATTCTTTTGCCAATATTAAGACCTTTCATGCCATTTAGGTGTCAACTTATTCCTGGCGAGCGATAGCGAGCCTGTATTTGGAGAGGAATCGGCCTTCGGCCGGGATATTTTTCTACCGAAAAATTTACAATTTTATATCGAGGGGGGTCTGATGGGTGTTTTTTTAAAGTTTGATAGAGGTTTAGAGAGCAAACTAAACCCCTTCCTTAAACCATTGAGCCGAACCAGTAAATTATGCTGCCCAATTCCGTCTGGGCTCCCTTAAGGAGAGATTTCCACTTGAGGGATTTTTTTCTGGACCCCTTTCTCCCTCATGCTTAGCCCCATTGCTTTTGAGATTTTTAAGACGTTCGCCCTAGTAGTTTTGACATTTTAAGACATTTTGCCCCATTTCTGTCAATTTTAAGACCTTTCGTGCCATTAAGGTGTCGATGTTTTCCTGGCGAGCGATAGCGAGCCTGTAATTTAGGAGCAATCGGCCTCCGGCCGGGACATTTTTCTACCGAAAAATGTACAAATTTATCTTGAAAGGGGGTCTAAGGGGTGTAATTTTAAGCTTGATGAAAACGTAGGGAACAAACTAAATACCTCTCCTTAACGTGTATCCATTTATTGTGTTGCTTCTTATATTATAGTAAGTGGTTTTGATGCAGTTATATTTGGTTGTGTTTGAATGTGCTTGCTTGCTTGTAGTGTTCACCTTTATTGTTATTGTGTGCACATTGCTATCTGAATGTGTGTTAATTAAGGGGGGTCACCGTTTTGTTTTATCTTTCTCTCCTTTTCTCTCTTTCTCTGGCTTGTATCCATTCGGCCCCATTCAGCCAACTGTTTTAAGACTTTTAACCCCATCCAGGTGTCTATTTCTTTCTGGCGAGTGATAGCGAGCCAGCATTGTATGGAAAAATCCGGCTGACATTTTTCTATCGAAAAATGTACAAATTTATATTGCTGTCAAAACAAAAATATATATATGCACCTGGATGGGGGTAAACGTCTTAAAACAGTAGTCTGTATGGGGCCGAATGGATACAAGCCAAAGACAGAAGAAGAGAAAGAGAAAAAAGCGAAGTGGGCCCCCTTAACCTTCAGAAGCTTGTTTATTTTTATCACCTTCAGTTTTTACTTAGCCTTTAAGTTTATAATTATTTAACTTTAAATTGCGTATCACTTTTTATTGTACAATATTTTAGATTCATTATTGCTTACTGTATTTGCTTATTGATATTTTAGATTAATTATTGCTTATTTGCTTATTGATAGTATTTTGTTGGATAGATTACAAAGATGTGTTTACTTTCTTACTTCCTGTTGCTTGTTCTTTAGTTTAATTGTTTTTTTATTGCTTACATTTATTTAATGGAATATTAATCTGCATTTTGTTTTCTAAATACTCATATCTTAATAAATAAAGGTCAATGTTTGTCTGTCTGTCAGTTACCCGACCTACCCGACCTTTGTTACTAAACTCCTCCCACAGTTTTGGTGCCAGGTGGGAGTGTGGGGCACCGTTGGAAAGCCCAGGCTTTGGAGATGGTTTTAGGCGAGTTTAGTGGAAATCAGAGACACTTTTGTTTAATAAAATTTTCGGCAGAACTTATGTAGTATACCGGAGCGAAAAATATGCGAAAAAAATTGCCGTTTGGGGCAGAAGGAGGCCTCCGATCGAAAAGATGTATGGAACGAAAGTTGTTCGCAGCCCCCCTAAATGGGGGTACGGATGAGGTCAGATCCAAAATCGGAGGTCATTTAGCGGCCGAAATCGAGGTCGCCGTTTAATGAGGCACAGGGATGTCGAGGCCGGTGATTATGGTAGTAGTAGTTTTGTGATGATTGTGGTAGTAGTGATTGATGATGGTGATTATGGTAGTAGTAGTAGTGGTAGTAGTGCTGGTGATTATGGTGATTACCCGGGCAACGCCGGGTACCCCTGCTAGTATATTTATATAACCTCTCTCTCTCACTCTCACTCTTTCACTCTCACTCTCTCTTTCAACAATGAGTGCATATTTTCCGAATTAATCACCCAATTAAAAATCACAACCCAACCCATGATGGTGTGTGTGTATGTTACTCAGTTACTCAGTTACTTGTTCGTCAAGGGGAATCCACGCAATGCGAGCTAAGCTCATTATTATCGCGCCTCCTTAACTGGGAATGTATTGCGTGAAATGCATGTTAAGTGTTTTATGTACTGTTGGAATGGCTGTGGATGTGTGTGTAGTCTGTATTTTAGCCAATTGGCGACATCGGAAACGAAGGCTTAGGGTGGATCTGTATGGTACCATTCTCACTATAGACGGTACCGTCTCGCCCGAAGGCTTAGGTAGCCATCAGCTTAGGTGAACCATATGATACCCATCTCGCCTTGTACCATTTTTGCCAACCCCAGATGGGACGTCACAACGTCGTCCACTTATTCCAGGTACCTATTTACAGCTAGGTGAACTGAGGCTAACACATGAAAGGAGACAAGCCCAATTTGTCTCCGCCCGGCCGGGGATTGAACCCCCGACCCCTCGTGTGTGAGACGAGAGCTCTACCTACTAGGCTACGGGCTGTGTGTGTGTGTGTGTGTGTGTGTGTGTGTGTGTGTGTGTGTGTGTGTGTGTGTGTGTGTGTTCCTGCATGCTGAAAACAAAAATGCTTGTCACATACGAAGAGTGAAATGTACACTATTGAGCACGTTAAAGGAGAAAAAGCGAGTGCCTCCCCCTTAACCCGTTCTATACCGGTGATGTACTTTTCATTATATTCTAGCAACTATTAAGATGAATTTATTGAGCTTAGGAAGGACGTCTACCAATCAAAAGGTTACAGACTGTCTCCATGAATCCTTTTACCTACGGTACCACATATCCTTCCTAAGCTTCATAAAATCGTCTAAAAGTAGCTGAAATCAAATGAAAAAGACGTCGCCGGTACAGAAGGGGTTAACCCTTGTAGTACCAGTGACATATTTATTGTTCTTATTTCATCTACATTTAGACGATTTTATGAAGCTTCGGAACGATATATTGTAGCTAAAAGGATTAATTGAGATAGTGTGTAGCCTTTAAATGGATAGACGTCCTTCATAAGCTGAATAAAATCGTCTAATAATAGCCCAAACATAATGAAATGAATGTCACTGGTACTGCACGGGTTAAGGGGAGGTCTCCACTTGAGGGATTTTTTTCTGGACCCCTTTCTCCCTCATGTTTAGCCCCATTGTTTTTGAGATTTTAAGACGTTCGCCCCATTAGTTTGGCGATTTTAAGAACCCTCGCCCCATTTATGTCAATTTTAAGACCATTCGTGACATTTAGGTGTCGATTTTTTCCTGGCGAGCGATAGCGAGCCTGTAATTTAAGGGGAACCGGCCTTGGGCCGGGAAATTTTTCTACTGAAAAATGTACAAATTTATCTTGAAAGGGGGTCTAGGGAGAGTAATTTTAAGCTTGATGGAAGTCTAGTGAATCAACTAAAAACCTCCCCTTAAGGAAGCTTGTTTTGTCTGTGTCTTCTAAGCTCCGAAGAGTTCTGTCAAATAATATCGCTGACAGATTGCAAGGATAAAAGGAATTATACTTCATTTTCTAACAAGGGGAACTAAGTAAGAGTTGCCCGATTTAGGACTAATTTGGGTACTAATAGTCAACTAATACATTATAATAACACATGTTATTTAGGACTAATTTGGGTACTAATAGTCAACTAATACATTATAATAACACATGTTATTTAGGACTAATTTGGGTACTAATAGTCAACTAATACATTATAATAACACATGTTATTTAGGACTAATTTGGGTACTAATAGTCAACTAATACATTATAATAACACATGTTATTGCAATATATGATTTTGGCTGTCACTTTCACCTAAAAACATGTATTTGCTTACTCGATCCAGTTTTCCTCCGAAGACATTATATACAGTATTCGTAGTTTTCGACACAAGCTTTAAGAATGCACCTAAATAATAAAACTAATGAAAATTATAATGGAAAGTGGTTTATATTTGTAAGTTATTGTTTTACATTTAAAGGACTTTACTAACCAAAATCTTATCATAATATTCCCTTAACATGCGGTTAGACATAAAGTCCCTTTAAGGGGAGGTTTCCACTTGAGGGATTCTTTTTCGAACTTCCTTCTCCCTCATGTTTAGCCCCATTGCTTTTGAAATTTTAAGACGTTTGCCCCATTAATTTGGCGATTTTAATAGCTTTCGTCCCATTTCTGTCAATGTTAAGACCTTTCGTGCCATATAGGTGTCAATTTTTTCCTGGCGAGCGATAGCGAGCCTGTAACTTAAGAGGAATCGGCCTTCGGCCGGGACATTTTTCTGCCGAAAAATGTACATATTTATCTTGAAAGGGGGTCTAGGGGGTGTAATTTTAAGCTTGATGAAAACGTAGGGAACAAACTAAATACCTCCCCTTAAGAAAGGTTAGCATAGATTTTGGAGTTTCTTTCACAATATTTTGTTGGGTTCTATGCATGTAACTTGTGTGTTCTCCAAAAAATCTATCGAATATTGAGGGGCCCACCTCGCGTCTTAAAACAGTTGGCTGAATGGGGTCGAATGGATACAAGCCAGGGAAAGAGAGAAATGGAGAGAAAGATAAAAAAAAAAAAAAACGGTGACCCCCCTTAACCTGTTCAGTACCAGTTCCGTCCTTTTAATTATATATTGGCTAGTACTAGACAATTTTAATCTGTTTAAGAAGGGTCTCCAGCATTGAAAAGGCTCCGAACTATCTTAATTAACCTTTTTAACTACCACAGATCCTTTTTAAGCTGCACAAAATCGTCTAAATATAGCTAGAAAAAATTATAAAGATGTCGCCGGTACAGAATGGGTAATCTATTTTTGTATTAATTTCACCACAACACCAAACACCTCCAATGAAATCATATATGTGATCCACCAGGATTCGAACCCGGGTTATCTCACCCAGATATATACAGTAGACACCTTAACCATTACACCACCAAGACGGTTAAAAAAAAAAAAAAGTGCTCCTCTACCAATGGTGTTTATATCCACAAACTGTATACCCATGGTTACCCACAATAACCTTTTACTTCCCCAACAGGAAAATGGCCAGAGCCGCTCATCGTCCAAGACTTCGCGCACCTCCCCGAAGAAGCGGCAGCCGCGATCCACCGACCCGTCCCCCATGAAGCCTCGAACACCCCAGTCGGCAGCCTCGGTGGAACGCAAGGGTGAGGGTTCGGAAGAGGGGGGCCAGCGCGGTAGGTGGTCTTGGTTTGGGTGGGATGGCTCCGGTAAAAGTTTGGGCATTTTGGGTCAGGTCGATGTTTGGAAGACTCGGAATTCAAGTTAGTTAGTTAAAATAGGACTTCATAGGCTGTCAACACCTCTGGATTATTAACCCTCTCAGGTCTGAATAAGTTTTTTAAGTTTCCATGGACAAGCAACACACGGTCTGGGGCAACTAACGTTTTCTCCTTGTTCCCGTTCACCCAGCTCACCCAGCTATGAATTGTTGCCAGATACCCCCAAATATGGACTAGTATACCAGATATATCGTGTCCTAAATGGACGTGATCGCGTCTTTTAGTGTGGTTTTACCGAATTTTGTAAAGGGCTTAAGGACGCGATCGCATCCACATGTGTGCCAGGGCAAAAGTGCCTTAGGACAATCGCGTCCTCACATGCGTCAGAGGGTTAATCCAGCACACTGTAAGTCAAGAATAGCGTCAGGACTGGAGCCTCTTTTCAAGAACTCCAATCCCTTGGAAATTTAAGGTATTTAGTGTTTAGTGTGGTCATATTTGAAGGTGCTCCAGGAAGAGTTTGGGCACTTTAGATGAAGACAGCATTAGGAATTGTCAGAAATTAAGGTATTCCAAGGTTAGGACGGTCAGATTTGGCTTTGGTAAGAATTTAGGCGCATAGGTCAGGGTGGCTGAATTTGGGGGAATAATTAGTATTCAGAGTGATTGTTCAAATGGTCAGATTTGGTGGCACCAGAAGTCTTGGGGTAAACAACCTTTGAGGTGATCAGTCTTTAGGACAGTCAGAATTTAATGAAGTTTTTAACTTTAATTTTAAATTATCGTACTTCTTTTAAATTGTAAGCATTTGAAGGAGCTTAGCTTTAAAGCTTGGAATTCTCAAGTCAGTTTTTATTTGCAGCTGGACAAAATTTTGTGGCGGTTACATATATCAAAAGACTTTTGAGAGGTTGTTGTTGTTGTTGTTGTTGTTGTTGTTGTTGTTGTTGTTGTTGTTGTTGTTGTTGTAGTCCTCCAGACTGTCTAGCCGAACAGTCCTAAGTTTGGTTAACCGAAGCCGTGCCAGATGCTCGGGCCACCAAGGGGCTAGGGTGAGATCAGATCTGTCTCCGAGAGGACAGTAAAACAGTAATGATCAAACTATTGGATAATCAAACTATTGGATAATCAAACTATTGGATAATCAAACTATTGGATAATCAAAGGTTTCAGTTATTGAACTTTTAAATAGTCCATTGGGATGAAATGGATATGAGGCAGGCATCTTTGTCGACATGTGTAAGTTGGTTAAGCACGGTTCGTATCTGTTTTGTATTACTTTTCACTTTACTCAAACTCCGGTACATTAAGTGGACGTGGTTTACTTTGTTTTGTTTATATTCACAGGAATCATTAACCTTGGCATTCGTTAGTGGTCTGTTTGTTTGGGTTATTCAGAGAAGGTTTGGGTTGTTAGTTTTGGTTGAACACAATATCACGGGAAATAGCCCTAAACTATATTATGAGCCTGTTCCCTGATACCCACAATACACTGTTCCCATATGCACAATCTTTGCCTCAAACAAATATGATATTCCCTTTCATATAATATTCCATTTCCATATATTTGGATATGAACAATTAAATGCCATATTGCCCCCTTGTGTGACTTTTAGATATCAATGGTAAATTTGGTCTCTTTTTTCCAATATGTTGTGATTTCAAGTTATATTATGATTGACATTCTAATATTTTGAAATGTATTTATCTCCCATTGCATTGATCATTTATGTTGCTGATTATTTGTTTATCAATATCGTATCTGTTGCCTAATCAAGAAGCGAAACATTTAATTGGATCAAATCCAGCAGTAATTAATCTTACTTTTTAGGATTGAAGATTTCTTATAGTTTTATGAAAAGGTCAAGATTAAATCATACGGATCTACTATGCCAATACATAATCATTCCAATGACGATTATATTGTCAATTAATTATATTCATCCTACGACATCTAAGAATTTAAAGAGTTAAAACTTACCTATAATTCCGATTGGTTTATTTCTAGTTGATTAGCATCTTCTAGAAGACATTAATTTTAAATAGTAATCTTCAAATGATTGCAAGAATTGTTTGGACGAATTGAGAGCAAACAATTGAAAAGCTGGCCAAGATCAATATAGGGACAGATATGGCATTCATTTTGATGATCTCCTTTCAAATATACACCAATTGATCATTCTAGACAATCAATGTGCCTCAATATTATAACATTCCTGTCCTTAATGTTTATTCAAATGGCAATAAGACTATAAACTAGACATTTTTACTCTAACGTGCATTGAATTTGGCTCCCTATCACTCTTTCAACTTTGGAGACACTTGTTACAGGCAGCTTTGCCTTCTGTCTCCCTCATGCACACACAATAGAAAATAATGAGCGAAGTTATTCAAACTACTGACGATCTGTTCTTCAATAAAATGTATCCCCATATGATCTAAATTCTCCCTAAAGCTTCCCATCTCCAGATTCCCTTGTAGTCCCCCTTTGCAGTTAACTGGAGGATTTGACTGGAAAACGTCATCATCCCTGTGTGTAAACTTCAAGACCCATTCGAGGCCTTTCATAAACATCTACTTGGATTTGCTGGAATATTTGCGTGTATTACTGTGAATCTCTCCACTTATGAAACCAAATTAGATCCATTTGAGGCCTATTTTATTCCCCTTTCTGGATCTGTAATCATCTGCTTGTTTCAAAATAAATCTCTGTCCTTTTGAAACCCTACTAGATCATTCGAGTCCTTATGTAATCACCTCCTTCTTGAATCTGTAATATTCTTGTTGTGTATCATAATGTACCTCCCCCCCCCCCCCCCCCCCGCCTCTGAAACATGATTAGATCCGTTTGAGGCCTTACAAGTTCCCCTTCCTGGATATATTTAAGTCTTCTTGAATTTATTGACTTTCTCCCATTCAGAAACCCAATTAGATCCATTCGAGGCCTATTTTAAACATCTTCCTGAATCTTTTGAAATCTTCTTTTGTTTACAATGACATTCTCCCATTCAGAAACTCGATTAGATCCATTCGAGACTTATTATAAACATCATTCTGAACCTGTTGGAATCTTCTTTTGTTTATAATGATCTCTCCCATTCAGAAACCCGATTAGATCCATTCGAGGCCTATCCCCCCCCCCCCCTTCTAAAACCCGGATTAGACTGTGCTTTGAGGAGAATCTTTGTTGACAATAGAACTCCGCTTAGATATCTCTTAACCCCTTGAAGGATTAGGACGCGTTTTGACCGTTTATTCTGGCTATTAGTACACGATTGTATTCAGATTAGAGAAGGGTATATGGAAGTCAATGGGTTAATTGAGATCGACTCTTTACCCTTTTAATTCACGTAGATCCTTCCTAAGCTGTATAAAATCGTCGGTAAGGATGTAGTATTCGGGCGTATCGCCTGCTTTGTTAACATTACTAGTGGGCTCGCGATCACATTCCCATCTATTTTGACTGCCGTGGGATACAATAATTGGTTGAGGGGGGCTTTACCCCCCTCACCCCCCCCCCCCCCATGACTTATTGTCATCATCTTATATATTGCCAGCAGGAGGCAAATAACAGAAAAAAAAACAGTCAAAATAGACGGGAACGTAACTGGGAGCGTTCAAGTAATGTAAACAAAGCTGGCGATACGCCCAGAAACTACATCCTTCCCAACTCGTATAATGATGGTTAAACTGTCAAAACATGTCATGATTCTCAAAGGGTTAATACGTGAGCCCCCCATACTTCTACATCCTTGTATTTGATGTGTGTATCTATAGGACTCCGCATAGACCTCCCTTCATACTTATGCCCCCTATATATCTACACGGCTATTATTTGATTTATGTATTTAGTTATGGTTTAATGTAATGGTATTGGCTTATTATTATTGTAAGAGGCAGTGCATACATATATTATTTACACACACACACACAGATATACACATACACTTGCTAACACACACAACAACCCATATGCTACACATTTCAGATTTGGCTCTTATTAATTTTGAAGAATTTATATATATTTTGGCCTCCCCTTTCCGTTATTTTTGGGTTTCGTTTTTAATTTTAAGCGTGTTTTTAATTAAGTTTCGTTTTTAATTTTAAGCATGGTATTATTGGGGTTCGTTTTTTTTTTTTTTTAAGAAGGTTTCCTTTTTTAATTTTAAGCATGTTATTATTGAGGTTCGTTTTAAATTATAAGCATGTTTTTAATCAGGTTTCCTTTTTAATTTAAGCATGTTTTTATTCAATGGTATTTGTATTTGTTTCCATGAGAGCTTCTACCTGCAAATTTTGGTCCGCAACTTTATTCTGGTAAAGCCATGCTAAACTGAAATTGCCAGAAAAATTGCTTGTGTGACAGCGGCTTAGGCAATAAGTAGGCCAGAAATCATAAACCCTAACCTCTGTAACTCAAAAAGGGCTTGAGCAAATGGGCGGTAAATTTCCGCAACTACTCCCTGGCTGACCCTATATCCTCTGTAACTCAAAAACGGCTACAGCAAATGGGCTGTACATTTCCAAACCTACTCCCTGGCTGACCCTTCCCAAATGGTGGAAATCTTAACTCAATTACGCTAGAGATTCTATAGGATCTCTAGATTACGCTAGTCGTTTGCGAGTTATCGAGGTTAATGTTCAAGAGTTTTGACCTACTCATTTGGAACATGGTATAGCCGACAAGATTGACATAGAATAGGACCTGTTGTAGCCTAGTTTTCTTTGCTTGCTTCTTTTTTATTATTTATATAATTATATTTGTTTTGTTTTTATTCCAAACCCTATCATTTATTTACTGCCATTCATGAAATCATCCTCATATATTCTCTCGTGTTTTAAGGGGAGATTTGTATATATTTATTTGTTTAACCATTTATGCTTTTGCTTCCTCCATAGACCTCCATCAAGCTATAAAACAAAATTATTGGTTTGATTCCCGGAGGGAAGTAAAGAAAACCTAATATTTAGTAGGGCCCCATAATCATTGACGATATGCCTATTAGTATAATAGTCTCCCTTCAAACGCCGCGTCGTCAGTTTTGAATCTACCGCGTGGGAGGACAGGGAGTACAACTTCATAAGTGCAACGCGTATTCTCTTATGGAATCATCTTTATGATTGGTTACTCTACAAAAAAACCTCGTAAAAAATAAAAAATTAAAATTAACTTAATAATTGCTATACTCAAGCTTCCCAAATGCGTGGATTTCTTGCGAGTGGACTCCTGATGCTGGCCCTCTAGTGTCTAAAACTTCCTTCACTGACATATCAAGATTTAACCCAAATATCCAGCGAATGGGAAGGGGATGGCAGGGAGGGCACTAAGATCGTCAATGATTACGGGGCCCTACTAAATATTAGGTTTTCTTTACTTCCCTCCGGGAATCAAACCTATAATTTAATAGTGGCCCCTCTGTGGGGATCGGTTTTTACACCATACCCGAAAGAGGATTAATGGAGCTCCGATCTTACTCTCAACCATCTGAACAATTTTACCAACACACCTAAACTTCGTTAAATGCGGAAATAGCCTTACGAAAATATCATGCCCTGGTGGGGGCACGAACTCTCGACCCTTGGGTGTGAGGCAGACACCTTACCAGTTAGACCAATAAAGATATCCCTCTTGGCCTGTTCGGCTCAGGGTATTTCCGCATCCGAGGTCTGTTTAGGCTAGCCTACTTTCACTGACTTTACACTACTTCACCTTCCGGGAAGCGAAAGCTCCGAACAGAGAGGAACGAACAGAGAGGAACAAGCTTGAGCCGAATCGACCGAGAGTCCGTCAGAGAGATGAACGGGAATGGTGAGTCAACTTCACTGAGCGGTGCATACACGCACCTACAAACTGCCCAGTTGGCAACTCGCTTGGGCGGCTGGCAACTTCCACAACCCAACCCAAGCGGGTCTCACATACACTCCCTGGTCTCTCTTCTCCCCTTCCTTGTCCTGTGGGGATCGGTTTTTACACTATACCCGAAAGAGGATTATTGGAGCTCCGATCTTACTCTCAACCATCTGAACAATTTTACCAACACACCTAAACTTCGTTAAATGCGGAAATAGCCTTACGAAAATATCATGCCCTGGTGGGGGCACGAACTCTCAACCCTTGGGTGTGAGGCAGACACCTTACCAGTTAGACCAATAGAGATATCCCTCTTGGCCTGTTCGGCTCAGGGTATTTCCGCATCCGAGGTCTGTTTAGGCTAGCCTACTTTCACTGACTTTACACCTCCATCATTGACGATATGCCTCATATATAAGACTGGAGGGAGACATTCGTGACCAATATCAAAACCACCAATCCAAATACCATAGGAAACAAAGAATTTGTATGCAATTTAAGTATTTTTATTGCTTTCATACAATAATATATAAAAATATAAAAGAAGGTAAGCAGTGCGTTACTTCGAAGAAGAGCTGCTTGTACATGACTAGACCTTTACTTGAGATCTATTGCATGTTAAGTGAGAACATTCTTGTACGGTACTCTAGAACTCTAATCCTTAGGATCATGTTCTGACCTTAAAATTATTTGTACAATAACATTTGTTTGTACATTTTTGTTAACACTATCTGGATACAACTATGATAGATTTCTTAAAATAAAATAAAATATGATTTAACAGTATAACCAGTTATATTCATATCACAGCTCGTGATTTATCACAATCTCCGGCGGAAGGTTCTAGTGGGTCTTAGGGCTATTTTGCACCCCCCCCCCCTTTTTCAACTGGAGAATAACATAAAAACAAATAGCACTTGGACCGCTAGACCTGATGCCGTAATGCGACACAGGTCCAGGGCGACCGATAGGTATCGCGTAAGGAATGTGTGATTAGACGCCCACAACTGAGTGTCGGCTATGTCGTTAATGGAAAATGTTTGCATAAACCGGAGGGAGACAGCCCACTTTCTAATGTCGTAGGCTCTACCTATTATGCCGGGATTACTTTCCTTAATTACATCTACGAGTAAAGAAGCCAATTTCCTTCTCGTGACGCGATTACCTGTCCGGTTTACCCATAGGAAGCCTGGTTGTAGAGGTTGTGCAATCCTCATAAACTTAACTAAAGCTTGTACCGGGCATAAAATGTGATGCGTATGTCCACGTTTGCCGGGACTGAGAATTCTGAAAAAACGTTATCACAATGTTCGTTTTTGGCAATAAAAGTAGAAGACGGCGCGATCTGCACATGTTCGTGCAGTCTCCCAAACCTGAGACAATTTGGCTCGTTGCTCATCGCCGCCAGCTCTGACACTCTGTTACCTGTCGCCAATGCCATAAGGAACACAGCCTTTTTTAATACCGACTCAAATTCTGGCACATTGTTAAACTTGCGCGATTGAAGTAATTCTAACACCTTGTCGAGCGACCAGGTAGGCATGAGCTGGCGTGGTGGTGGGCGTAGTTTAAAACATGCTCTCATGAACCCTTTCTCCTCCGCCAGTGGTATGGAGAGACCAGTTAGGTCGAAAAAGGGGTTTCTAATGGCAGATAAGTGATTCTTTAACACCTTACGAGCGGCCTATGCGGTTTATTTATATGTACCGCACAGCGGGGTGTTTTTAGCCAAAATAGGGCTGTTTACGTGATCATTTTCATGCCTAAATAAGACCCAGAACGTAAAACAAGTACCTATCCCTGAAAGGGCATAAACAGAGCTTTCGAATGACACCATAACGATCCTTGTATGATGGATAGTTTTCTTGCAATAACCGTGCAACGCGAGTGCAAAAAGCAGGTAATTCGGTACTTTCGGTACATAATTGAGTATGTAGCGAGTGAGAGAGGGAGGAGGGAGCTGAGATTTGTGTCAGTAGGTTCGCCGCGGTGGTCTGGAGCAGTCATACGCTCGCTAGTCTCCTGCCACCACTTGTCTCTCTCTCTCAGCCACATTACGTGCTGAAATTGCCACTCGACCTATGTCGAGCGCCGCCACATAGTCCAGCTTTTTTTAACTCGACTTATGTTGCTCGCCGCTAATTAAGGGTTAAAGTAACAACTGAGAAGCGCTTCTGTTCAAACAAATAATCTAAGTATTTAAAAATTAAAGCCACTGAGGCATCAGATTGCACTGTTTCTACTATCCAGGTTGTGAAAGTTTTCCAATGTGATTGGTACTGTCTCCTGGTTGATAGAGTATATTTATTCAGAAATTTACTAGTGACACTTTGCCCATACCGAGTTAGTCATTTTGCATTGTAAATGTCCATAAGGCAAAAGTTAGTGAGGTCTGAAGGTTGCCAATTGTCTCCAAGTGGAATGCAGAGACCGGGAGTGACACCGGGTTCCTGCACCACGTGAGTAATTGGTGATACCACACTTGAGCCGGCCACATTGGCGCGATCATCGAGACTATGCCCCGGTAACCCCGTAGTTTGTGAACTACCTGACACATGAGTGACGCGTCTGGAGGCGGAAAAAGATAGATTGAATTCCACCTGTCCCAGTCCTCCAATAAGGCGTCTGGACCCCCCGCCGGAGTTCTTGCCCAGCGGATCAGATAGAGGGGAAGTCTGTGATTCCCTTCCGCCGCAAATAAATCCACTTGTGGATGGTATGGCAATGCAATCATCTTGTTGAAGACGTTTTGCTTGAGAGCCCATTCTACTAGGGTGCTCTGTCTCCGAGACAAGGCGTCCGCCCAGATGTTCGCTCTCCCCGGGAGGTAAGATGCGTGGAGATGAATGCTCAGCTATTCGGCCAGAGCAAAAATCTGTTCTGATACTTCCATCAACTCTCGAGACCTCGTTGATCCTTGCTTTTGAATGCAGTGAACTGCAGTCAAATTGTCCATTCTGAATACAATTGACTTCCCTTGTAGGGCTGCGCTGTGAGCTTGAAGGAAAAATAATGGGACTAGCTCTTGTTTGTTGATGTGACAAGTTACGTCTTGTGACCAGAGACCTTGAGCTTGGTGACCTAGATTGGACTGATAACCCCAACCTATTACCCCTGAAGCGTCTGTGTCTACCCATACCATAGGTGGAGGAGAAACCCATGTCATTATCGAGTACAATGTTTCGGTCTTTGCCCAGACCGATAGTAAGTTGTGAATTAATCGAGGAATCGGCCATAGTTTTCCCGCCGGCAATAGTGGGAAAAATGTGTTGCCTTCCATGATTAATCTCTTGACTTTCAACCGGCCCAACTTCACAGTTAATTGGATCCAGTTGAGTGAACCGACTAGGGACTCCCACGATTTCCTCGTCGTATTCAGACTGTGGAGAAAAAGAAACAGTTTCCTGCGAAATCTGTTGCGATTGCCCACACTCTGAGTAAGTCAGGTCGACAGTGTTCCAAACCAGTCCTATCCACTGAATTTCTCTTGTGGGAACAAGGAGCGACTTTGCCAAGTTGACCTTGAACCCTAGAGTTTGTACATGATTTAATACTAGTTTGACATGAATTTGACGTAACTCCTCTGACTCCGCCACTACTAGCCAGTCGTCTAGATACCACCACACCTTGATACCTTTGGCTAGCAAGGGCATGAGGGCCTGCCGGACTAATTTTGTAAAAATTCTTGGTGCCAGGTTCAAACCGAAAGGCATTCTCTGAAAGACGTAAGTCTCTTGCCTGATCCTCAAGGCGAGGAATTTTTGGAACCTTTTGTTTATGGGGACATGCCAATAGGCGTCTTTCAGGTCTAGTGAGCACATCCAGCCTTGCGGCGGAAGTGCGAGCCTGATTTGATTCACTGTAAGCATCCTGAAGGGTGAATTGTGAATATGTGTGTTCAGACGTGAGAGATCTACTACTGGTCGCATCTGCACACTGTCCCTCTTCGGCACTAGAAATAGTCTGGAGTTGAAAACAGGGCAAGTTGGATCTATTCGGACAATGATTTGCTTGTTGATCATTTCCTGAACAAGTGACTCCACCTCTAAAGAAACATTGTTGACTTCTAGAGCTTGACTTAAACGAGGCCGCCGGAGCCACTTCCAAGATATGCCTTTGCTTGTCAATGTCCTGGCCCATGACCGCCGGGGCCAAGCCCTGCGACATGCACGGAATTACCCAGTTTTTGTACTGGGTCCGTTCTGTAGGACAACTCTCGGATCCAACTCGCCTGTGACATGCCCTGGGAGAGTGTAGTTGGCTAGTTTTTTGGTGGTGGCAGCGGAGTGGGGTTAGACGGCTGGCTAGGTTTGGCATGCGGCTGACCTTGAGCAGGCTTCTGGTATGACTTACCCCTATAGCTTGACTGTTTACCCTGCTGTGTCTGTGCTGAGTACCTCCCTGTTGTTGAGGAGGCTTTGGGTCTCGAAATGACTGTTTAGTCTGAGTAGGATGGGGCTTCCCGCCGCTCTTAGGTTTTGAGTAAGGTTTCTTAAAGGCCTCTTTCTTTGACTGGGAGGTACTCTGCTTCCACAAGTCTACCAAATTGAAAACAATACTCCATGTTTCCGGTGGAAGAAGTGGTGCAGTTAATACCGGTGAGAGAGTTACCCGGCGGGGTATATCCTCCGGCAACTTCTTTACCAAGTACACCCTTAAATCTTGTCTTGCTCTAACAGCCTCCATGATAGCTACTCTAATATCACCTAATGATTGAATAGAATTTTGTAGGAAGAGCCTGCGTGACAAATCCGTGGCTTTCCGCACATGTTGGTCTGATATGGCTGTTATAGTTCTCGTGAGTGACTGGGCAACCTGGCGACTGACGAGGTATTGAGACAACATTCTATACGCTTTATTGCGTAGCTTAAAGTCTCTGTCTAAGTGAGCCGGAGGGGGCGTGGCAAAAGGTTCATGTAGGTCGTAAAGTGATAGCTTGGGGGCTGCTAGGAATTCAAATAAAGCGGGTGACACGCCGCCCTTTGTTAACAGGTAACGAGAACCATGAATGAACTTCCTGTGGTACTTGATGGGAGGATTTAGTGGTAATAGTAGATGCCAAAACCTGTGCCTCTAGTTCCCAGTCCACCCACGGACCTACACCTACCTGCCCCACCTGCAAGACTGGTGTGTTTGATTGATCTAATGCCGGGACTGTATCCAGTTCCGGCATTAGTGCTTGTAGAGCTTTGATATAATTTACGCCGTCATTCTTAGACCAGTTGGCAAACAGTTTTGCAGATGAAGCCAGAGGTATCGCCGGAGAGGCTGCATACACAAAGAAATCAGCGCCATAGACAGATGGGATGGCCTTAATGGTGACATCTAGTAACCTACCTTGGCCATCCTTAGCTTTTAATTTTCTACTCTTATTAACCTCAATGGTCCAATCACTAGGTACCGGAAGTTCCCCCGATACGGTAGCTTGTGCCAGGTGCGGTTTCTGAGGAATTGACTGAACCCATGAGCAATCCGGTCCATAAAGAAGAGACATAGGGCCTCTCCTCTGTGGAGGCTTATCAAGATGGGGAGGAGTAACATCGGTAATGACCCGGACGTTAGTGGTATTCAAGGAGGCCGGCACTGTCGTGCTACTAGCCGTGGCAGTCGCCGGAGTAACGTTAACCGAAGGCAAAGAGGAATGGGGATGTGAAACACCTGAGGGCTGTAACGGCCTCACCGTAGACTCAAGTGGGGGAACTACCGCTGTGCTAGTGGAAGGAGCTTGAGAAGAAGGAATCTGATATTGTTGTATTACTCTGTGGAGAATATCATGTAGTTCCTCAGTAGTTACACACTTACCGTGGGAACCTCTAGAGGACTGAGACCCACCTTCTGACTCTACTTTGACATTAATAGGTTGAGCTGAGGACAAATTTATGTTTTCCGGCTCCCCTGGTAGTTCTATCACTTCTGGTGTTGGCGGCCGGGGATTAAATGGTTCCGGCGGTGGCCACACCAAATCTGGGACTGACGAGGGTATAATGTCTATTTGGTCAATTTCCCTGTCCTGAACATTAGCTTGTGAAGGTTCTGAGTGTCTCCAGATCCCCCGGCTTAGTGCCGCGGGTGGCTGGGAGTCCTGTATCACCGGAGAGTTATCAAAGATTTGAAATGAGCAAGATGGAGAACCCCTATACTGATCCGCTAACACACTGTTAACCGGGAGACCTTTACGTGGCACATAACTTAACTTAGGAATGGCGAATGTAAACTCCTGTGGCTCACTCAATGATTGTTCATCCCTGTGACTAGACTCCATCCTCTTCGCTCCTATCTCCGAGCCGTCAGATTGGACGTTAGACGTTAAAGAGGTAGGAGTGGAGGGAGGTGGCCGCGACCCCGGTAATAGCAGGGGACGTGGTTGTGAAATAACCGTTCGTGCACTTAATTGACTGGAAGTGGACGGCGTTGAGGAAGCAGAACCCTCCTTCCGGCGTTTCGTAGACCTTGAGGACTCGGCGGAAGAATGTCGGGATTGCTTTCTAGGAGATCTAGACTGTGATCTTGATTTGCACTTCGGTGAAGGTGACCATTTCCTCTTAGATCGGTGGGGGGGGGGTCGGCTCGGCGGTGTCACTTTCACTACTTGTCACTACCTGCTTGGATAGTACTTTAGTTTTAATTTTAGGTTTGACTGACTTCGCCGGAGCTGGCTTAACTAATGGGGATTTTATGACTAGGTGTTCCCAGAGCTCCTCGTCATCACAATGGAGAGCTTTATGAGCAGTGTCTTTCGCATAAGCGTTAAATGTTGACTTGATCTCTTTCAAGGCTGCTAAGCAAGACAAATCTCTTATCAAAAACCGCCGCTCGTAACTCAGAGCACACGGCACACCGTTTAGACACCCATAGTCATCTTGAACGATCAAGGCACTTTACACACTTTATACATAAATCGTGGGCAAAAACTGGTAATAATGAGCAAGTGGGAGTAGAGCAAATGTTAAAGCGAGGCATGATGGAGCTAGGGACCCTCCCCTTGCCGGAAGCGGTTACTCCTCTGTTGCCGGAACTGCTACTACTGAAGTGATAAGACTCTGGAAATAGAAAATTTCCAGGAATCAATGCTCATAAGGATAACCTGAGAGGTGTTAATACATCCTACCTCATGTCCGCCGGAAGGTTAGTTATAGCCACTGCCCCGCTAACCTTCCGCTAGACCTGGCAGAAAGACCCCGGGTCTCTCCTTATATCCCACATAATGAACTGCTTACCTTTGACTAAGTGTCACTGGCCCAAACGACCTTAAGCGTTGGACTATCCTTGACTATTAGCACTAGATGGATCGTTAATACGCTTCATGACTTGAGTCATGGTTCTATCTATCTATCTATTGCCTGACGCCGTGATCCCCGAAGGGGTGGCCACGAACGAACCGCCCCCATGCACCTCTGTCCCCAGTCAGTCGACGCCCCTCCCCCCAACCAGCACCGCCTTCGTTCATGTAGTTCCTCACTCCATCCTTCCACCTCATATTCGGTCTACCTCTCCCTCTCTGCCCCTCCACCTCGCTCTCGTACACCCTCTTAGTCATTCTCTCGCGTTCCATACGTTCCATATGGCCGAACCATCTCAAGTTGTTCCTTTTCACACTTTCCAGCACATCTACCTCCACACCACACCTCCTTCTTACTTCCTCATTAGTCTGTCTATCCCTCCATGTAACTCCGCACGCACTCCTTAAGTAATTCATTTCCACTGCTCTCACTCTTGGTCTGAGTCTCTCAACCAACGTCCATGCTTCGCTTCCGTAAGTCAGTGTCGGGATTACCACACTGTCATGCAAGGACTTCTTCACTTCCATACTGACCACCCTATTTCTAATGGTTAAGCTCACTTAACTGTTACGCCGAGCGATAGAAGTTACTGAATGAGGCTATCGGTCAGGGCGAGTTCACTCGGCGGGCCGAGTTGACTCCCTTAAGAATCGCAAATTCCGCCAGAAAGTTAGTGGTTCAGCACACCACGCCGGGACATTTGGTTGGTTTCTTATCGTCTGAGACGAGAAAATGCCGGCTCTGCTGAGAAAGCCGCCAGAAAAACGAACCAAATTTTTCAGAGGTTAGGACTTATCTGGGAAAGTCCAAACCTCTGAAAACCCCACCACATAAGCGGGACGTCTCCCAAACAAACCCCTGAAGCATGAAAGCACACATGCCAAACATAAATATCTCGGGGATAAAATTAGGCTTACACATACAGAGCTTAATTTATAATTCATAAATAACCCCTAGCCTATGTTGGAGATCCCTAATAAGGCTAACCATGAGGTAACGACGAAACATCACGGCGGCAGCAACCCGACGCTCCGAAGACCCAGCAGCAGCAGCACGTGGAGAAGAGGCCCGCGACAGGGGCCCAAGCGCAGATACGAACTCCAGAAGATTCCACACGTGTGGCAACCCTTGAACTGGAGCATCTGCTAGAATAAACTATGCAACTACCTCATAATGATGGCCTGAAGCATAAACTTGCGGGATGGTAGCCTCCTAAATAACTATCAAAAGCTAAAGGCGCAACACAACACTTACAATAACAAACATGGCGCAATGATCCTGGGGACACGTAGGCGCCTATTACAATAGTATCCTAACTTACACACCTCCTGTGGACGTACCAATGGGGCAATCTGTGCTAGCTAATCTAAAAACATGTTCAATACAACTCATGTATATGAATGAGCAAGGACTCACTTGAACTGATCGAACGAAGAATGAAGCCAGAGCACAGAGTAACCCACCCACACGTAGTGGACGCGGGAGGTGGAAGGAAGTTTTAGACGCTAGAGGGCCAGCGTCAGGAATCCACTCGCAAGAAATCCACGTAGTTGGGAAGCTTGAGTATAGCAATTATCAAGTTAATTTTTATTTTTTATTTTTTTACGAGGTTTTTTCGTAGAGTACCCAATCATAAAGACGATTCCATAAGAGAATACGCGTTGCACTTATGAAGTTGTACTCCCTGTCCTCCCGCGCAGTAGATTCAAAACTGGCGACGACGCGGCGTTTGAAGGGAGACTATTATACTAATAGGCTTATCGTCAATGATGGAAGGGCCACTATTAAATATCCCCAAGACCCTCCTTCAAGATAAATTTGTGAATTTTTCGGTAGAAACATTCCTCGCCCAAAGGCCGGCTCTTCCTAAATTATAGGCTCGCTATTGTGTGTCAGAAAAAAATCTATATGGCACAAAAAGTCTTGAAATTTACAAAGAAATGGGGCAAAAGGTCTTAAAATTGCTAAACTAATGAGGCGAAAGTCTTTAAATCTCAAAACTAATGGGGGTAAACATGAAGGAGAAGGGGGATCCAGAAAAACACACCCCTAATTACACTGATTGGCCTTGGCAAGAATTTGGATAGTCATCGTGGCTCATATAGACTAATTAGACAATAAATGTGTGATATACGGCTTAAGTGAAGGAGCCTATTCCTGTCTTGTCCAATAGCATGTTTGAATTTATGTTACCGGGTATGCTAATGCTATCTGCTTGCGTAGCTTAGTTTCTTGTCTAATTGACCCTTTGCAAATTTCATGCTACAGTATAAGGAACTTGGAGCAGTAGACATGGATAGTAAACAGAAATTTAATAATAATGTAGGTTTCTAATGGATAGAAAGTATTTTGAATTAATTTTATGTGTTTATAAATTTACTATGACCGTATTTTAGCTGGAAATTCTGCTAAATGTTGATGTCTACAGCTCCAACGTCTTGCAAATTGCAAGGGGTCAATTCGAATTGCATGTATTTACCTATTGAAATATTTGTTATCTTTTCCAGTTGACTACCTTCCTTTCTGTTTTATTTCTGTTCTAGTTTTCAATAAATCCATTATGCTATCGTTTTCTTACAATATCCCTTTCAGTCTATTTAATTAATCTTTAAATTTACAGTAGGGTTTTGTTTTTTTTCATTTCCTACCAAGCAGATCAATTGTTTGTTGCATCTAATCTTCTATTATGCTGATCTAGTGTTAATTATAGCTACTTTTTCATTTCCTCTCAGTTTAGTCAATCGCTCCTGTTCGTCTTTATTCCTTTCAAGTGTTAACTGCATATAATCTCCTACCAGTTTCCTCCCAATCTATTCAATTGTTTGTTGCACCAAATAATTCAGCATTTTCCTACCAATCCATTCACTTGTCCACCACAGCTAATCTCCCGTCCCTCTCCGCAGTCCCTATGAACAAGATTGAGGTTGGTAAGACAGCCTCTCCCAACCTGAAGGCGGTGAAGTCCAAGATCGGCAGCATGGAAAACGCCACGCACCGACCAGGCGGCGGAAAGGTCAAGATCGAGTCCAAAAAGATTGACTTTTCCAAGGCGTCCAGTCGGATAACCGCCAAGAACCAGCAGTACGCCCCGGGCGGCGGTGACAAGAAGGTACAACCAGGATGTGTTAATTGATTAGTTTCTCAGTATTTTTTATTTTGTTTCTATATTCCAACTACTCCCTCTCAGGCATAGGCTGAGAGCCTGTACATTCAACCATTATGAAAGGTGAAGCCCGTTAGGTCTTGTTTCAGTCTAGGGAATGAGACATATGCAGCACTTTTTTTAGCTGCAACCAGCCCCTGCCATCTTGCCTTCGCAGGATGCATGGGGCTTAGTTGCTCACTCATGGCTCGAAGCAGCCCCATCTCTGAAGCTGCCTCGCTCCAGTGCTTTACTGTCTCACCTCCTAGATTCGGACCCTCACTCTCAGAACGCCACCTATTGAGCAATTAACTCACTACGCATTGCCCCCCTGTAGCCTATTTTGAATATGGGAATAGTCATACAGTGCTATTTAATCAGGGAACAATAAGGGTACAGTATTTATTTTGGCTTTGTGGTAATGCACTGATACTAGGTACACACAAATTCCATCCCAATAATATCTTCCCATTGACATATCGGGATTTGAACCCGGGTCCATTGAATTACCAATCCAGTGACAAGACCACTCCACCACATCTTATAAGGTTACTAAAAGGCCACAGATATTTTAGGTCCGTAGTTAATAACCTTTTAGGAGTGCAGTGTATCTTATATAACTGGAGGACGAGCGCTAGAAGAGAGTACTACACGGTCACAGTATTTATTTATAAGGTGCAAAGGGAGTGCAAACATACATACTGAAGTTGATTTATCTAAAGATAAATATTACTATCAATGGAGTGAATACAGTAGCCTATGTATAATTCAGTAATAAGGTAGAACCTAAAAGAGGCAGAACATGGATATGGAAGGGAGAGGGGGAAGCATGGAAGGGTAGCTAATGTGTGTTCTAGTGGTGTTTTGGGTAAGATGCGATGTTAAGGTAGAAATATGTATTTTTAATATTGGAGATTGAGAGATCTGTAATATCTATAACATTAACAGTATATTCGTATCATGATATTACAGGGATAGATGTGTGTATTGTTGGAGTTAAATACTTGGTAAGGATCTCAATGATAGAGAACACCAATACTAGCATAAAATAGGCTACAATACTCCACTATATCAGAAGGATAATCTTTACAGGTGTCTCAGGTATGTCCTGGTCCTCTCGCCTCCTTCCTCTTCGCTGCTTTTCTGGTGCCGTTAGGGCTAGTAGTCGTGGCGCCTGGTTCTTGCTTTCTTTCTGCTGAGGTGGTGGCAGTACTGGTGAAGGTGTAGGGTACCTGGGGAACAATAAGGTCGTAGTAACCTAGGTCAGCGATACTGCGCCAGAGACCTGGGTAAGCGACTGGTTGCTCCACCTGGGCAAGCGTAAAACAGGGGAGAACCTGGGTAAGTGATCTCCCTACAGCCTGGGTAAGCGCTTGAGCTGAGCTGCCGAGTAATTTTCAGATCCTGGCCTCTACCCTTTTTTCGTTGCTTGTCACTAGGGGCCGGCTTTCGGGGAAGAAGAGCAGGGGTGGTCCTTATGATAAGGCCAATGTGATCCCCTCTGTCATGGAGATGTTAAGTGTAGGTCTAGTGCGAGGTGGGGCAGGTAGTATAATATCTCGTTTTATGTTGGTTGGCTGTAGAGGGAAGACTATCTGCTGTTGTTTTGTATGGTGAGAGCTGCTGGGTGAGACTGTTGTATTTCCGGGGTGACTTCTTTAGTGTCTCTAGTGGAGAAGATATTAAGGGCAATGTGTCCACCAAGGGCGTAATGAATGGCAAGGACGCCGGCAATGCTGGTAGTGATGGCCCAGTTTGGTTGGTGGCAATTGTTGCAATCCTGCGTTCTGGCATATCAGTTACACCTATTATAACTCAGGAAGGGATGGATCAAACAAACTGAAATTTTGCACACCTCTTTACTGGTCGACTCTATTCAAATGGGAGAAATAACAGTTCAATTACTGTCGTCGCTTTTGTGTGTATGAGAGGTTGGGGTGGGGATTTTTGCCCTAGGGTATTATTGTGATAGTTTTTACCCTCATTGTAAGCCTTTGAGATCATCAAGTCTCGCACTCTGTCATAACTTATAATCTCCTTAGAGTATCCAGGTCCTGTGTCTATAATTACCCTTCTTCACTAATTGCCGGCTGTCTCCGTTCGATCTGTAAATGGCTGCCATATCCTCCAGGGCCATGCTGAGGGTGCTACTACCTGTTTAATGGTCATTAAATATTTAATAGGCTGCCTCTACCTCCCTCTGACCTGTGTTATTAGTCTGTGTTTGTTGTTGTTGTTGTTGCTGCTGGTTTTCTTCTGTGTTTATTGTTGTGTTGTTGGTCATTTATTGCTGTTTTGTTCCTGTTTTTCTTCTGTATTTATTGCTGTCTTGTTCATTTATTGCTGTGTTTTTGTTCTTGTTCTTCATATTAAAGTTTGATGGAGGTCTAGCGAAGGAACTAATAAAATAATAAATTAATATAAATACCAACCAAAAAAATAAACCACCATTTCCCTTACCCCTCCCACCAGATCGAGTCTCAGAAGCTTGCCTGGAACGTCAAGAGCAAGATTGGCTCGCTGGACAACAAGGACCACAAACCAGGCGGTGGGGACAAGAAGATCGAGAACCAGAAGATCAAGATTAGTGCCCAATCCAAGGTCGGCTCCAGGGACAACATTAAGCACAAGGCGGGCGGTGGAGACGTGCAGGTGGGTCCGGCGGAAAGAGATGCGTGGCGAAGATTAAGGATTGGGAAGAGTAGGTTAGAGGGAGAGACGAGTGAATAAAGTGGGAAAGGAAGGAGAACTTTATGTGTAATGGATATTTAGGATTGGGAAGAGGAAGTTAAATTTGTAATATCACCAACTCACTAATTAACTTACAAATAAACATAATTAAACCTGTCGTGCATGTATGGACGCCATGGCGTTCTCAAGCCCTGCACGAAGTTCGGTAAAACCCCAGGAAAAACGCCATGGCGTCCATTTAGGACTCGATATATCTGGTCTACTAGTCCATATGTGGAGGTATCTGGCAAAAATTCATCAGAACTGAGAGGGTTAATGAAGTAAATTAAATTAATAGGCAGAAAAAGAAGAAATAAAGAGGGTGTAGACGTAGGAAATGAAGGAATAGGAAGAAGAATTGTAGGGGTGTTAGAAGAGAAAACATTGTTGTGGGATGCATGGAGGGCAAAAATAGATTTAGAAGGAAGAATGGAAGGAGGGATGAACTACAGACAGAGAAAACGTTATTGTGGTATGCATAGAGAGGAAAAATAGATGGAAATGCACAAAGGAGTGATGAGCTGAAAATGGGAAAGAGAAAAGGATTGCAGGATGGATTGGAAAGAGAAGGATAATTAGTATGAACGAATTGAAAGTGATTTTATTTTGCATTTTTTTTTAATATGATCAATTATCGGTTTATTTACTTTTGTATTATTATTTTATTGGCTAACTTGATATAATGTTCAATACAACCATACTTTAAGGGTTTATATAATGAATAATTTTGTTTCCATTTTACGATACACCAAGATACTAATAATGTTAAATGGAAAACGATTCGCCCAATTCATAAATAACAAGATTTGATTCTTAATTCAAAATGTAAATCTTATTTTTTAGTTAAAAAATCCAAATTAATTTTCATTGATGTACAGTTTGCCGCACATATTCCATTTCTCAACCATTCCAGCAAATCGTAACTTGGCAGAGCCGCACCCACCTTCCCAACCCCCCTCCCTCAATCCACCTCCTACCAATAGTGGAAGGTAGGAGGTGGAGCGAGGGAGGTGGGTGCAGAGCTGCCAAATCACGACCCCAACGGAATAGAATATGTGCGGCAAACTGTTCATCTTAACATTACATTAACATTATCTTCACCCTAACGAGATGAGTATAGGAAAACTGAGAATGATACCAAATTATTTTAATATATTGTTCATCCTGATGCCATTTAATGTATTCTTCATCCTGATTCCAAAGCATGAAAAATATTAATTATTTGCCCTAACCTAACTGATTCAAAAACCTTTAAAATATTCTTTATCCTAAGTGCAATACCTTAACTTAACTATTTCCTAAACATTTATCATATTTTTTACCCTAACTGTAAATATGCCAAAATCGATTAAATTTCCTTCCTCGCCATCAACCATGACAGCTGAGAGGTTCAAAACACGATGGAAAAGTAAGTCGCCGCCCACGGACAGAGTTGACAATTGAAACTCACAATTGCACAGCTTTCACTGGGCCAGTGTGTTGGGGCGGTGGGTGGGACAGTGGCAAGGGCGGACACGGAACTTACTAATACTGTATACTTGTATAGTAAAAGCCCTCTCTTTTGAACTATTTGAAGGGATATATACACCCTGTCCAAAATTATTTGCTTTCAGATGTTATCCGAAGCCAAAAGGTAAAATCTGGTTTGGATACTAAATCTGAAAGCCTTGGATTTATATTATTTTATCTCTGGGGTCCGGAAAGAGAGAGGTTTTTACTGTACCACATTTTCACCAATCAACTTTTGTCTAATCCACCAAGTATGTTACCTTCATACCCCTGTTGACCTGGCTTCCTTGGCGGATTGTAATTGACTGGAAAAAATGTGTGGCATATGATTTGCTTTTGTGGAACTATTTTCAATTACTTACAGGGATTCATGTCTCTAACGGTTCTCTATTGTAGGTGTGATTCCACCATTGCAAATCTATTAGTATTATTTGGAGTCTGTTGCATGAGTGTAGAGCATGAGGGGGCCCTTAATACTGTCTCAGCAACACCTCCACACGCACCTCTCTCATAATATCATCTTTGTGATCTGTCAGCCTAAACTCTTGACGCAGTCAGATACCAAACTTGACTCGTATTTTCAAGAAAACGTGTACTTATTTGATTTGTTCAGTTACTCATTCTGCACTTCTGCTCGGTTAACCACTGCAGCTCTGCTTAATGACAAATACAAGCAGTGTAACTGACTGATGACACATGTGGTTAACCTCAGTCAATATAGGTGTAGCTCTTAGTCTGATTGTAGCATACTTATAAATACTTAACTTTGAATTTAACTACTTCCTTGTACTTTAAGTAGTTTTACCATATACAGCTTGGCAACAAGGCTTATAGCTATTAATCCTGACCTCAGCCATGTGAAACATAAGGGCTCAAGTGCACTGTTTCTTTTCCCATCGGGTATTTTATCAAAGTAAACATTCATGTGAGCATGATGCAGCCTACACTGTGTGTAGCTACTTTATGTCAGATTTTCAGGATGCAAAGCCACCATTCTGGTCACTGCACTGGTAAAGATTCTCTTCAAAGGAATTCATGATTTTTCTGTTGGGCTAAAGTGTCCCACCTACACTGACAGCAAAGGTTAACCACTCTAGTAGTGCCAGAAATTTATCAGTGGACATGTGTTTATCACTTTATGTTGAGTTGCATTGGTTTTCCAGGATAGCACTGCATTGATATGGGTAAATGATCTTTCCCCACCTACCACATACTGTACATGCTTTTATATACAGTATATTCTTAATTCTTGTTTGTTTGTCTTGTTCACAGCTAGCAATCTACTATCAAACAGTCACACTTGGCAGATGACGTGATTCTGGTTTAATACTAATAGATCACAGATATGGTAGTATGTTTCCAAGACATAAACATTGTACTGTACCTCTGTCGTCTCACCTCACTGTAGTCGCCAGCACTAGAGACCATTTTGGCAGTACGGAGATTACACAACTTTTTACCTAGTTGCCGTTTGGAGGACTTAAGTGTACAGTATAGCAGGAAACGTATTGTATTATATTTGTTACCGTATATAAAGTAAGTAACCTTACGTAATGTCAGTCTTAGATCGAACCTGGTTCACTGAATATATACTAGCTATGCCACTACCCTATATAACCTCATCCTTAAATCTTTAATTAGTTGGTACTGGTTGAAATCTACACATTGCAATGGTACAGTATATACAAGGTGGTGCAGAATTTGGATACCCAGTTGACTAAGCTAGCACCTAGCCTGGGTAATCAAATGTTATGCCACCATCTATACTAGTTGAGTTGTTTGAGAACCAAGGAAAAAGCATACAATATCGGCAGTTGTTCAATCAAAGTTTCCCAAAGGTCTCTAGCCAGTACACAGCGAGGGACCCAAAAAGCGGCGGCCCAAACAGTTCATTATTCTGGCGAGATGTAAGGAGTGGGTGGGAAGAGGGGCTCAGATGTAATTTTGATCTGTTATAGTCTATTCGCTGTAAGTAGGCCAGGGCCCAGATTTACTAACTAATATGAACTACGGTATGAACAAAAGTGACCACAAGTGGGAGGAGATTCAAAGGAATTAAAACCCACTTGCGATCACTTTTACTCGTTCGTTGGTTAGTAATTCCGGCCCAGAACTATTGACCTCTAAACTCTTGTAACTCTAAATGGCTATAGCAAACAGGCTGTAAATTTCCATACGTTTCTCGTCTCAAATATTAGGAATGTCAACTCGATTGACATCAGCCTGTTTGAGTTGTACAAGGTTAGGAGTCAAGGTCAATTTATACTGAATAGGCTATACAGTATAGTCCATTCATTATAGGTAGGCCAGAAATTGTGACCTCTATCCTCTGTAACTCAAAAAGGGCTAGAGCAAATGGGCTGTAAATTTCCATCCCTATTCCCTGGACTACTGTTCCCAAACAATGGAAATATTTGCTTGTATAATCTAGGCCATTTTGGGTTATGAGAGGTTGGGGTTGAGATTTCTGACTTACTGTACCTATAATGAACTGGGTAAAGTAATGAAAATTTTGCCACCTCCCCCTTTTTTTTTTAGTTAATGTCGCACTTACTTTTCATGAACCAAGTTGTACATAATGTAAATTTTTGTAATAACACTACACTTCTGTATCACTTGTGGGAAGATTGTTGGTATTTTTTATTTAGTATTAGGCAAATTGAATTTTAAATAGCTATGAATAGTAAATTAGCAATACTAAAGTTGCAACTACATTAGTGTCATGATCTCTCTTAAAACTCGCCAAATTGTTATTATAAATGACATTATACTTTGGTTATTTCTAATAGGTGTTATCTATCTATCTATCTAATGCCTTACTCCCCTTTGTGAGGGTGACCATACACAAAACGGCCCCAGCGGACCTGTCTCCTGTGAGAAGGACAACCTGTGGCAGCTTATTCAAGGACTTACAGGATTGACCACTCAACTTTGGGTTCGTCTGACTCCAAGGCCCTCTATGTATATCTTTAGCACTATTTTTACAACAGCAGTGGGTGGATAGTCCATCCACAAATCTGCTTCACCCTTTGGTGAGTACAATAGTAAGAATTTGTATAAGGCTTACTCCCCTAAACGGGTTATCGACCAAGGCTGACGATTCCCATCCGCCCAATTTAGGGCCTATAGAAAAATTAGGGTGGTAGTAATAGTTATAGCCCTTTTTTGGTGAGTTTTAGGAGAGGTGGCAGATGAAATGTTGTGGTGACTTTAGTGTTGTTGATATTGTACTTTTTACACACATTTTTGTGTACTTGTAGTTCAGATTCTCCTACAAAACTTTTTCCAGTAGGCCTTCAGATTTTAACAGAAGGCAGAAGACTGTTTTGCCAAGATGAAATCATTATTTCATTATGTGTTTGTTTCCAGATTGAGACCCCTAATCTAACCAAACATAACATAGCCAAAGAGTAGATTGGGGAGGGTAGAGTTGATTTATACTCCATCGATCCCTACCCTTATCAATCCTACCTTCTAAGAACCTAACCTAATTAACATCAAATAACCTCAAACAAACCAAACTCAATCTATCATACTCTTGCTTAACCTAATATGAACTAGCTTAACAATTGCTAACCTAACCAAACCAAGCCCTACCTAATATATACCAAACCCAATACAATTAATTATAACTTTTCATTATTTGATAGAAGGTTGAGTTATCCAGGAGACAAAAGACAGTCCCCCCTTATTCTAATTCCCTAACAACCCTTTCCAAATTGAAAAAAAAGAAGAAGCTGGACTTCATGATGACGGTGATCAAGGTGGGATCTCAGGACAAAGGTGCAGCACAAGGTAGACGGCGGTCATAAGAAGATTGTCAACATATTACCTAACAAATCCTAGCTTATTATATACTATCCTTACGTACTATCCTACCCTAAACTATTTAATACTACAATAGCCCAATCTTTATGAAGATCCTATTCTAGCTAAACATAGCTAATCTAAAATATACCTCGAGCAGAGGGTCGAGTCAGTAATAACCGGGAGACAAATGACAATCCTATAGTCTATTTTAACATCCCATCCACCACTTCCAGATCGAACAGAAGAAACTGGACTTCAAGGACAAGGCGGCGAGCAAGGTGGGATCCATGAACAACGTGACGCACAAGGCAGGCGGCGGTGACAAGAAGATTTTCGACGACAAGGATTACCTGAAGCAGGGGCAGGGGTCCCCGTGTAAGACACCCACCAGCAAGGCACCATCGGAAGCCAACCTTTCCAGAACTCAGGTAGATTATCTCTTGTTCAACCAATAATTTTGTTTTCCTAGTTTAGAGCATAGCAATTAGTATCTAAAAGTACATTAACAATCATAGTGTCAAAATATATAATTGTGCTGTGATCATTATTCAATTTTGTCCATTTCATTATACATTCCCTAACATTGCCAAGTGAGTTTCATTAACCCGTCCAATCCCAGCGACGGCTATAGCCGTCAGTAGATAAGTAACTCCCCAGTCCCAGCGACAGTTATAGCCGTCAGTAATGTACTTGTCTTGTAACTGCCTGTACAAGGCTAATTGTGTGGGTTTTTTTTAAGTCTTCTAAAAAAAAAAGAAAAAAAGATGATAGATCCATTCTTGCCTCATCTCTTGAGGTGAAAAGGTGGTCTCTCCTGTCATTTTGGCCACATTGCTTGGGACTGCTGGGGACTTTTATTACTGTATCCTACGGTACAGTACGGGTTAAGATGAACGCAGATATTGTGTTATTTAAGCCAACCTATACTCTCCAATATTTATTTGAGCATAGATTTATATTTGTCAATTAATTGAGGGTTTTTTCCAAATCTCTCCAGAACTCAACTTGGATTGTATTTTATATTTAGTCAGTAATTTTACTTTTGTAGTTTTGAACATAGTGAAAAGCTAAGGAGAAGGTTAGGTATCAAGAGTATCAGTGATGAGATGCAGTAGAACCCCTCCCATCTGGTGCTCTCAGATTCGGAAACCCAAGAGATCCAGACAGGCATTTTGATCCAGACAGGCATTTCGATCCAGACTTATGTTTCAGCCAACCAAATTTGTCTGGATGGCTTGGGAAAAATATAAGTCAATCCGGAAACGAACGAGACGAATACAAGTTACCACACATATTATTTACATCCAGCGTTAGATATCCAGACTTGTATGTCAGCCATCCGGATTTGTCTGGATGACTGAAACCTAAGTCTGGTTGTTTAAGTTAGATATCCGGACTCATGTTTCAGCCATCCGGATTTGTCTGGATGGATGAATATATATCCGGACTTTCGGCAGATCCGGACTTTTGGCAGATCCAGACAGGGTTCTCCCCCAATTAGTCTAGATGGGCGAGGTTTAACTGTACTAGCAGGCTTGGATGGTTTGGACATGTGGAGAGGCTGGATGAACAAAGCTGGGTGAACAGATGCAAGTCCATTAATGTGGAGGGAGCTGCACCAAGGGGCGGACCAAGAAAATGAGGAGCTCCCGGACCTAAAAATTTATTATATATTTAGTTTACCTATACCCGTTGTTTATAACATTGTATCATTGTATATATATATATGTAAGCTTTTGTGGTAAATTTACAGTTATACTAACTATTTTTTCATTATTTTCCTTTCGAAACCGAGTCTTTTTTTAGTCTTACCATATTCAGGAAGCCCTACTGATGTTCGAATTGTGGGAGTCTGGGGAAAGCAGCCCCCATGTTAAGTTATGTTGGCATGTTAGATTAATGCTGCCATTGAAAATGAGAGTTGGCGAGGTAGACACCCGGAGAGCGAAAAACACCTTCGAGATCGTGCGTCGTAAGAAAATGGGTTTACAGAAAACAGAGTTTCGGAGGTACAGTCATCAAACCACGGCGGACGAGTCTCACTTTAGTGAAGGTTTTTAATACTTAAATGTATAAATTTCAAGTCAAATATACATTTCCTAGAATCATCGAACCATACTAAGTCTACTACAAATAATATTAACCTACTAGAACCAACAGAATAGCGACAAAACAGGGGTAGTGAAGGTGTAGATTTATCGCTTGTGTTAGCATACATGTACTGTAAATGCCTACAGGTACAGTATATATATATGTTTCAGGAGAGCATATAGACGGGAAGGGACACTAAATATATATAATTTTGTTAGCCATCAAATATTTGTTTTCTATGATTGTTTCTTTATAGACACAAAGCTTTGTATGGGGTACAAAAATATTATTATATAAGCGGGAGTTTTTTTTAATACACACTATTTTGTTATACAGTATTTAATTTATAAGCACAATATTACATAATAAATTAAGTATTTGTTTTACTCATTAGCATAATTATAAATAATACAGGTTTTGTAATGATACACGGGATGCTGATATTATGGGCAACTCTGCAAGGAGCGATCCAGTGACACAGATCATTATATATATATATATATATATATACATATACATACACATACATCCCGAAGCGGCAAACATCTTGAGTGTTTGCGCATTATCTAGTTCAATTTTATAGTTCAGTTTATAGTAGCTTAACAGAATTAGTTGTTCTAATATTCGTACTTAAAAGTAACGGAAGTTAGTAAAAAGGCATAACTGCAACATATTGCTTTGCTTTAGAATAAAAACCTATTAGTATTATATAATAACATGGGATGCAAATCCAGCAAGTTTGACGTTGAGTCACTTCATAAGAAAACTGTCGAGGTTAAGGGATTTATCCCAACCACGAAAATCACGTATGTCAAGATCCTACAAAAACGTAAAGTACGTTGCATTCCCGGTCTGTCTTATTACCGAACCGTCCACGAGCAATATATCGCAAGTAAGTGGAATGCAGACGGGGGATGGCAGGACCAAGGTGGACTGGAGGGAAAGCTGAGAATGAGCTACTATTCGGATGACCCTTACACAACTGGTCTCGGTAGGAGACCCGGTAAAACTCAAGATTCTGTTGATGGATGAGGATAAAGTTTTGCACCAGCACAAAGTGACCATAAAATCTGGACGACCACTAGCTCAACAGGATTATTTTTATGTTGATTATGAAGTGGTCTGCTCTTGTGGCCGGCCATAGGAGCCTGAACCTGGGTCTGATTATGTTAATTTGTTAATTATTGTTATTTACACCAACCAACTTCACATCTAAACTCAATTAATGAAATCAACAAATACATGTGGCACTTCGAGGACTCGAACCTAGGATACTCACATAAAAATTCCGCGCACTATGGATTACGCTATCAAGACAGTTATACAATATTATTATTTTTACGAGATATGGCTTATTGTTTCTTAAAATGACTTACAAAATACTGTGTACATAAATAATTGATTACGGTATACAATTGACAACATTATAATGAATCGGTGTCCTGTATTCATGAAGGTAGAACTAACACACTCCATGCCCGTAATTAACCGTATACAGTAATGTTATTGACAATGTTTAAACACTTAACCTCTTCAGGATACGGGGATGCATTTCTTTTCTATTATAAGGCTATTATTAGATTATTTCATTTAAAGTAGGAAGGGTATTTGGAAGTCAGAGGGTTAATTGAGATCATCTTCACCCTTTTAATTCCTACAGATCCTTCCTAAACTGTATAAAATCATCCAATGATTGCCAAAATATACTGTCAATACGCGTCATAATCCTAAGGGGGTTAATATAAGAGCATTGAATATTACATAGCGATAGATGGTGTTAATAGAAGAGCATTGAATATTACATAGCGATAGATGGTGTTATTATAAGAGTATTGACATTACATAGCGATAGATAGATATATAAACAGATATAGCCTACAGACAGACGCACATACTGTATACTGTACAGATGCACAAATAGATTAATAAATAGACACGCAAAGATACACCACCTTGTCAAAGAGACAGGGATTGAATTGTAGAGGATGGATTCACATTTAACCATAATTGGTCCGAAGGAGGTCTTTTTAGACCTCCCCTGTATCGCTGCATAACTTTGGAGCTTAAGATATTTAACCCCGTTAGATTGGCGATAATAAGACTATTCACCCCAGTCAGGTGTCAATTTTTTTGTGAGCGAGTGATAGCGAACCTGTAACTTAAAAGAAATCAGTCTTCGGTTAGGATATAATTATTTCGAGAAAAAAATAAAATTTAGCTTAAAAGGAGGTCTGTTATTATTTAGTTTAAAGGAAGTTTGGGAAGATGTTTTTATTACCCTAGGAGACAAACTATAATACATTGCTCGAAAATGGCAAAAGACAAGCAAAATCCTCACTAGCAATAAAACGAAATAACATAATCACCCCTCAGAGGTTGGATCAGATAGTGTTAAAGACCTGCCAAGTATTCCTCAGAAGGTTTTGAGTTACATTGACCATTAGGGCCCGGGTCCACTTATGTACTGCACACATATACACATATACCGTTTATTAGAATATACAAATAACTCCCCAACAGTCTTGATACAATCCCATCCACAACTGCAATCTCCTACTGGTTAATTTCCAAGGCAAAAGACCATTGCTGAAGTTAACCGGGCGAGAAACACATAGAAATGGATCTGCTCAAAATCCACTAAGGAAAATCAATAATTTAATTAAAAAGACCTAGATACACGCACACACAGCAAACATGCAGACACGTGTGAGACCTGGTCACCATGAGGTGGTTGTAGAAACAGAAAGGGTTATCCTCACCTGCAACACAGCAGTTATGTCACGTGGGAGTCCCTGGCACCAGCACCATATTTTCACCTCGAGGAATCATATGACACTGCTGGGAGTAGAGTACTGCTCCCAACTACAACGTACTGTAGAGAGGTCAATCCACGGAAGAGACGCCGCCACTTTAGATCTAGAGAATATATAAGTGAAAGGAACAGTCAGAGTAAGCTATGAGTATGGCGGAGAATGCTCAACTCTCACTCTGATAGACCAGCCCATCACCACGCAGCTTATTTGTAATGAGTACTGTTGGATAGTATTGAGTAACTTAGGTTAACCCTGGTGAAGATGTACTGTGGTAACTATCCGAAATAAGTTGATATATAGTACTCCTGGTGTTAACATTTTTGTATGTATAACCAGGCTGAGCCTCGAACCCGGGCCTGTAGCAGACCAACACCAAACCAACTACAGTAGACCACCGAGGAGCTTAAAAAGAGATAGTTTTATTTGGAACAAGTTCCATCCACTACCACCCTCTCTGACTTGTGGTCACATATCTTAGTGCCGTTCACACATACACCCACACTCAAACAGACTGGGTATCACACCCACTAGTCTACAGGCTCCGAACTGCATAAACATGGCAATTAGCGCCGCACCAAAGCGTAGCTTTGCGAATACCACTCCACTATACTATACATCATGCAAGCATATACCTGTATAGGTTGATTATCAGAAATATATATAGTGTTGAATCACTAACAGTTTCTTTTCATTGTCTGCAGAGCCCCAGTCCCGCCCTGACCTCCCCGGCCACACAGGTAAACAACACTAGGTTGCCACCTCTGCGAGAGTCTCTCAGTCCGCCCTCACTCTGCTCTGCCTGCAAGCGAAACAAACGCACATCTCTGCACCTCTCTCGCTTCTCTCCTCCTCCCACTCCACTTCCTCTCTTCCTCGCCAAATTAGAGTAGTCGGCCCTCTGTCGCACATCATCTTCTACTTTAGTTGGTATTTAGAGAGTGCATGGTTTAGTTAATTGCTTTATGTACAGATGGCCTTTTAAATTATGTCATATTATTAAATCCTACCAGTAAATACCTTTTAATCATTATAATTGGCTCCATATCTGACCAAAATGTATGTAGTTTTTTGAGCTTACAAAGGCATCTTTACAATGTGCATACTTTCCTTCTTTAGTATATAACAGAAAGTATTATAGTATAGTGCACAGAAAACAAAACTTGGCAAACACTGTGACATAACTTATCAGCCCAATTGTACACTGACAATCAACAATGGTTTCCTACTCATTTGATACTAAATCAAACCCAAAAGAAATAATGCAGTACTGTATTTTATATTCCCTATACAGTACTGTATATGCCAGGTACAGTACTTCAAATCTTGGCATTCAAGGATCAAAATCCTAAAAATGAGGAAGATTTTTTTTTTTTAGCATGAAGACGGTAGGCTATCATACGAGTGGTTTCCCTCAACTTTTTTCCACCATTCTCATCTGGGAGCTTCTGAAATACACTTTTATGAGAATTATCTATAATAATCTACCTCTAGTCTAGTCGCCAAACACAGTGCAGAAAATTCTCATATTGTTGACAGTATAAAGATACAGATAAAAAGTTGCTGATAAAGGCTCTTGTGTGATACCTTTTGAGGGTAGAGTCACATGAGCATCTTTTCTAACAATTTGTTATCAACAACTTTTCTGGTAACATTTTAGGGCTATTTTACATTGAAAGCAACAACTAGACAAAATATATATTTTTAGATGGCTAAATTATGATACAATATTTGTTCATAAGCTGCTTAACCAGAAGTGTTGTAAAAAAATTACCTGATTTATTTTTTATTTTTTTCTATGTGATTGAGAGAGGCAAAAGGCAGAACTGCCTATAGCGAGTGCCTCCCCCATAGTTGAAAGAGTGACAGGGCCAAAATCAAGGGACGTTCGAGCCAAAATGCCTGGACACACAGAGTTTGAAGCAATTTAAGTCATAGGAAGAGGGAAAGACTGATTCTGGGAGAGAGTTCCAGAGCCCAGTTGTTGAGTAGAAGAAAGTTTGAGAGTAACGTTTCACTCTTGGGTTGGAGAGTTGCACAGAGTAGGGGTGGTGGGATTGAGTTGCAAGACGGGTACCACGTGCCCTACGTAAAGGAGGTGGTATACACTGGGAAAGCTTGTGTAGGGCCTACATATTTTTAGGGTTCTCAAATAACTTCTGACAACTCTAGACCTTCATAATAAAGTTATTATTTTCTTCCAAAGTCAGAACAAGTACCAATATTATGAACATATGTGTTTGGTAGAGTGCCTAAATCAAGAGTAGGTGATGTAGGTGAACTCCCTTTAGAGATGGGAATATATTACATAACACTAGTAGTGGATCATTTCGCCCGGCTGGGTGGCAAGATCACTAAGGCATATAACTGGCAGGTCAACCCCACAGAAGTGTGCGTGTTCGAGTCTTGGCGGGAGAGACGCCACAATAACACCCAGTTAGTGGCCAAGTCAACAAAATCCATTAGATATTTCCAATGGTAGTACATAGCAGTTGTACAAAATATAATAATAATAAGAATAATAAGAATAATAAAGCACTACTGGGAACTAACTTTGTAGCAGTAAAGATGCCCATCGTCTTCACAAGCCCTAAACCTTAGACAAGCATGTCTTTGCATTTGGGGAATCCACTTTTTGAGAACTCTGTATTCCCAAATAAACCCTATCATCGTCAGTGGTGATTACTACAGTTTTGTCATTTTCCCAGCCAGTTTATATGATAGTACAGTACTGCAGTAATGTTCCAGTACTTCTATTGTCAGTTGCAACAACTAGCGTATCACTTTGACTGGCTAGGAACCTTATTAATTACCACTGGCAATGAAGTTTTGTTCAGGAATATGGACCTAAGATGCATGCTGGGGTAGTGTCTAGTAAATGTATAGTGTATAAATTGTATTTGAATAGAAAAGTACTGTAGACCTTTATATCATCTTTAAAATTGAATGTTGCATTGTATGAATTGTAAAAGGTAATGGTTTTCTTCTAAGTTTTTGTTTTATTTCTTGTAATATCTTTGTCAATGTCTCTTTATATATCTGTATGGGTCCAGATCTATATGCTTAATACAGGTGGCATGTTCTGTATATAAACTATTCTCACTATTTCCTGCAAGCTTTAATATGTATGTACAGTATGTATGTATGTATATACTCAGGCACATACTGGTACCTCATTGCATGGGGTGGCCGACATGAGACAGAGCCTGAACAGAAACAACATTTAAAGTTCCTATTCTCAGGGTCCGGGACCACTTTCGCGTTCCCTCGCCCGTTTCTCTGTCTCATTGAGTAGGAGCATTATACAAGGGGAGGAGGATTCCTTGGCCCCTGCCCCAATTTGTATGAATTAATTATATTTTTTAGATACCTATTGGACACTGGCACACTATTGCACACTCCACCATACAACTAGGCTGAGATCTTTGGTGAACTTCTAAACAGTATTATCCAGTTCACTATGGTATAGTAACTTTGCCAGGTTAAACCTCATCTGCTTAATTTCCACCACATACTATGCACTGTAAGAGACTAGACATTCAGTTTATTTGGCTGTAGATCTGTTCATGGTTGAACATGGGCCCACAGATTTGCAGTCAGTAACATTAACCACTATGTTATAGCAATACCAGTAGAATGATCGATAGCTTAGGGTTGTCTTATTATATTATGGCACTGTTTCAGTGGAATAGATTAGTACAGTATATATTTTATACAGTACATAGATTAAATAGTACAGTGCAGTACAGTACGGTAGCCTATATTATAGAATTTGTCTTTTAGAGAAGAATATTAATATTACTAGATTATTCTATAACCTTGAAGGGCCCTCATATTTTCTTTAACTTATAATTATGCTATGTTGTTGTTGTTGTTGTTGTTGTTCCCCAAGCTGCCTGGCCGAACAGCCCCAAGGCCCCAAGCAAGGCCAAAGCCATAACCGAGCACCCCCACAGAACCCTCCCTGCCTACCACAATAAAGCCTGGGTGACCGAAGCCACTCCATGGCAGGGAGCGGAGGAGGGTGCGGAAACGCCCGGGAAACCAAAGCCCCACCCAGGGCCCTGTGCCCCTCAGCAATTATGAAGAGAAAGTTGAGGGGCAAAGGAAAAATGTGACGCTTTGGCTTCCAATCTTGGTAGATTGGGAGGTCAATCCACGGAAAAGACGCCGTCACTTGAGATCTAGGAAAGACATAAGTAAAAGGAACAGTCGGAGTAAGCTATGGGTATGGCAGAGATCGCTCAGTTCTCACTCTGATAGACCAGCCCATCACCATATGACTAGAACCCAATCCTCTCAGCATCAGCTAGGAAAGGCCCTAGAAAGCCGCCTTTGGCGGGGGGATAGCTCCCCTATTTCAACCCCTATCGGGGTTGGCACCCGCTATGTTATACTGTATACTAGATCAGTACTCACTAATCATTTGTATTATGTTATGCTAGGGAGGATCTAGTGCAATTGTCAATTTAGTGGATGCAGGGTATATTCTATGTTATGTTATTATTATTATGTTTGGCATATATTCATTAATTTCTATTATGTTATGTTAAAGAAATAGTCACTATTCTATTATGTTGTACTTGATTATTTTTGACAAATATTTACTCATTCCAAACTTACCTTTTTAGGACGCCCAACTTTAGTATGAGATATATGGATATGGCTTTCACTAAGTATGGTGTTATTTGACAGAAGAGAACAACTACTGTCAACAGCAGTACAGCCGTAACTACACCTAACCCCTTCACCACCATGACGTATTATTACCTTTGAGTCTGGCTATAATTAGATGATATTATGCAGTTTAAGAAGGACCTAATTTAGCAAGAGGATATATTTAGATCGTATTTACCCATTTGAATCCTAGAGGTAGATTACAACCTAAAGGAAATCGTCTAATGGTAACCAAAATACGACAATTACGTAATGGTGGTGAAGGGGTTAAGACGCCACCTGTCCTGAAAATCACTATAAAAACCACCATAATCAACTTTACAGTCAAAATCAATAGTACAATAATAATCTTGCTTATAGACTATATAATGTTAAAGCTACTATCACTTTTCCTTGAATTATGTTTCTAATAGAAAAGGCCCCGGCAGAAGGTCGGTTCCTCTTGAATTGCAAGAAAGGTCTTAACATTGCCTAACTAATGGGGCGAATGTCTTTTAATCTCAAAACTAATGGGGCTAAACATGAGGGAGAAGGGGGTTCAGCAAATTATCCATTAATTTATTGGTTTGTTTTGTTTCACTTATTAATTTATTAATTTAAGGGTTGTTATGCCTCTTCCCTAACATGTTAATTAATTGGTATATTATGCCTCTTACCTCGCCATAATACAAACAATTCTTTCATCACTTCCTCTCCATTTCAGGAGGCCCAAGCCCTGGAGCAAGCCGTGGCCAACAAAGCCGTCTCCCCCAGCAACGGAAACTGAGCAGTCCCCACCCCGTAACTCCCCCGACCCTCCCTCCCCTCCATGCCCTTCCTCACCTCTCTCCTCTGGGTCAGGTCGCCACTGACTCAAGAGCGAGAGTGGCTGAGGCAAACGAGTCACCGAGAGAGGATTTTTTTTGGACGAAACCGTTTACACCACTACGAAGGCATTCTATGGGTTTTTAATTCATGTCAGATATATCTTTACTGTCTGATGTTAAGTTGCACAGGTCAGTACTTTAATAGCTAATATCTGAAAAGGTTGTACTTCATATGTTTTTAAACTTTTAATGTACCACAAGGTAGAAATATACATATTATAATATGTTTGAAGCTATTTTCTGCTAATTTAGTCATTTACATTAGTCTTATAGATAATGAGAATTACATAAATATTATGGTATCTGTATGGTATGCTTCACGCATCAGTAAAACTGTTGTATACGTAAAAATTCATAGAAGGTTTTCGTAGGAGTAAATTTGATGTCCTCTCCCTTCACTAAAGAGATTACCATGAAATCGAAGGACCAGGGAGGGAGGAAGCAAATGTTTTTTTTTAATACATATATAAGATGATATATGCTTAACGTGATAAGATGGAGTTCCCGAGAAGAGTCACTTCAACTCTAAACCGAAGGCTAGTCGGTTTTATTTCAGCTGACGGTAAATCGAATCCCTTAGCAACTGGTTCATCGATAATTAATGGAAACCTATGAAATTACTACACATCTGGGTCATACTAAAGCCAAATCTTCATAATTTACAACATACTGTATTTTGCTACAAAATCATTATAATATCCGAGTAATCAAGATGGGGACGTTGCAATTTATCGTCAGTTGAAGACAAATCTGACTGTAGTTTATATTACCTGGTTCTGCGTTTCCTTTTATACTTTTATTTTGTGTACATTAGTGTGTAGTAGGAGAAGTTTCCATTATAGTGAGAGTTACATTCTTGCAGTGAAACACCAGGTTATTTTAATTATAGTCTCTTTTGTTTATAAGTTTAGTGGCGTGTGTTGAATGGACTGTCGCGCGGCAGAGCAACCGGTTTTCGTTTCTGTGGCGTGGAGTTAGAAGTTGCGGAGAAGAAAAAGGCTAAGTGATAAGGTGGCGTCACACAGGCACCTGTATCCAATAATCTATAGCCGAGTCTGGTGTTGGCAATATTCTGATAGTTGATATTCTTAGTACAGTATTTGGGTCATTTGTGTGTGTATTAAGGATTTTTTCTGATTTTAAGCTATAGCAAACTTTAAAATAAAGTCAAAATGAAAGCTGCTTTTGTCAAATAGCAGCAATTTATTTAGTACAATTTGTATCTGATAACATTTATTACGACCCTTGTATCGGATACAAGCCTTTGTGTGACACCACCTATAGGATAAATTTCTGTCCACTGCACTGGTTGTCCGAACGTATGCCACAGTTTGCCCAGATATACATATACATCGTCTCCAGGCATACTTTTGGACAAGTGCTAATGCAGCCGCTTTTTGATACATGGTCGAACCTAAGTAACATTTTATGTATTAACTGAGAATAGTTGGCGAATTTGGTATTTTGGCGTTTGTTATCTAATGTAGCCATTGACCCCCTCACTACGAGAATGTAATTTTAATTCTATCCTGACTATCAATAAATGATTTTATACAGCTTATAAAGAATCTCTAGGAATCAAAGGGGTATAATATATCTCGATTAACACTTGTCTCCCAAATATTCTTTCAAAACTGTATAGAATTGTCTAATGATAGCCATAATAAAGTAAAAAAGATATGATCATGCTGAAGGGGTTAACCTTCATGCCGAATATAACCCCAAGCTTCTTTACTCAATGTCCAAGGTGCAGTTTTACCAAAGATGATGGCAGATGGCACGATCTTCTTAGCCATACCAGCCAGTTTTCAATCCAGATTATTAAACTGGCTATATTGAATTTACCACAATTAGCATGGAGAAAGTAGGAGAAATCCCTAAAATATATATACCAGTAATTCAATCTTATAAAGGGAATAATATTAAAAGGAATCTCTGTGTGATCCTTAATAGTCGGGGAATATATATTTAGTAGCCTACATATAATCTACCTAATTGAGTACTGCAAGTGCTTAAGATTACATACAAATATTCCCCTGCAGTATTTCCAGAAAGAGAAGTTGATATTAATCTTTAGTGCTGAGAATGTGTACTTTCCAACAGAGTGTGATGTCCTTTTTATCCCTCCCAAAAGTCGCTCGTTTTGATTTACCAAGCAATAACTCTCACAGATGTTATATGTAGGGGAGAAGAGCAGGTATATGAAGTTGTGCTGTGTCGTATTACTTGGGGGCACATTTGAACCATTTGTACAGGTCACCCACACATTTATTATACAGTTGGCATCAGATATTTGTGGAAATAAGAATCGTGCCACCCAGACAGTTGAAGTGAGTCTGTCCTTTCATCAAAGTATATACTAATTATTGAAAGTAGGAACTCGACTACAAAAATATACCCCTCTCACTTCTGCTTCAACCTAAAAACAAGAGCAACAGCACCGTTACAGCAGTAATCTATGTGAACGTCAAAAGTTTACCATTTCAAAGTACTGTATGCATATTCAAAAACCATAGGGCTTTTTCAATCTTAAAGACACAGTCCTTATATGCAATTCATGCTGTCAAGTTACAATTTCTGAGGAAAGGAACGAAAGCAACTGTTTTGGGTGATCTGCATGAATGGCTGAAAGTGTGCCCAAACATCCAGCTTCTAGTTGACTACAAGATCCATCATAAAGTGTAGATGCCATGATATTGACCCTTACAGAATGATGTCATAAATTGTCATTGTATTCTGGATAACATTTGAAGATTTTTTAGCTTAGGAAGTAGCTCTGGGCATCAAAGGGATGTCAATTTAGCCCTCTGAGCCTCACTGGTACTGTACTTTCTAAGCTGCATAGAATCTTTCAGTGATCCCCTGAATGTAACAGAAGACGCGTTATCATAATTACTGTATAGGGTTACAAGTTATGCCGATTTAACTCTTTCAGTGAGATGACACTTTTAAATTTCTTAACTATCTCCTGATTATGTATTTTGCATTGCTTAGGAAGAAAAGTATCTCTAAATTTTAAGAGTTAAATACATATATTTAACCCTTATAATTTTGGAGCTTCTTCCTAAGCTGAATAATATCTGACGGCTGTATAGATCACATAAGAATTTGGTCATCTAGCTGAAGAGGTTGAGAGTTTGTCACTACTCAAATAATAGGACTAGGCGTGCTGTTTTGATGTAGTAATAAAATAACTTAAGGTTTATTTATCTGTGGCTGCTTTTAACTGTTTGGAGTAGACAACCCATGCTTGGAAAAGAAGTCATCTCTTAACGCGGATTTCCACAAGCATTTTTTCTGACAAGTTTTGATCCGCAACTGTATTCTGGCAACATCTTGAGACAACGGTCTAGGTTCATCTTGAGCCTCGTGAAGAGAGCTCAACACTTTTGGATTTTGTTTTCTACTCTTCTGTTCGTGGCATTGTGAATTTTCCACTCAAAGGAGACAGATTTCTTTAAAAAGTAGATTATTTTTAACATCGTTCTTAACACCAATAACCCATAAATGATATTAATGAAAGCATGTGATTCTCCCAGGAACTTACATGCTCTAACCATCAAGACAGTTATACTGTATATAAATAAGTACAGCACATGACTACGATTAATATCCATTTATATCAGGATAGCTGCCAGATCATATTTGGTATTACTGGTATAGGCAACTAGATTGAAAATTGATTATCAAAGAAGACAGCGTTGTTATAAAAATATGTACTTCAGAAGTTGCCAGTTTAGAGTTACAGATAAAAGTCATGGGAATAAGCGATGGTGTAAATCTGCCTTAATGCAGTCATCCCTGGACATTTGAGAATTATTGTGAAGGCGTCTTAAGTTAACAGTGGTGATGCTATAACCTTAGGGTACCGTAAAATAGACCAACTTAGGGGGTGGCATACTTCAAACAATTCAAGATCAAATATAATGAGCCGCAGTCATGAGAAAATGACTCGATATTGTGGGAAAAACTGCTTACATACTGGTACTTGTTTTTTTTTCTCAATAATATTGAGCCACTTTCCCATAATTACGGCTTAATATAATTATGTTATCTGGAAATGTCAGACGTTACCTCCTCGTCTCAAGTTAGTTCATTTTACCGGTATGATACTTGTCATATTGTAGTGTCTTAGGATCATTAACTCTTCTATAGACTTCTTCCAATCACGAATCAAATGCTTGGAATTGTATCCAAGCTTTCATCGGTTTAAACAGAACTGCTTTCATTCCCGCACTTGACTCGGTTTGTGTCTGTATTGAACCAAGACGACCATATTGTAAAATGCAGCTTTATAATTCAATTATAGCCCTAATTGAAAAAGATTGTATTAATTTTAGTTGTATTATTGATATATTATTTTTATTACAGTATTTCCCAGATGATTTTATAGTTTATATAAAAAGCTTTCATCAGAATTAGTACTGTAAAATCCCTTCTCTTTCGGATGACAGGTTATCGGACTGAGAATCTGGTCCGGATATACATCGCTCCTTTGATATAGACTGAAAAAGCAAGGTAAAAGTCTGATATAATGAGGTAAAGGTCCGAAACAGTGAGGTAAAAATCTGTAATTGAGAGGTTGAATATCCAAAATAGCGAGGTAAAAGTTGAAAAGCAAGGTGCCTGTATTCATTTTGGACACTACAGCACTTTGTTTTTTTGGACTTTCATGTTGTTATAATGGATGAACTTTGGAAGATCAAAGTAAATTATCAGAAAGATTTTTTTTTTGTCTGGAAATTTCCTCCTCCGATGAATTCAAAAGAGAGGGATTTTACCGTAGCATTTTAAAATTCCTAGTTGTATCGACCTATGTAAGAGTTTTCAGTGAAGTTAGTGAACTGTCGGCAAATGAGACTCTAACCCAGACATTGGCCGGCTGGATAGAGTGTACCTTAGTGGCGCCTTCCCTTGCTTTCCCTGCGTAGTTCATGTGATATAAAGCCAGAGTCACACCGGAATTGTTAGCCGCTGAATCGCAGTCGGTAACATTCAGATCTGACATCTAATATCCAATGATTTTGCCGCCAATATAATACTGTTTAATTTCCTGTAGCACGAATTAATACCGTAAAGCATTTAATCTATCTAAAAATGGGCTGATAACTCCGTTTGGATACCAGACTACGAAACCAATCCATTGCTAAGATTGCCGGTGTGACGCCAGCTTGAACCTACCCGGGGCCGACCCCGCACTATAGACGACTGAAGTGTAGTAATAGCCGAGATAAATAAATAAGTTAGAGAGCTGCGTGGGTGATGTTGTTGTGGGCCGCCACCAAGGTATAGACTAGACGATTTACCCCCTTTGTAGACGATGGCTTCGTTTTTGGCATTTATTCTGGCTAGCATTAGACTTTTAAACTAACTAAGGAAGGATCTATTGGGATCAGAGCAATACTGACCATCTCAAATAACCCTCAGCCTCCCGCAGATCCTTATCAAGCTGAATAAGATTGTCTGTTGGTAGCCGGAGTAAAAGGAAAAAGGATGTCATCGTTCTGAATGGTCACAGGCACAACCAATGTTTCCTGACGCTTTGTACGAGGTTTGCCGTTTTAGAAGCCATGTGAGGAGATTGGTGCCGGAGTGCTGAATAAACAGACCTCCTTTAGAATTCCATAAGTCTGGATTAAATATTGACCAATATACAAACGAAATAATACAAAATAGAAAACAAAACATTAATTATATATAAAGAGTAATGAAGTAGAGTGTCTGAGAGCAGGAGTGGATGTGAATGACTAGGGGATGAGGGACTATATGTAATTAACTGATGAACTTCTCAATATTCAGTTTCAATTTTCACCATGTTCAGTGAATTAGGAAAATTAAATATGATGTTAAAAGGTCATTAATCCACCACACACTACAGTAGTTAAACAAATTTACAGGGTCCGGAAACTCTTGATGACTTATAACAAGATATGAACGGTACATAAATTACATACAAAAAGAAGGTATGTAATCCTATTACCTGTACTTATATTAAAAGCACTAAAGGTCGTTGATTATTTGTTGAATTATACATATGACATAGGAGTACACAAACTCTCTTATGCTCTATCTCAAAACTGGTAACTTGTTAATCCTTCACTCCGGCACCGAGCAGCTCCTTATTATCATCTACGAGATTTGTGGTTTTTGACACTGATCGGAATAACATCTTGCCCAGTGATCAGTGCAGTAAGGTCACAAGTACGAGGGCCGTGTTCCTAGACAAACTCCATCATTGTTGGGGGTAGTTACTCTACTATCACCATATTCCCAGCCAGTTCAAGATGTATTGATATTTGTTGTAATTGCAATAAGAAATACTGGAACATTCTTCTGTACTTTCATTGCAATTACAACAACTATAGTCAGTTTACTTCCAGCTAATGGCAAATCCTTTAGCAGCTGATTCCTCAATATTTAATGAAAAAATATGAAACTAATGTCTCTGCATCATCTTATTGCCAAGTTCTCATAATCAGCAACATATTTAGTTACAAAATCTTCGTAATAGCCAAGTAATTAAGATGAAGATATGGCAATTTACCATCAGCTGAAAACATATATAATATAGCAGATCATATTTACTGGCTAGGAATACAGCAAACCTAAAGCAATTACCACCTACAATGATGGGGCTATTCAAAGAAGATGGGCCAGAATCCCATGCAAGATCGAGGTAAATGGATGGTCACTATACAAAACAACACAACATAGTAAGAATAAAAGTAAAGCTGGTGTTTTCTATTGTAATGAGGACCAGTTCTTCACACCAGCAGTTTCAATAGCGCTCACTTTGCATAGCTGTTTTAAGATACTGATGTTTATACTTTATAATCTTCAATCTCAGTAAACTACACCATCAAAGGTCATGTGTATCTTAATACCAAGACAGTTTTGTTATAGCAGGCTTTGTTATAAGATTCTTTGTATAATGCAATAACTTTTTCATTGACTATTTTTCATTTCAGCTTAATCATAATGTTACACAGTTTGAGATTACTTGCTTCATTGATTATTGAACAAACATAAGTGAATTATACAGTAACTTCAAACAAAAATTATACAGTAACTTCAAACAAAAATATTACATTAGGTTTGCATTGATTTCAAAATATTTTAGACCTTCTTTAGCCATTGATATTAAAGAAATTTGATTTTGTTCTCACATTTGGCATATGGGTATCACTTACTTTTGCTCTCTCATATAATTAATACGTCAATATTACGGGCAATCGTAAAATAAATCGATAGTCTTTTATTCCCCGGTGCTTGTGGGCTCTAAATCATTAAAAGACGGAAAAATATAAGAAGTTATTAACTATTTTTATTACACATAATATCACCCAACTACAACAATTCCCGTTTAATTATCGTTGTATGTGACTACTAACTTTTAAAGACCCAATTCATATTCCTCTAAGATTGATACTGAAATTACAAGTTGCTAATATGTGACTTATAAAGAATGTAAATGTTCTTAATAAATACAGGCTGACTTCAACAACACTAAAGTCGCCCCTACATTAAAGACACCACCTATCCTAAAAATCGGTATAAAAAACCTCAATCCAGCTATATCCTCCTAACTAGACGAGGTACCCACACTCTGTGCGGGTTAAAGAGTACTGTAGTCCCAAGATTCCAAGAGGGCAGCACTATGATAATAAACTCTAAAGGAAAATTGGTGACCTCAATGCTGTGACGAATTCTCTGTTGTTAACGTTAGCCAGAATATATTTCTTATGGTTGTGTACTAACCTCCTACTCAGCTCTGGAATCATTGTCGGAGTACTCGTTGCGTCACGTCACTGTGTTTTGCATCATAAACTAAAGTATTCTGTGTCATTATAAAGAAATAAAAAAGCACATACCATTTAAGCTGGACTTTATTAACCTTTATATATGTCTGTATAATAACTATTCAGTATTTATTATGCTATCTATGCAGGACTGAAATATATGGTTGGTCCCGAATCAACTTTACTCGGTGTAGGCTACAAGGAAACTCTCAAAGTAAAAAGGTTCTAATTCGATCTTGACTTAACCCTTTCATCTTATCACTTTGTGCCTGCATCAAAGACGAAGGAATGTGAATGATCAACTTTGTTGCTTTTGTCATTGTTGTATTTGTTCTTGTTGTTTCAGTAATGATAAAGGGATGCTAAAAGGAGGACGGGATGATAAAAGGAGGACAAGATGCTGGCCGGGCAAATCAAAACACCAAAGATGCACTTAACCCGAGAAGCGCAATAGAACTCACGGAAGTATCTGTATAGCTAAAGGTGTTAAAATCGCCAAAGTAATGGGCCGAACATCTTAAAATATCAAAACTAATGCGGCTAAACACGAGGGAGAAAGGGGTTCAGAATAACGGCCCCCTCCCCTTTAATGCAGTCACCATAAATTCGTACCAAGATAAATATACTTCAATGGCGTACGTAATTTGCTCTAATTTGGCTTGATGTTCGAAATGGCGTTAATGATGACCTACTTGTCTACCAGTTTTGCTTCCTGGTAATAAGTTTGTGCTACTCTGAATGGATATATTATTCTATCTCATTTTGTAATGGTAATCTACATAAAGGATTATACCAAAAATATTATAAGCATAGAATATATAATCCAGCTTTATCGGTCGCTTCGATTAACTATATTCAGATTACAATTATACATTATTATTTTGCTCCCACAACCTCTCATTAGTAAGTAACACCCTGTTCTTAACATTAATCATCAATTACAAACCCCAATGTACTTGAATAAACTAATGAAAGCATATGGTCCTCCCAGGATTCGAACTCGGGACACCACACCCAGAACGTAAGCATCTAAACCATTACACCACCAACACAGTTAAAGGTTGAGTACACGATCATGATTAATATCCATTTTCGAATTTTGGATATTAATCTAATCATGTACTCAGACCCAACTGCACTATGGAAAGTGTAATGTTTTAGTGAGAAGAAAGAACATTGAAAGACAACTCAGTCGCTCCAAACTAATAAACTTCCATGGGCACAACAATATGAAGCAGTGCATCACTTAACTAAAACTTCTATTAACTGACTTCAAATAACTGACTATAGGATTAAAGGTAGCACCAACGAACTTGACAATAATCTTGACCCCTGACCTCTCTGTAGCTCAAAAGGGCCAAGATCAAACTGGCTGTAAATATCCGTACCTATTTCCTGGTGGAGTCTTCCCAAATGATTGAAACGTCAGCCTGATTGCTTTTATTTATTTCGAGTTATAAGAAGCTTAGGGGTCAATATTATTGTCCAGTTCACTGGCGCTACCCATAACACATCAATTCAAGTTAAATATGTAGAATATATACCTCTTTCAGGCTGCTATGTGTTCTATTAGCTACTATAACGCATATAATTATTTATAACTCTAGTCTGTTCATTGTAAGTAAGCCATAAATCTCGACCCTTAACCTCAGTTACTCAAAAAGGGGTAGAACAAATGGGGTGAAAGTTCCCAGACCTATTCCTTGGCCGACTCTTAAAATAGCATCAATATTAGCTAGATTACTTTTGTCGTTACTGAGATATAGAGGTTAGTGGTCATGATTTTTGCCTATTTATAATGAATAGACTATAGCTTGTTTGTAAATTAGCCCAACAATATTGGTTGGGGTTGCACTTGTTGAGAGCTACCAGTTGAAATATTGGATTTTGGATCTCCCTTTAGATCAGTCGTGTACAGTAAATGCGTGCTCAGTAATTAACAAACCTGTTCTTTGTTTATTATATAAGCCATGTTTCGTGATAAAGAAACCGTGTAATACCGGCTTCATTAATATATTAAACATGTTTGAACAAGCAAATGGTTCTAAATTTAATATCCTCCTTTTTACGTCGTTCTTCCTCATCCACAAATACTAAACAAAACAACAGCAAAAACGATAAGACAATAACATCAACATTATTGCAACATCATCGCCAAAACCAACAACCTAACAATAACATCATCGTCATACAACATCATCATCGTTAACAACAACAGTATTAGGGATTATATCCTTCCATTCCATATACCTTTTTTATACCCTAGATTTTTACAAGTGTATGGCTGGTGTTATACCTGGTTTTTACTGGGGTTGTATTGACTAATTAGGTAGGTTCTTACTCGACTGGGAAAAATGAGACCAACACAAACACAAGTATGAAGGCAATAGAGGATAATATAACACAGAGCACAAACATAGATTGTTCTTATTCGACAGTAACATATGTTTAAAGGTACAAAGTTACATCAGACATATATAGGTAATTATGTAACAGCACGATCAAGGATCCACTATAGGTACCTCAAGGGGGAGATGTTGGGCAGGTTCCGACGGTCTTTGAAGATGCGGCTGCGTTGTACTCCCGACGACGTCCTGGTCCGTGGTGATAATCCTGACGTGTGACGGTGGCAGAGTTAGTAAAGACTTCCTTAAGGATCTTCTGAAGAACTTTGATATTGGGGTCTTATACGAATACGAGCCGTTTCACCAGTGTCTACGCTCTCGTATTGTAGGACTTAAGTAGAGAGTCGTTTCACCAGTGTCTTACGCCCTCCACTACGAGACCGTGACCTAGACTTCCTACAGGAGTCTCTGGAAGAACTTTGATGTTGGATCTTGGAGTTTTTACGAGTACGAGCCGTTTCACCAGTTTCTTACGGTCTCATATCGTAGGACTTAAGTAAGGAGTAGTTTCACCAGTGTCTTACACCCTCCACTACGAGTCCTGACTTAGAAGGAAGCCATTTCACCAGTGTCTTACGCTCTTCCAACCAGTCTTACTGTTTGTGTAGGTTTATTAAAACTAGAGCGCTTGGTCAGTACAGTACTGCATACTCTAGCTAAAGTAATTCCTGAATCAAGGCAATGTAAATATGTTGGGTGGTCACCAGTGTGTTCCAACAAGGATACGAGCAAATCCAAGATACCTTCGAGAAATGCGTTGAATAGTTCCACCAGTGTCTTACTCCCTCAAGGCAATTTCTCGGTTAACAGGCCCAAGTCTTCTGGTTATCAATCCGACCTGTGTGGTATTGATATCCTTCCAACTCTACTGATGATGAGGTGGGCTGAGGTAGCCTTACCATTTCCGCGTTCTCCTCGGTGGAGCATTTCGCAGCTAGAGGGGCGGCTGTGCTTAGAGGTCCTGGAGGAGGGTCTGGGTCGGCTGCGGTAGCCCTTCTGGGAATCCGCGCCACGGCGGTGGTGCGTCTCAGGGCAAGAAGGGCGCGTGGTGTGTTGAGAGGTATGCACTATTCTTTCCCCACAATGTCTTGAGTGGTCATCTCTGGTTTGTGCATCGTTGTCTGTTGACGTCCTCACAGGTATGTTCTTTCCTGGGGTCGGGGAAAGTGCCTGGGTGATATGCGACTCAAGCGAAGCGTGGTGAGGAGGCTCTTGTGCCCTCTTGTCTTCGTGGCGTGGTGGCAGTGGTTGTTGTTGTTTGCGGGGCCTCGTCTCCTTCGTTCCTTTCATTCACGCTTTTCTTGCCTATCTCAGCTGGCCTCCCAAAGGTACAGTTGGCCACATAAATTCGGACGCATTCAGTAATATCCCTTTATGTATGAAAACTTGAAAAGTAAAAATATTGTGACGGATATAGGAGTGTAGTTTGTCATGCAGTACAAATTGTGTGTTAGCAGTTTATTTAATTTTCCCACTCAAAAATGGCACTTCATATGGCATCATTAATACTGTAAACTTCACTATGCCGAATCTGGAAATTGTGACCCCTATACTCGATATTTTTTAACCTTGCGGAAAGTTTATTTATCGATGGAAAATGTGAAACTGCTGTCTACATCATATTCTAGACAGGTTGTTATTCTCCTCTACTTCACATAGCCAGTTCTCACTTTACCTTTTTCGTCATTCTTATTTCTAACTTTTTTCCTGAGTGGTGAAGGCAATGGGGCCATGATGGTGTGCCCCATGGTTCCCTAGTGTCTTAATCTCACAGCCAACTGGAACAAGTCGGCCTTTCTCACTCTGGTGTAGGGATGAGGCGACCCAACCGCCCGCCACTTTGGTGATGCAATCAGCTTCTGGAGCAATGGACGACTGGTTCCTATCTTCAGAAAATTCTTGTGCTTGGTATGCTTCCAGCCCCACTGGGGTAAATAAAATAGCAAACCATTGGTGGAACTGCTATCCAGGTGAGGGACTGCTCTGGGTCTGCTCCTTCAGTGCTGAGGGTCATAATCCACTTACTGGAAATGGCACTGTGCAGTGGGTTAGTGGAGGCATGTCTGGGAGCACGGAGGCAGTTTCTGCCATGGCCATCCCTTTTGGGTCGCTTTCTCTGGAAGCGAGGCGTCAGATTGATGATGATGATGATGATTGTTGTTGTTGTTGTAGTAGCGCCAAGATTCCCTTTTATGAGAATCCCGCGGCGTCCAGGTAGTCCGCCACCTCCCTTGGGTGGGTCCAGAGATCTCTAAGTGAAGTGATGTTGAAGTTATGTCTGTGCTGCACAAGTGCTGAGCAGTGGGGTTAATTATTTAGTGTTCTGTGTTGTCAGAGGTATGTTGGTAGTGGGGACAAGAAGGGTCTTGAGTTGGATCTATTCTGTGTTAGACAGGTATTCATAATTAAGACCATATTTGGCTGTATGACTTACACTGCTTCAAGCTCCGTGTGTCCAGACATTGAATATGGCTGTCTTTCAATCTGTCATCTTTGGAGGGGACAATTGTTACAGGCACTTTGCCTCTGTTTCCTGCATACACTTGGAAGAAAAATAATATACTTTGCCATTGCTAAGATTGGGATAGGTCAGTTTCTTGCCAAGCAAAACACACACACACACACAGATATAATTTTAAGCACGTAATTAATTTGAGAAGGAATAAAAGAATATTTACATGAAATTATATTTCTCTAACCATGTCATTGCTTCAAAGGCTAGAATAAGAAATGTAAAACAGAACTGTCTATTTGTCTGATTCATACTGATAGTGGATCAGTGGAAGTTTAAGGATTAATTGAGATCATGTGTACCCCTCTGATTACCAGAGATCCTTCCTAAACTGCAGAAAATCATCTATAGTTTGATATAGTTAACCAAAATAAACTGCCAAATCGCAACATTAATCCTCAAGGGATTAATGTTAATAACTGATCCATAATGGTAGGATTTTGTTTCCCTCTGGCGTAAAGTTTAGTCCTCTAGCAGCAGCCTGTCAAACCGGAATAATTTTGTTTAACCCTTTCTGTACCGGCGACGTCTTTTTAACCCGTACAGCCCCAGCGACGCGCCTGACGCGTCGGCGATGTATGTAACGCACAGCCCCAGAGACGCGCCTGGCGCGTCACCCTAATTGCGCCGACCGTAACCTCAGGTGTAGCCACTCAAGGGGGCTCAGATTTGTATGGGAACTGTGTACGTATCCCACGCAACCGTGGCGATGGTTGAAAACTCTCAAAGTCCACGTGCGTGCGCGCGAGCGCGCAATAACCTGTTTTTTTGGGATAATTGCCTTAAATTTTTTACTCTTGTAAAATCCGTTTTCGGGGGCTCTGTAGGACCATTTTTTAAGCTTTTTGAGCGGTTTTTCGTGGTTTTTCCTTCATTCCTAACCCATTCGCTATTGTTTCTGGAATAAAACCATTTTTTGAAAACCTGCCGGGTTCTGGTGCGCAAACATTACAAAACTAGCCGGGGCTCCACGGGTTAATTATGTGCTAACTAAATTTAGACCTTTTTTTGCAGTTTAAAAGGGGATAGTTCGAAACCTGTTTATTGCCGACTTGCGAGTTTCGATCTATAAGGAAGTTGGAGCTGTATACAACGATATTTAACAGATTTTACAGCAAAAATACGGTAGTAGTTGGCTACATATATAAATACATAAAACCCAATTCAACATACCATTAATTTTGTTCCATCAGAAATGTACATTATTATTGCATTTCTGTTTAATATCGATGTCCACGGCTCCAACTTCCTTAAAGCCTGAAACTCACAAGTGGTCAATTGCTCGAGGCCCTTTTTAAATCGAATTAAATGTTTTAATAGTAACCAGAATAAAGGTACAGTAAAAGGACGGCACCGGTACTGAACTGGTTAACCCTTTGAAGCTCTGACGCGTTTTAGCAGTTTATTTTGGCTATCATTAGACGATTTCTATGCAGCTTAGGAAGTATCTGTGGGTTTTAAAGGTAAATACTATCTCAATCAACCCTTTGACTTCCATATAGGCCTACCGTTACTAATCTGAATATAAAATCGTCTAATAGTAGCCAGAAACAGAACAGAAACGCGTATTGGAGCTTGAAAGGGTTAAAATCCTAAAGATTGTTTCTAAATTGCATACAATCGCTTAAGGACAGCCAGAATGAAGGTAAGAAATGCGTAATTGTATACTGAAAGGGTTAAGGCGGTGTCACACGAGCTATATTTCCGTCAATTTTTACGAGCAATTGTTGTCTGGCAGCTTTAAAAATAGCTTAATTATATCAGAATTTCAGCCACCTACAGTATAAGCGGTTATATCTCAGCTGATGGTAAATTGAATACCTTAGCATCTACTGTAATGTATCGATTCTTTATGAAAAAATATGCTATGTCTCTGCATCATATTATTGCAGTGTCCATCATTAGCAACATAATTATCAACAAAATCTTCGTTTAGCCGAGTAATCAGGATGGCAAGATAGCAATTTACTACAGCGTATAGCATAATCTACCTTCCGTCTAGTTTCCGATTCCAGTGTGAAAAACCCTCAAAATATCACGAGAAAAAAAAAAACTTGCTCATAGAGAATTGCCGGGAAAAATCGCTCGTGTGACACCGGCTTAAAGGTGAATAAATTGGTTTATCATGACTACCAGAACCAAACACACAAATCAAATAGTCACTTAAATGGAAAAATAAATTGAGAAAAATTATATGGCTATTAATTGCCCACTTATACTGTACCTTGCATAAATACACCTTCCCTTCGAGCTTAACACACACACACACACACACACCTGGTCTCCCCTTCAAGCTAAAGTTGTACATGTGTTTGATGGTAGAAAACGTAGGTTCTCAAAATAGCCAAACTAACGGAATGAACGTCTTAAAATATCAAAACTATTATAGTTGGCTTATGCTAAATATGAGGGAGAAGGGGGTCCAGAAAAAAAAACTACTACTTCCCCCTTAATATGTACAGTACATGATAATGTATCGGAACATTGCCCAGAAATTAACTATACTTTGTTTCTTTTCACCTGGCGATAATATATGAACCCCTTAGACCTTAGTAGCAAATTTATCGATACTTGATGGAAAAAATATGAAACTACTATGTCTCTGCATCATGTTAAGACCAAGTTTATATAATCAACACCATATTTCACCATACAAACTTCAAAATAATTGATAAATCTTGATGGGAACTTTGCAAGCTACCGTCAGTTGAAAAGAAAGAGTATAGTTATCCCTATATTATTTACCATATGGGTCGTTTTCTTTGATTACCGGCACATTATTTTATGCAAAGTTGAATGTTCCGATATTCTGGATAATTGCTCATCTTAGTTATCTGACTGATTAGTTAGTATTACAGTATTTAAATACATAGTAATTTACTATATACGAGACCCCACAATAGAATCAGATTATATATATAATTATATGGTTCTCGAATGCCAGTTTGTTTACAAATTGTCAGACACCCGAGGATCTGCGTGCCAAGATTATCCGCCTGGCACCTCAAATGGTTAATTTACCCCCTTCCAAGGTTGGCGTACAGTGACGGAATGATATATGAGGTGGAAGAGGGGTGTAGGGAGGTGGAGGACACTATATGGAGAGGGGAAGGGGTGTTTATAGGATTATAGGAGGGGGGGAAGAAGTAGGCCTATGTGATAATGTGGAAGGACCTGCTGAACGTTTACCTCGGGGGTGACCAATAGCGACATTGGTAGAGCGGGAGGACCGAGTTCGATTCTCGGCTGGTGGAGATCGTTTGGGCAATCTCTTCACACCCCTTGCCTCTGTTTCGCCTGACAGTAAAATAGGTCACGCGGCAGGGTAAATAGGGGTCTTCGGGATCCTTCAACCCATAGCCTAAAAAAAAAAAAAAAAATTACCTCACCGCGTTAGGACTCCAGTCGAGGATAGGCCTATACCGGTACAGTATATATAAACTTGTGATCAATAATAATAATAATAATAATAGTTCTTAAAGCTAGCGCATGCTAAGCTAGCTAAGGATAGCTCAATAAGGCCGATTAGGCGTATTTCCATTGGGGTCCTGTACTACTACCCCATCCCTTTGCTCATGAGGGATGGTAACGACTCAGTGCTTGTGAAAAATCTTTAATGCGCCGAGCGTGGGCGCGAACCCGGGCCTTCTGGGTGGAAGTCCGAGACGCTAGTCACTACAC
>CM064571.1:17142795-17353261 GCA_032716605.1 Paralithodes platypus
AGCTCTTTACAGCAGGTGTCTTTTTCTGTTGTGCTTATAAAACACTGTTGTAGCCTATACAGTACTTCAATTAAGGGTCTCTAAAGATTATAAGGTGACATTAGCCAAGGATCTTCGGTAGAGAGAGACTTTTACACCTTATTGTTATTCTTTATATTATACAAGTATGACTCGTGTAGACCTTCATTGGTATGGTCAACAATTACGCGTTAATGGGACGCTCGAGGGTCATCATGTTACTTTTCATCTTGATACCGGTTGCCCATTTACGTGTATATCACCTCTGCAAGTGATGAACATGGGTTTACAGTCTAACTTTCGGAAAGTTAAAGATCTGTTTTCCGGAATAATAGGAGCTATTGGTAATTTACCTATGCAACTGGAATGTGGGATAATTCTTCATCCGTATGTGGCGGTAGCCTTAAACAGGCCCAGTGACTGGTGCCTGTTGGGAGCAGACATTTTATTTAGTCATAAGTGTGATTTATATATGGATTCTGAATCACCCTACATGATAATGAGAAATGTTGGTGACATCATTCCCATTCCTCGTGTGTGTGTTCCTACATTGTTTGCCGTGGATGATACCTTCATGGTCGAAGCATATCCCGACACAGGATCTTCTGATATATTCATTCCCCAAGACATTGTAGACCAATTAGGTTTACAAGTGACTACTCTGTCTACTCCATGGCACGTACATACTTACGTAAAAGATTCGACATATATTAATCATATTATTAAAGATTTAGTAATTAGCCATGGTTCAGTTAGTGTTACAGTCGACAATGCAATAGTCACTGATGGTGGTAGCGACTTCTGCATAGGGATGAATGTGCTAAGACAACTTGGGGTGTTAAAATGTTCCCATTTTGGACATGGGCTTGGGGAAGATTATAGTTCTGATAGTGCTCAGGACGAATTTGATTTTTGTAAAAGACTTCATGATAGATTGGGAATAATAGAAAACGAGGTTCTCCGGCTCTTAAAGCTCGATTCTAATTACTCATTCAGTGAACCAATTCCACTTGGACAAGGTGAACAAAAACTCTGTGAATGCATACTCATAGATGTCAAAAAGCAAAGTGAACATGGGGAGAGAAGAAGGGGCCTGAAAAGGAAATTACTGGATGGCCATACAATAAGCTCTAAAAGAGTAAAGCTTAACAATTATATATAATCAAATGAATAATGCAAAATGAGTAATGACTCGCATAATGGAAATAATGTACAAAGGAGAAGGAAAAAGATAATACTTGAACAGTACGAAGAAAAAAAATCGAAATTTGGAAAGTTTGTTTAATAATTGACTACATGACAGGCTCGCAACGTTGATACAATTTGTTTAACCTTTTGGGCTTGGTCTTTGTGCTGGATAACTGTATTTCGAGTGGATTGGCTAATGGTACTGTTTCAGAATAGCATCTTTCAAATGCAAAAACAAACACTACCATCAACCAATTATCTTGAAGTAGGGATTTCTAGTGCCCAATTGCAAACTCGCGAAGTATATGTATTTATTTATATATATATATATATATATATATATATATATATATATATATATATATATATATATATATATATATATATATATATATATATATATATATATATATATATATATATATATATATATATATATATTTGTTTGATTGTTTTTTATTTATTTATTTATTGTACTCGCTAGGGAAACGATCCACGGAGCTGCAAGCTGTATTCCAAAACATCTTCCGGCAGATAGAGAAGACTCCAACCCCTTCTTTTCTATTGCCAAAAGATGTCTTGATTACAGATGGAAGCTAGCAGCTCCATGTTTCATTCTGCTAGAGAATACAATAAATGTATTAGGCCTAATTGAGTTTATTTGTGATTATCTGTCTGTCTTTCTCTCTCTCTCTCTCTCTCTCTCTCTCTCTCAAGCTATTGTCCGTAATTTTTCTCACACTTATAATTATTCGTATAAGCTAATTTAATTTGTATTGTAACTTCTACTATCTCTTCTGCTTTTAATTGGCTATTAAAAAAGTCAATTTATATGTATATATAAGGGTTTTGAAGATAGTGTTAATAAAATCAAAATATCCATAGGACGATGTATGCACCTTAATTCTCCCTACCAGAAATTCTTGGAGTTGCCGCGCCAGACACCTTGTTTTGTACAGTAAGCGACCTGGGCCCTTTAAATGGTGATATCCCGCAGTTCTTCACCCTCCCTCTCCATCAATCATTCTTAATTATAAGCTATATGTCGTACTTTCTATAGCTGACACATTACCCCCGCAACTACCATAATATATAAGCACACTGACAACATCTCCAAATTACATCGACTTTTCGGCACACACAGACGACTTTTTACAGCTGATCACCAAATTGTCCACGTGTATTTTAAAGTAATGGTTATTTTTCGCCAAAATGGCATGAATTTGTCCCAGTACTATATGTCGGGAATAGGGTAATGATCCCGACAGTTTTAGGTCCAATAGGACATTTGAATTTGGCGGTATCGTATCGCATGTACGATTTCGGCTGGTTCTTTGTGTATTGTAGTTTATTCTTAAGTTAGGTTAAATATTAACTGTAATGTATAAATATCTACATCAGCTCTAGATGTATTATGAAACCAAGTTATGGGTTATAATTATTATGAGCCGGCAGCCATATGTAATTTCGCGAAGCGATCGGAGGCCGGCCCTTCAGTCTCTCAATCAACACCGTACAGCCAACATCTCCTCCCCCGGCCCTGACTTAACCCACAGTTCACCATGTGCTACAACTACTAATAATATTAACAACAGTCCTACATCACCAGTCCTCTAAGCTAAGTTCATTGTATCGATATTGTATTATGTGAACATTCCTACATGTCATGCAATTGAACTAGCCGCGTGTGGGGGACTGGATTACACCTATCAACGACGTAGTAATTATAATATAACTATTTGTTGGGATATTTCATGTACCAGTGATATGTAATTTAACCTTTATCTAAATTCCCGATGCTATTAACGTCTCACCCATATCCTGCATTCATGCCCAACTATTTCACGTGTTCTTAAAGTAATAATACAGTAGGTAGCGCCAACGAACTTGACAATTTTCTTGACCCCTTAACTTCTCATACCGTAACTCAAAATGAATGAAAGCAATCGAGCTGACATTTATATCATTAGGGAAGAGCCCACCAGGAAATAGGTGTGGATATTTACAGCCAGTTTGCTCTAGGCCCTTTTGATTTATGAGAAGTTAAAGGGTCAAGAAAATTGTCAAGTTCGTTGGCGCTACCTATAGTAATATTTCTCCAAAATGGCTTGAATTAGTCTCAGTACTATTCATAATTCTCCACCCACATGTCCCTGCATCCATGCCCAAATTATCCACGTGTGTTTAAAGTATACAAGAACATAAGAACACGGGAGTCTGCAGAGAGCCGACTGGGCCACACACGGCAGATCCCTTTCACACTCAACCCATCGCGTCCATATACCTATCTAATTTTAAATTAAAGCTCGCTATCGTTCTTGATCCGACTACAGCACTCGGTAGCCTATTCCACTTATCTAAAAGTCTGTTACGGTACCAATCGAAATGTATCACAAACATTTCATTTGTCCACGTTTTTTGAAAGTAATGGTTATATATTTCCAAAATGACATTAATTTAGTCTCAGTACTATTAGTTGCTCACCCATTTCCAGCATCCATGCCCATTTGAAAGAGCTTCAAAATATTACGAGAACAAAACTTGCTCATCGAAAATTGCCGGAAAAAGCGCTTGTGTGACATCGCCCTATGTTTAAGAGCATGTTTTGATATAGGCCTAGAAGTAAGTATTTGTTGTACTTATAGAAATGATACAATGCAATTATGTACAAAGAAATACCAGTGTCAAATTTTAACCGATAGTAATTTCAAATACGGTACCTTATACATAGCCTATGACGCGAGCGGTTGGACAAAAATGCTTAGGCCTATAACAATTCGTAATGAATTAAGTAATGGGCCTAGCGATTTCGTTGTTATTTTATACTATTCCGAACGCAATAAGCTAAATGTAAATGTGTTTTCGATGTGTGTGTGGTGTGTGTGATGAGTTCGAATCTACAGAAGTAGCCTATCACATGTTAGTAGCCTACATTCATTAATTTAATCTATTTCATACTTGGGTACCGGTATGTGATTGTTGGTTGATGAGAACAAACATGGTTGAATTCATTAACAAATATAGGCCTATTGATATTAGGCTAGGAAAAGTGTTAATGCATTATTTATTTATTTATTTTTGGAAAAGCGGGGGTGGTGGTGGTGTTGGAGGCTGAAGGATGCACTATACAAATAATGGGCATACACAAATGTACTAAAATTGTCTATAACCATCTACCCAATTAACCCCTTCTGTACCGCAACGTCTTTTCAATTTTATTCTTGCTGCATTTAGACGATTTTGTGCAATTTAAGAAGGATCTGTGGTAGTATAAATGGTTAAGTGAGATAGTTCGAAGCCTGTTAATTGCTGGAGGTTCTTTTTTAACCGAATACAATCTTCTAATAGTAGCCAGAGTGAAGTTATAAGGCCAGCACCGGTACTGTAAGGGTTAAAGGTATTTCGATGGTAATAAAACATCGATCTAATATAAGGAAAGACAGGTAAATTAATATCCATATACGTACACCATTACTATCGATAACAATCTACTATAATCTACGGAAAAAGAAAGGTAAATCAATGTCAACAATACCTGGCATTACCATCAATGAATAATCTACGGTAATCTACGATAAAGTAAAGGTAACGGTACCGGTAAATCAATATATGCAATTACTATCACTAACAATCTACGGTAATCTACGGTAAAACAAAGGCAAATCAATATACATGTACCGGTACGCCATTATTATCAATAACAATCTACGGTAATGCCTTCCCCATACATTCTCTCTCTCTCTCTCTCTCTCTCTCTCTCTCTCTCTCTCTCTCTCTCTCTCTCTCTCTCTCTCTCTCTCTCTCTCTCTCTCTCTCTCTCTCTCTCTCTCTCTCTCTCTCTCTCTCTCTCTCTCTCTCTCTCTCTCTCTCTCTCTCTCTCTCTCTCTCTCTCTCTCTCTCTCTCTCTCTCTCAACAGGCCACCACATAATATTACCTAACTTTAACCCTTACAGTATTTGTATTTCAGCTGCATTTAGACGATTTTGTGAAGCTTATTTGACGGTTTCATTCAGCTTAGGGAGGATGTCTACCCGTTAAATGGTAATAGAATATCTCAATTAATCCTTTTAGCTACCATATATCCTTATATGGTACCGGTAGCTAAAATAATTAATTGAGTATGCTACAACCATTTAACGGGTAGACATCCTTCCTAAGCTGAATAATACTGTAACATAGTTGCCAGAATAGGCCTAAAGTTAAAAGGACGGCACCGGTACTGAATGGGTTAATATCGAAACTTACTGATAACACTTAGATAACTACTATATATTAATATCACCACGTCCAGTACTGCAACTAGAGGTAAAGGTTTTAAGGCGAATCTTGTAGGTTCATTTTGTCTCAGCTCCACACACAACCTCAGCTCTCAACCGTGAGCAGCGTTCTGCGAGTCCCAGAGCTTAAGCTCGGGTTTCCCAAGCCTACTCCATTATCTTTCCATTAACCCCTAACTCGCTACATAATCCCAGCATATGATGCCCGTGAGTACGTCTACCAATTAAAAGGTTGCAGACTATCTCAATTCATCCCTTTAGCTATCCCATAGTTTTATTAAGCCTCTTAAAGTAGTCTCAATGTAGCTAGGATAAAATAATACAGACGTCGCCGATACTGAAGGGGTTAGTTACTACCAAGATCTATACTGTATACAATAGATCTTGGTTACTACTTACTACACTCCATAGTAACCCTCCCTCTCCCTCCCTCCCTCTCTGTCTCTCTCTCGATCAGTCAATCAACTATTTACCGTACACATCTCTAATATCAACACTACTCGTATACGTCTCTCTCTCTCTCTCTCTATTATATATATATATATATATATATATATATATATATATATATATATATATATATATATATATATATATATATATATATATATATATATATATATATATATACACCCTAGTGTTAATATTGTGTTGTATTTAAGCTCTGGGGTATATTATTTCATGTCTATGATTCTTTGTTGTTTTTTGTGTATTATTTATTCAAGATCTCCGACGCCTATTTTATTTATTCCATGTGTGAACTATTGCATGTAAGCCATACCTTGTTATTCTATCTAAATATAATAACTATAAACTTACTATAGTCTATTCGCTGTAAGTAGGCGAGAAACCTCTAACCTCTAACCTCTGTAACTCAAAAAACGGTTAGAGTAATCGAGCTAATATTTCTACCATTTGGGAAGAGTCAGTCCAGGAATAGATGTGGAAATTTACAGCCAATTTGCTCTAGCCCTTATTGAGCTACAGAGGATAGAGGTCATGATGTGTTGCCTATTTACAGCGAATTGCCTACACTTGTTTGTTCTTGTGCCTCTGTATGTTTGTATGTGTGTTTATGTGTGACTATATATTCAGTAGACCCAGCCAAAAGAGTTTTTGTCTGTATTTATTGTTTATCTTTTTCTTTTTCTATTATTAATATTAATATTGATGATTTTTTAAATTTATTGTTCTGGTTAAAAGAGTACTTTTTGTTTAAATCTGTTGTTACTTCATATTTTGCAATTATTTGTCTTTATATTATGTATTTATTGTCGATAGTATCAATTGCTTACTTTTGCGATTTCCTTAGTTTATTTGTGCTATAAATGTAGGTTATTTGTAGGGTAGTTATTGATAGGGGTCACTTGAGGCATGCTATGCTTACAGGTACCTACCCGATAGCACTATCGTTAGTGAGTGCTGTACTGTATTTTATATATTATTTTGTAATAGTATAGATATCTTATCAATATTTGTATTTTGTACTATTGTTAATGTCTTGTCATGTTGCAAATTTGATTTTAAATACTATTTTGACATTTAACATTTAGTTTCTTTATTCATGCAGAGTTTAGTAAAAAAATTTGCCAGAACGTCCCGGACTTCCCAAACTTGACTACTTCCTTTAACGTGACGATAGTGCGTTGTTATATGTGCGATTAGTTTGCTTGGGAAACAGATTAACTTGCTCATGTAGTAATGTACACCCTATGTGGTGGATTGTGTTCTTTTATTTAATAGTTTTCATTTTAGTAAGCGTTGTTTCCACATAGCGATTTTGATAATTTAATTTGACTTTATATTGTCCTTGTCCCAATTTTGGTTTGTTTAGTTTGCAAGTTTTACATTTTAATATAAAATTTAGGACCATGCAACTGTGGAGATTGTATTAACCCCTTCTGTACCGGCGGCGTCTTTTTAATTTTATACTGGCTATATTTAGACAATGTTGTGCAGTTTAGGAAGGATCTGTGGTAGTGAAAAGGGTTCGGGAAGATAGTTCGAAGTCTGTAAATTCTACAGATATTTTCACAGCAATTGTTCCGAGGAACTTGCTTCAATTGTGCCGCCTCTCCACATCTTTCCCCGTAGAACTAGGGCAGCTGAGAGCGCCCATGAATTTACACTTTCTCCTCCACAATGCAGAACTTCTGCTTATCAGAATTCATTTATCCCCAGAGCTACTACTCTTTGGAATTCACTTCCCTCGAATTGCTTTCCACAAACTTACAATCAACAAATGTTTAAATCTAGTTGTTACAAACATTTTATGAATGGAGGATGCCTTTAGGCACATGGACCTTTTTGTTTTATCTGTGTTTTCCTTCCTCCGTTCATTGTCTCTTAAAAAAAAAAAAAAAAAAAATTGCTGGAGGGCCTTTTTAAACTGAATAACATCGTCTAATAGTAGCCAGAATAAAGCTAAAAGGACGTCGCCGGTACAGAAGGGGTTAACTGGGGAGATTGTAGGTACCAATCGAGCAGGGCAATATTGAGGGAGAGAGAGAGAGAGAGCGAGAAAAAAAAAATCAATTTCAACAAAAATGATTAAGATTACGCTATTTTTAACAATTTTCTATGATTGACAGGAAATATAGAAAATGGATATAAAAGCGCAAACTAAATAAAACTGATTAAAACTCCGTTAATTTGTTTTTAAATATTATATATAATCATTAACTCAGTCATTAATTATTGTTAATTTTGTTACGCTTATTATAAATATTTATTTATTTAGTGTTTAATTAAGTAATAACTTAAAATACTTAATATAAATACAAACTGACAAGATGCGAACAAAAGGATATAGGCGCAGCCAATCGTGGATGCAGTAGTTAAGCATATCAGCTCTTTACAGCAGGTGTCTTTTTGTGTTGTGCTTATAAAACACTGTTGTAGCCTATACAGTACTTCAATTAAGGGTCTCTAAAGATTATAGGGTGACATTAGCCAAGGATCTTCGGTAGAGAGAGACTTTTACACCTTAGTGTTATTCTTTATATTATACAAGTATGACTCGTGTAGACCTTCATTGGTATGGTCAACAATTATGCGTTAATGGGACACTCGAGGGTCATCATGTTACTTTTCATCTTGATACCGGTTGCCCATTTACGTGTATATCACCTCTGCAAGTGATGAAAATGGGTTTACAGTCTAACTTTCGGAAAGTTAAAGATCTGTTTTCCGGAATAATAGGAGCTATTGGTAATTTACCTATGCAACTGGAATGTGGGGTAATTCTTCATCCGTATGTGGCGGTAGCCTTAAACAGGCCCAGTGACTGGTGCCTGTTGGGAGCAGACATTTTATTTAGTCATAAGTGTGATTTATATATGGATTCTGAATCACCCTACATGATAATGAGAAATGTTGGTGACATCATTCCCATTCCTCGTGTGTGTTCCTACATTGTTTGCCGTGGATGATACCTTCATGGTCGAAGCATATCCCGACACAGGATCTTCTGATATATTCATTCCCCAAGACATTGTAGACCAATTAGGTTTACAAGTGACTACTCTGTCTACTCCATGGCACGTACATACTTACGTAAAAGATTCGACATATATTAATCATATTATTAAAGATTTAGTAATTAGCCATGGTTCAGTTAGTGTTACAGTCGGACAATGCAATAGTCACTGATGGTGGTAGCGACTTCTGCATAGGGATGAATGTGCTAAGACAACTTGGGGTGTTAAAATGTTCCCATTTTGGACATGGGCTTGGGGAAGATTATAGTTCTGATAGTGCTCAGGACGAATTTGATTTTTGTAAAAGACTTCATGATAGATTGGGAATAATAGAAAACGAGGTTCTCCGGCTCTTAAAGCTCGATTCTAATTACTCATTCAGTGAACCAATTCCACTTGGACAAGGTGAACAAAAACTCTGTGAATGCATACTCATAGATGTCAAAAAGCAAAGTGAACATGGGGAGAGGAGAAGGGGCCTGAAAAGGAAATTACTGGATGGCCATACAATAAGCTCTAAAAGAGTAAAGCTTAACAATTATATATAATCAAATGAATAATGCAAAATGAGTAATGACTCGCATAATGGGAATAATGTACAAAGGAGAAGGAAAAAGATAATACTTGAACAGTACGAAGAAAACAAATACAAAATTTGAAAGTTTGTTTAATAATTGACTACATGACAGGCTCGCAACGTTGATACAATTTGTTTAACCTTTTGGGCTTGGTCTTTGTGCTGGATAACTGTATTTCGAGTGGATTGGCTAATGGTACTGTTTCAGAATAGCATCTTTCAAATGCAAAAACAAACACTACCATCAACCAATTATCTTGAAGTAGGGATTTCTAGTGCCCAATTGCAAACTCGCGAAGTATATGTATTTATTTATATATATATATATATATATATAGTTTTGTTTGATTGTTTTTTATTTATTTATTTATTGTACTCGCTAGGGAAACGATCCACGGAGCTGCAAGCTTTCGTTTGTATTCCAAAACATCTTCCGGCAGATAGAGAAGACTCCAACCCCTTCTTTTCTAGTGCCAAAAGATGTCTTGATTACAGATGGAAGCTAGAAGCTCCGTGTTTTATTCTGCTAGATAATACAATAAATGTATTAGGCCTAATTGAGTTTATTTGTGATTATCTCTCTCTCTCTCTCTCTCTCTCTCTGTCTCTGTCTCTGTCTCTCTCTCTCTCTCTGTCTCTCTCTCTCTCTCTCTCTCTCTCTCTCTCTCTCTCTCTCTCTCTCTCTGTCTCTCAAGCTATTGTCCGTAATTTTTCTCACAATTGATATTGGTTCAGGGGTAATTTATCGAGAGGACTTCCCTAGTGGTTAAGGCCCCATTAATTGCTCTTTCCATTCACATATGCATAGCCTACGTTAGTTGCAGTTGGGATGTGTGTACATGCTTAGATTGATATGCAAGATTCGAAGTTGCATAATAAATCGTAGGCAGTGTCCACCATTCTTTAACTGTCTTCGTGGTGCGATGCATAAGGTGTTGATTTTCGGTGTGAGCATCCTGGATTCGAATCCACGGACTGCCACATGTGTTTGTAAATTTCATTAATCGATTTTAGGAGTATAGTTGGTTGTTGGAAGGAACATAATAACTCATAATTATTCGTATAAGCTAATTTAATTTGTATTGTAACTTCTACTATCTCTTCTGCTTTTAATTGGCTATTAAAAAAGTCAATTTATATGTATATATAAGGGTTTTGAAGATAGTGTTAATAAAATCAAAATATCCATAGGACGATGTATGCACCTTAATTCTCCCTACCAGAAATTCTTGGAGTTGCCGCGCCAGACACGTTGTTTTGTACAGTAAGCGACCTGGGCCCTTTAAATGGTGATATCCCGCAGTTCTTCACCCTCCCTCTCCATCAATCATTCTTAATTATAAGCTATATGTCGTACTTTCTATAGCTGACACATTACCCCCGCAACTACCATAATATATAAGCACACTGACAACATCTCCAAATTACATCGACTTTTCGGCACACACAGACGACTTTTTACAGCTGATCACCAAATTGTCCACGTGTATTTTAAAGTAATGGTTATTTTTCGCCAAAATGACATGAATTTGTCCCAGTACTATTAACGTCTCACCCATATCCTGCATTCATGCCCAACTATTTCACGTGTTCTTAAAGTAATAATACAGTAGGTAGCGCCAACGAACTTGACAATTTTCTTGACCCCTTAACTTCTCATACCGTAACTCAAAATGAATGAAAGCAATCGAGCTGACATTTATATCATTAGGGAAGAGCCCACCAGGAAATAGGTGTGGATATTTACAGCCAGTTTGCTCTAGGCCCTTTTGATTTATGAGAAGTTAAAGGGTCAAGAAAATTGTCAAGTTCGTTGGCGCTACCTATAGTAATATTTCTCCAAAATGGCTTGAATTAGTCCCAGTACTATTCATAATTCTCCACCCACATGTCCTGCATCCATGCCCAAATTATCCACGTGTGTTTAAAGTACACAAGAACATAAGAACACGGGAGTCACCAGAGAGCCGACTCTGCCACACACGGCAGATCCCTTTCACACTCAACCCATCGCGTCCATATACCTATCTAATTTTAAATTAAAGCTCGCTATCGTTCTTGATCCGACTACAGCACTCGGTAGCCTATTCCACTTATCTAAAAGTCTGTTACGGTACCAATCGAAATGTATCACAAACATTTCATTTGTCCACGTTTTTTGAAAGTAATGGTTATATATTTCCAAAATGACATTAATTTAGTCTCAGTACTATTAGTTGCTCACCCATTTCCAGCATCCATGCCCAAATATTCCACGTGTTCGTAAAGTAATGGTAATATTTCCAGCATCCATGCCCAAATATTCCACGTGTTCGTAAAGTAATGGTAATATTTCCAGCATCCATGCCCAAAGGTAATATTTCCAGCATCCATGCCCAAATATTCCACGTGTTCGTAAAGTAATGGTAATATTTCCAGCATCCATGCCCAAATATTCCACGTGTTCGTAAAGTAATGGTAATATTTCCAGCATCCATGCCCAAATATTCCAAGTGTTCGTAAAGTAATGGTAATATTTCCAGCATCCATGCCCAAATATTCCACGTGTTCGTAAAGTAATGGTAATATTTCCAGCATCCATGCCCAAATATTCCACGTGTTCGTAAAGTAATGGTAATATTTCCAGCATCCATGCCCAAATATTCCACGTGTTCGTAAAGTAATGGTAATATTTCCAGCATCCATGCCCAAATATTCCACGTGTTCGTAAAGTAATGGTAATATTTCCAGCATCCATGCCCAAATATTCCACGTGTTCGTAAAGTAATGGTAATATTTCCAGCATCCATGCCCAAATATTCCACGTGTTCGTAAAGTAATGGTAATATTTCTCCAAAATGGCATGAATTTAGGCCCAGTACCGTACTATTCAAATTAGATCAAATATGTTTCATAAAAGATATACCCGGTAGTCAAATATCGGCTTGGTAACAGAGTTGTAAATATGTGGAATATGCTACCGATTACTATAGCGGGATAATAAAACCAGAGCTTTAAGGGGGGTGACCTGTTTTTGTTTTGTCCTTTTCTATCTTTCTCTGACTTGTATCCATTTGGCCCCATTCAGCCTACTGTTTTAAGACGTTTATCCCCATCCAGGTGTCAATTTCTTACTGGTGAGCGGTAGCGAGCCAGCATATTTTTATTTTTGTTAGACAGCAGGCTAAATTTGTACATTTTTCGATAGAAAAATTTCTCCGGCGAAGCCGGATTTCTTCATATAATGCTGGCTCGCTATCGCTCGCCAGGAAGAAATCGACACCTAGATGGGGATAAACGTCTTAAAATAGTTGGCTGAATGGGGCCGAATGGATACAAGCCAGAGAAAGAGAGAAAAGGACAGAAATAACAAAAAGCAGGTCACCCCCCTTAACCTCTGAAGTGCGCATGGGGGTAATTGGAAACGTCCCCCTGTGCTGACGTATTTGAGGTGTTTCCGTCACTAAAATATTCATTGTGCCATTAATAGCATTAATACTTATCCATATGCGCCTATTATGGGTTGATTATAAAGGTATTAACCTGAAACAACAATAAAACGAGTGAAAACAGCGTTTGGATGGTCAAAATCGGAGATATAGCCCGCGAGTTGTATAATGTATGGGTGAGGCAATCTGCTTTCCCGCCAATTTCCCCCAAGGCCACTGAGACACAGTCGATCGATACTCTCTCTCTCTCTCTTGCACTCGCTTGCTATCAGTGATGACCACACCCTCCAATCGGATTTCTAATGTTAGCACGAAAATATACCTCAGAATAAGGGAATAACAGGGAAAATAGGTGATAACTGAAGGAGAGGAGGAAAGTGGGGAAGGAGGGGAGGTAGAGGACTGAGATTTTGCATGGCCCAGGGGCCAAAAAAAATAAAAAAAATAAAAAAAAAAATATAAATTTTTTTTTTTTTTTCGATGTCAAAAGTTGATTTTTGTTTTCTCTGACTCTTAAGTCTCCCCGCAGTGCGCCGGGGGAACTCTTAAGAGTCTCCCCGCAGCTCCCGGGTTAAGATCAATTTAGATAGGCATATGGACGAGATGGGTTGGTGGTGAAAGGGATCTGCCGTGTGTAGACCAGTCAGCTCTAATGCAGACAACATTTACAGTTTCAATTCTTAAGGTTCGGAACCACTTTCGCGTTCCCTTGCAATCTGAACAAATCTGAATCCCTAACAAAGCTGAAGAGTAAACACCGTAGACTTCATCTATTTTCACTTTCATATAATTGATAGCCAATTTTTTTTTTTTTTTTTTTACTAAGGGATTAGTACTCAACCAGCGGGGGTGTGGGGCGGCAGCTCCCACCCATAATACTAGGTTAGGTTAGGTAAGGTTGTTAGGTTAGGCTAATGTCTTTTCAAATCACTATCGGGGGCGTGTCTCAACATCGATCGATAGGCCTAATGGGGAAAATAGGTTTTCCCGAGATTTCTAATTAATTACAAATACTATATATTGATGCAAATGATTTTTTTTTTTTTTTTTTTATAAAAAACACTCGGAAAATTTGTGGTAGGTCTATTAGCCTAAAATAAAAAAAAAATTTTTTTTTATAAAAAACTGAAAATTTGTGGTAGGTCTATTAGCCTAAAATAAAAGAAATCCGGCCTAGCCTACCTGTTACTGGGACAGGTTATGACAAACCCTTGAATAGGCTAGTCTAGCCTAGGCTAGTCTATAGCCTAGGCCTAGTATTGGGATTTATATTATCTTTATTAGAGTGGATTAGGACACTGCATAAGGCTGCAATCTCGCTCCATTCCTTAAAGTTAAAATATGCATAGCCTAGGCCTAGCTTAAATATAAATAGGCCTAGGTTAGGCCTAAAATAAAATGTCCAGAAATAGGCCTACATGTAGGCTAGGCCTAGACCATAATCCAAACCACAATTTAATTTTCCTTCATGGCTCTTTCACTGCCAAATTGAATGTAGCCTACCCCCTGGGCCTAGGCCAAAATAGACTTTGGTTAATATACAGAAGACACAACAACGTGTGTTTCAGGTATTTTTTTTTTTGGGGGGGTGTTTTAGTCGAATCTATTGATGAAATTGAATGGGAATTAAGCATTTACCCATTATCCATCAATCTAAAGACACACACCCCGATAGTGGGGAGGGCTATGAACATCAGGGAAATTGAGGGGTAAAAAGCGTATAGAACACGATAATACACATTTGGGTATTTATCAAGGAAACTGGCCAACTTTTATTTCGTTATTTTTTTTTTTGGTTTTAGGTAGCCTAGTTTTCATCATTAGGCTATACAGTGAGTGGTTGTCATTAATTAGAATCTCTGTATTGACTTCGTATGTGTGCTGCAATTTCGTAGCCTAAAGAATTGTTAAAAACTCTGGTAGTTGATATCCATTGCCGACAGCCTATAGTTTCAATCTTGCCATTCCGTATCTCACTTTAAACTGCTTTCTTTCATAGCAGTGTTGCTTTTTAATACATTTTACAGTGGATATACATATACATGTCCATATGTATGACATACCTTTTACGAAATGTCGGCCGAATCTGGGTGGAGGGTGGTGGTGAGCGATAATGTTGTATATTCTATTTAATTTATTCTCTGGTCTAACATTCTGTTTACCCACTGACGACCGTTAAAGCATTATAATACACAACACTGTTATACCCAAGAGGAAATTTCAGTGGCATGGGCTGCTACATTAGTTCTTTTTAATCATATCCCGTATTATAATCCATTGAATCTGGCAACTCCAATGTAAGCATCAGAGTAGACTATTTAAAGGTAATGCCATTTATTTACCATAACAGCCATGGAGAGGATGTTAAATAAATGGCATTACCTATAGGCTATATAATCTACACTGATGAAACAGCCATGGGGATAACCTTACACCCCTTACCTCTGTTTCGCGTGACAGTAAACTAGGTTATCTATCTATTGCCCGACACCGTGATCCCCGAAAGGGTGGCCACTAACGAACCGCCCCCATGCACCTCTGTCCCCAGTCAGTCGACGCCCCTCCCTCCAACCAGCACCGTCTTCGCTCATATACTTCCTCACTCCATCTAGGTTATGCGCCAGGGTGAAAAGGGGTCTTCGGATCCTCCCATTAAATATATATATATATATATATATATATATATTCTTTAATACATACGAGGTTGAAAGAAATGGCAATTTCTGCGTTGGAAATTTTATTATTCAAAGTTTCCAGGTCTCTGATGAGTTTTCGCTGGGTGGCCCGAAGTAGATGAAGGAGATGAGCAAAATTCATGGTGGTACAGGGTTACATTAAAGTACATGAAGATACAGGATATACGACGCGTTTCACTGGACAACCAGCATTATCAAGTAAGGAAGGAATGATATAAAAGGTAAACAGGAAGGGTATATATAGAGGGTGGAGGATCAGAGGAGGCGGAAAACAGGGGGCAAAAGTCTGCGATGACCAGACTTTTGCCCCCTGTTTTCCGCCTCCTCTGATCCTCCACCCTCTATATATACCCTTCCTGTTTACCTTTTATATCATTCCTTCCTTACTTGATAATGCTGGTTGTCCAGTGAAACGCGTCGTATATCCTGTATCTTCATGTACTTTAATGTAACCCTGTACCACCATGAATTTTGCTCATCTCCTTCATCTACTTCCTGCCACCCAGCGAAAACTCATCAGAGACCTGGAAACTTTGAATAATAAAATTTCCAACGCAGAAATTGCCATTTCTTTCAACCTCGTATGTATTAAAGAACATTTATTACCTGGCTTTACCAACATATATATATATATATATATATATATATAGGCCTATATATGGAGAGGATTGTGAAACTTAGCCTGCTTTACTTGTATGGTGTGATGATTTGAGTGAGAAGAATCAGTCATTAAAGGCACTCAAATTGTCAGCATCACTATCATTTGACCATCTTTTTTGTTTTCATACATATCTTGAGAACAAATCCAACATAGGCCTAGTGGCTGTGATTTTCAATTATTTGCAACATCCTTCAGGCATTATTAGTGTGGTATGTATATAGACTCTAGCTGCTTCAAGTTATTGCGATTGCGTAGTATTGTTTACACTACATTTACATTGGAAACATTCTTTCCACAACAACATTGCTTATTGGAGTGGTTAAACATGATAAAGCATAGTTAGCAACTTATTCATAATATCCAAACATTCTATGTCACATCACACAAACATAACTTCTAATGTGTAATTAGGTGTGGCTGGGGGAAGTTCAGAGAACTGCTGCTGCCAATCCTGACCATGAAAAGAATGCCTCTCCCCCTGAAGGGAAAGGTGTATGCCTCATGTGTTAGAAGTGCAATGACGTATGCCTCAGAAACATGGGCCGTTAAAGTAGAGGATGTCAACAGAATGGAACGTAATGAGATGAGAATGGTGAGATGGATGTGTGGGGCCAGGCTACAGGATAGAATTATTATGTTCTCTCCACCAACCAACTCTACTCCTAAAATCGATTAATGAAATTAACAACCACATGTGGCAGTCCGGGGATTCGAACCCAGGATGCTCACATCGAAAATCAACACACTATGCACTGCACCACGAAGACAAAATGTTGAGCTGAGGAGATGTTTAGGTATAAAGAGTATTAGCGAGGTGATGCGTACAAGTAGACTGGGATGGTATGGACATGTGGAGAGAATAGATGAACAAAATTGGGTGAAAAAATGCAGGTCTGTGATTGTGGAGGGAGCTGCACCAAGGGGTGGACCGAGGAAGACCTGGGATCGGACTATACGTGCCGATCTCAAATCCAAGAACTTGACAAGTGAAGCAGCCCTTAACAGGGTTGCCTGGAACGCCGCCATTAGGACAAGAGACTGAAACTGCACGTATGTGTGGAACACTCAGTCTTAAAATGTTATGTATGTATGTATGTATAACTTCACTAGCTGTGAGCTTCATTACGACTGAGTAACTCAAACAGTAGTAGGCTACCGTATGTAACCACTGTTGTATAGGCTACACACCAGATCGGTTCACGTCCAATACAAATGGTGGGTCGTGGGAAATCACATAATAGTGAAGCAAATTGTATAGTCACTTGATATATTTTTAGTAGGAGTTTTGTTTACCGAAATGAGGAAATTGATAAAAACATGACTTTGTATTAATTAATACGAAAATTTGAAATTCCCAATACCAGAATACCAAATTTTGATTTTCAATACCAAACCGATTTTTCAATACCAAATTTAAGGTAATTTGGTATTGAAAATACCAGTTGGCAATCCTGTAAATAATGTGACGTCATGCAGCCATGCTCAAACCCCCCCCCCCCCCCCCCCCCCACACACACACACACACACACACACACACACACATCCCCCTCCCTATGCCCCTCCTTTCCACTACTCCCTTCCCCCATATCAAAATACAAATTTCTAATTTATTAACCCTTACTCGTAATTTTCCATGTCCATCAAGCCATTATAAAATTATAGTAGTTAGTCAATTAATAGTTTCAGGCCCCTTAAACTCAAATGAATCACATACAAAATGGGAAAAGATTAACTTGCAAAAGCCTAATGCACCAGAGGCACACTATACAAACGACTGGAGTAATCAAGCTAATATTTCTACCATTTATAAAGGGTCAGCCAGGGTATAGGTGTGGAAAGTTTCAGCCCATTTGCTCTAACCTTTTTTGAGTTACAGAGGCTAGGATTTATTATTTCTGGACTACTATTGTGGAACTTGGTACAGCACTTTTTCTGGCAATTTTCGATAACCAAGTTTTGTATAATAATCTTTATTTTATTAATTTCACCACAACACCAGACACCCCAATGAAACTTAATTAAAGTATATATGATCCATGAGTATGTTTCACATTAACTTCAGAAACTTAACTGAAGGTAGATTATGTAAGGTCGCTGATTTTTCGTAAAACCTAGATTTTGAAGATGCCAGACTAAAATTGCCCGTAAAATTGACGGAATAAGAGCTCGTGTGACCTCGACTTTTATTCCTCTTCGATATAGGCTACCAGAGGGCCTTCCTGAGCTGAATGAAAGCTATTGGCAACCGGAATGAAAGAGAGTTAACCGAGAGATAAATCCTCTTCCATCTCACATAGTTAATTATAGCCTTATCAGTAGGCTACACGCTGTAAAATATTAAGAGTAGCCTATAAACAGGGTGTGGAAAAGGTATGTAAAATCATTGGGTGTAGGCCTATTGTTGTGAAATCAGTGTTCTATTTTTTGCACTTGATGGGTATATTACTACCAAGATGCAAAAAAAACCGGTTGAACAATCCCCGGTGTGATAAACTATTTTCGCCATCATTCTATCTTAATGTATGCTACTCCATTGTCAGAACATCAGTATTACGATATTTAGATAACCTAGCCAATGTCATTCCTTAGCGAGTCTTACCTAAAAATACTGTAGAGCTAATCCTATACATAAGATATCAATACTGTAGCCTAGCCCAATATCTAAAGGCTAAATAATTACAATTGTATGAGGACATAAAAATAGAAAAGTAGTTACCAATAGAAGACAATGGCAACTCGACTTCTAGAACTCGGCACTCGGGTCTTATATTTCTGTGGTATTCTGAGTAGGTTAGGGAGGCTAGGATTAGGCCTATAGGAATTACTAAACGGATGGTTAGGATAGGCTTAGTTAGGCTAACATGTTCAGGCAACCATATTTAATTCTAATTCGACTATGCTAAGATATTGACCTAGTAATTAAGTAGGGTACGGTAACGTAGTTCTGACCCGGACAAAAAAGTAACGGAGGAATAGGCTACTTCCTAACACGATGTTGGCCCTAATCATCTACATCAATTTAAAACAGACTTCCCACACTGATACAACCCCTACGATGCGAGGGCGGCACTCTGTGAGTCAAACTAATGAGCTTGTGAGTCCCATTATCTCCGAAGACTCATAACGACAAATATTCATATCATGAATATACAGTAGCCTATGTAATAAACAGGAATTAATGGAGAACGCTGGTGAATAGATGAGTGTAAAGGCGGTCATTTGGGAGAGGGAGGTCAGGTGTAGGATTTGGGTTTTACACCATGCCCGAAAGGGTGGTTATGGAGCTCCGATTTATTAAAATTATTGATTTTCACAAGTGGGTTTTGAGCAGATACATTTCTATGTACGCCTATTTGCAATCCTCGCCTGATTAACTTCAGTGGTGGTCTTTTGCGTAGGGGATTGTAGTTGTGGATGGGATTATATCAAAGACTGTTGGGGAGTTATTTGCGCATTCTAAGATACGGTATAGGCCTATATATGTATATGTGTGCAGTATATTAGTGGACCCGGGCCCTAATGGTCAATGGAAATCAAAACCTTCTGAGGTCCAGAATATGTGCATTTAATTGCCTGTATATCCGTTTATCTATCTATCTATCACTATGTAATATTCAATGCTCTTATATTAACCCCCTGAGGATTATGACACGTATTGACAGTATATGTTGGCTATCATTAGACGATGATATACACTGTTATACAGTTTAGGAAGGATCTGTGGGACTTAAAAGGGTGAAGACTATCTCAATTAACCTTATACCTTCCAAATACACTTTCTACTCTAAATGAAAGCATCTAATAATAGCCTTATTTATTATGTTCTCTCCACTAACCAACTTTACTCCTAAACTCGATTAATGAAATTAACAAACACATGTGGCAGTCTGGGGATTCGAACCCAGGACGCTCACACCGAAAATCAACACACTTATGCATTGCACCACGAAGACAGAACAGAAATGCATCCCCGTGTCCTGAAGAGGTTGAGTGTTTAAACATTTTCAATAACATACGGTTAGCCTAATTACGGACATGGAGTGTAATTAGTTCTACCTTCACGATTACAGGACACCGATTCATTATAATGTAGTCAATTGTATACCGTAATCAATTATATATGTACACAGTAGATATGTGTAAGTCATTTTAACAAACAAATGCCATATCTCGTAAAGAAAATAGTATTGTATTAACAAATTAACATAATCAGATCCAGGTTCAGGCTCCTATGGCCGGCCACAAGAGCAGACCACTTCATAATCAACATAAAAATAATCTTGTTGAGCTAGTGATCGTCCAGATTCGATAGTCACTTTGTGCTGGTGCAAAACTTTATCCACGTCCATGAACAGAATCTTGAGTTTTACCGGGTCTTTCTTACCGAGACTAGTTGTGTAAGGGTCATCCGAATAGTAGCTCATTCTCAGCTTTCCCTCCAGTCCACCTTGGTCCTGCCATCCCCAGTCTGCATTCCACTTGCTTGTGATTTATTGCTCGTGGACGGTTCGGTAATACGACAGACCGGGAATACAGCATAATTTGATTTTTGTAGGATCTTGACATACGTGATTTTCGTGGTTGGGATAAAATCCCTTAACCTCAACAGTTTTCTTATGAAGTGACTCAACGTCAAATTTGCTGGATTTGTATCCCATGTTATTATATAATACTAATAGGTTTTATATTCTAAAGCAAAGCAATATGTTGCAGTTACGCCTTTTTACTAACATACGTAACTTTTAAGAATATTAGACCAACTAATTTTGTTAAGCTACTATAAACTAATTATAAAACTAATTATAAACTAATATAACAAAATAATGCGTATATAAAAACCACTCGTGTATATAATAATATTTTTATATAGTACTCCATATAAAGCTGTTTTTTTAATAAAGAAACGATCATAGAAAACAAATATTTGATGGCTAACAAAATTATAAATATTTGGTGTCCCTTCCCGTCTACAGTATAATTAAGCTCTCATGCCACATAGGCATATGCGTGTATGGTAACAAAAGCTTACACATATATACATACAATGTTATAAACAACAGGTATAGATAGATTAAATATACCAGTATAATAAATATTTAGGTCCGGGATCTCCTCATCGTCGCTTTGTGTACATTCCCTCGCTGTTACGTTCGCCTCTATAAAGGTGTGGCTATACACGATGATAAAGCACAAACAAGCTATATATGACAATTTATGACTATACTGTATATGGATACAAGAAGAGTTGAGAGGGAGCACCGTCACTTATTGAAACATCATCTTGGTACCATATACAGTATACAGTAGTTGAGGTATGTAGATTTTTTGTGTTCGATTCTTTTCTATTCTTTTTTGTCGAAAATTATACAAATTTAGCTTGAAGGGGGTTCTGGGTGGGAATTCTTAGAATTTGAAGGAAGTCTTTAAGAACAGTTTTGTTAGCTTAAGGGACAAACTAAAACACATTGCTCAAAAATGGTAAAAGCAAGCAAAAACCTCAAAATGTTTAAACAAAGTATCATAACCCACTAGACGTCGGACTAGATAGTGCTAAACCTCGGGAGATTTATAAAGTCTAATTCGAAGAGGAACTTCTATAACTCCTTGGGCATTATGACGCAATTTCAATTTTTATTTAGGCTATTTTTAGATTATTTTATACAGCTTAGAAAGGATCTGCGGGAGTTATATGAGTAAAAACTGGCCCAATCAATAATTTTACTTAAATTTACCTTTCCTAATACATATAAAATCGTCTAATGATAGCCAGAATATACTGCCGAAACGCGTCATAATCCTCAAGGGGTTAATTACGGCTTACATTATTATTATGGCTACTACTAGACGGTGTTCTTAAGGGGGCCCACCTCGTTTTTTTTCTCTTTCTCACTCTCTCTCTGGGTTGTATCCATTAGGCCCCATTCATCCTACTGTTTTAAGACGTTTACCCCCATCCAGGTGTCAATATTTTCCTGGCGAGAGGTAGCGAGCCAGCATATATATATTTTTGTTTTGACAGCAAGCTAAATTTGTACATTTTTCGACAGAAAAATTGCCGTATTTCTCTATACAATGCTGGCTCGCTATCGCTCGTCAGGAAGAAATCGACACCTAGATAGGGATAAACATAAAACAGTTGGCTGAATGGGGCCGATTGGATACAAGCCAGGGAAAGAAAGAAAAGGAGAGAAGGATAAAAAAAAAAAAAGCAGGTGACCCCCCATAATTTTAGAAGGGATCTGTGAGATTGGCTTTTCCCCCCTTGATTCCTAGAGGGCCAATAAAAGCTGAATAACATCGTCTAATGCTACCGGTACCTAGAATAACATCGTCTAATGCTACCGGTACCTAGAATAACATCGTCTAATGCTACCGGTACCTAGAATAACATCGTCTAATGCTACCGGTACCTAGAATAACATCGTCTAATGCTACCGGTACCTAGAATAACATCGTCTAATGCTACCGGTACCTAGAATAACATCGTCTAATGCTACCGGTACCTAGAATAACATCGTCTAATGCTACCGGTACCTAGAATAACATCGTCTAATGCTACCGGTACCTAGAATAACATCGTCTAATGCTACCGGTACCTAGAATAACATCGTCTAATGCTACCGGTACCTAGAATAACATCGTCTAATGCTACCGGTACCTAGAATAACATCGTCTAATGCTACCGGTACCTAGAATAACATCGTCTAATGCTACCGGTACCTAGAATAACATCGTCTAATGCTACCGGTACCTAGAATAACATCGTCTAATGCTACCGGTACCTAGAATAACATCGTCTAATGCTACCGGTACCTAGAATAACATCGTCTAATGCTACCGGTACCTAGAATAACATCGTCTAATGCTACCGGTACCTAGAATAACATCGTCTAATGCTACCGGTACCTAGAATAACATCGTCTAATGCTACCGGTACCTAGAATAACATCGTCTAATGCTACCGGTACCTAGAATAACATCGTCTAATGCTACCGGTACCTAGAATAACATCGTCTAATGCTACCGGTACCTAGAATAACATCGTCTAATGCTACCGGTACCTAGAATAACATCGTCTAATGCTACCGGTACCTAGAATAACATCGTCTAATGCTACCGGTACCTAGAATAACATCGTCTAATGCTACCGGTACCTAGAATAACATCGTCTAATGCTACCGGTACCTAGAATAACATCGTCTAATGCTACCGGTACCTAGAATAACATCGTCTAATGCTACCGGTACCTAGAATAACATCGTCTAATGCTACCGGTACCTAGAATAACATCGTCTAATGCTACCGGTACCTAGAATAACATCGTCTAATGCTACCGGTACCTAGAATAACATCGTCTAATGCTACCGGTACCTAGAATAACATCGTCTAATGCTACCGGTACCTAGAATAACATCGTCTAATGCTACCGGTACCTAGAATAACATCGTCTAATGCTACCGGTACCTAGAATAACATCGTCTAATGCTACCGGTACCTAGAATAGAGTGAAGAAGAAACAAAACCCCGTCATAGTTCTTTAAGGTTTAAGGGGAGATTTCCACTTGAGGGAGTTTTTTCTTGACTCCTTTCTCCCTCATGTTTAGCCCCATTGTTTTTCTAATTTTAAGACGTTCACCCCATTATTTTGATGATTTTAAGAACTTTCAACCCATTTCTGTCAATTTTAAGACCTTTCGTGCAATTTAGGTGTCTGATTTTATCTTGGCGAGCGATAGCGAGCCTGTAATTTAAGAGGAACCGGCTTTCAGCCGGGACATTTTTCTACCGAAAAATGTACAAATTTATCTTGAAAGGGGCTCAAGGGGGTGTAATCTTAAGCTTGATGGATATCTAGAGACCAAACTAAAAACCTCCCCTTAAGCCCATCTGTACCAATGACGTCTTTTTAATTCTATTCTGATTCTATTTAGACGATTTTGTGCAGCTTATGAAGGGTCTGTGGTCGTAATAATGGTTCAGTGAGATAGTTCGAAGCCTGTTAACTGTTGGAGGGCCTTTTTAAACTGAATAAAATCGTCTAATAGTAGCAAGAATAAATTCAAAAAGACGTCCCGGTACAGAAGGGGTTAAGCTCTTCAGGATGTGATGACGCATTTCTACATTTTATTCCGGCAATTATTAGACGATAATATTCAGTTTAGGAAGGAAGTTTGGAAGTCAGAGGGTCAACTAAGGGCAGACGGTCGTTTTTCTGGTCCCCTTTCTCCCTCGTGTTTAGTCTCATTAGTTTTGAGATTGTTAGACGTTCGGCCCATTTGTTTGGCGATTTTAAGACCTTTCGCCCCATTTTGTTATACATTTTAAGACATCGTACCATTTAGGTGTTGATTTTTTCCTGACGAGCGATAGCGAGCCTGTAATTGTAAGAGGAACCGGTCTTCGGCCGGGAAATTTTTCTATCGAAAAATGTACAAATTTATCTTGAGGGGGATGTTTTTTTAAGTTTGAGGGATGTCTAGCGAGGAAACTAAGAATTTATGAATGAATGAATTTATAGGGCAAACAAGCAGTCAGTGTCCCCTTAAGATAGACTACCTTTTGATTTCTAAAAGTCCTACCCGAACAGAGGAAAATCGAATATTGGTTTAGGTTGCCAGCATAATACTATAAAATCTACTCTAGGTTGCCAGAATATACTATAAAATCTACTCTAGGTTGCCAGCATATACTATAAAATCTACTCTAGGTTGCCAGAATATACTATAAAATCTACTCTAGGTTGCCAGAATATACTATAAAATCTACTCTAGGTTGCCAGAATATACTATAAAATCTACTCTAGGTTGCCAGAATATACTATAAAATCTACTCTAGGTTGCCAGAATATACTATAAAATCTACTCTAGGTTGCCAGCATATACTATAAAATCTACTCTAGGTTGCCAGAATATACTATAAAATCTACTCTAGGTTGCCAGAATATACTATAAAATCTACTCTAGGTTGCCAGCATATACTATAAAATCTACTCTAGGTTGCCAGAATATACTATAAAATCTACTCTAGGTTGCCAGAATATACTATAAAATCTACTCTAGGTTGCCAGAATATACTATAAAATCTACTCTAGGTTGCCAGAATATACTATAAAATCCAGTCTCTTCTGATAGCTCAGAAGAGCTGGATGGTGTCCGCATCTCAGCCTGGCCAGGTGGACTCTGTCCTCGCGAGGAAGGGAGGATTCAGAAGGATGGATTTCGGGAGGTCGTGCTTGCAGCTGCGTGTTGTCTATGAGTGAGTGGATGGAACGGCGAGTGATATGAGTATGGATGTGCTTCCGGAAGTTGGTTTGGGGTGGGCAGGGAGGGAGAGAAGACAGTATTTGTGTGTGATAGCGTGTGCTGGGTGTTGTTTTGATATGTCTTGGTGTCTGTGGGTGTGTTGCCATGTAGTGTAGTGGGTGGTGCTGATTCGTGGAGGCTGCTGCCAGGAATTGAGTGCCTCTCATGTCTAGATGATCTTTGACTTTTAGGACTTTGGTTTCTTGATGTAGGTGATCTGTGGGTGTAGTAGCTGTGCATCCTGTGATGATTTTAAGGGCTATATTTTGAATAGTCTGTAAGGTGTTATGATGTGTTTCAGCTAGGTTAGAAGCCCAGGCCGGGCTTGCGTATTCCATAACTGATCTTATGTATTGTTTGTAGACTGTGGTGGTGGTTTCTTTGTTGTGTCTAGGTTGCCAGAATAAACTATAAAATCTACTCTTGGTTGCCAGAATATACTATAAACCACGTCATAATCCTCAAAGCATTAACATTGTATATGCATTTCTGGACTTTATCCCAATGATTACAACGAAAGAGATACGAGCTATAAGTGTACTAGCGTGTTCTCTGAAATGAAGATTATATCACACATTGAGGATGTTCATGATAAGAATTAGATAAGATTTCAGAGAGAGAGAGAGAGAGATGACTGAGTAATTGGGAGATAATTGGAAAATGTGGTATGACTTATGGAAAATGTATATATGCTAAATGAACACACAGGACAGAGAGAGAGAGAGAGAGAGAAATATGACTGAGTGATTGGGAGATCATTGGAAAACGTGGTATAACTTATGGAAAATTTATAATTGCTAAATGAACACACAAGAGAGAGAGAGAGTGAGATGACAGTGATTGGGAGATAATTGAAAAACGTGGTATAACTTATGGAAAATTTATATATGCTAAATGAACACACAGGACAGAGAGAGAGAGAGAGAGAGAATTGTTATCTCTTCAGTTTAGGGGTATTTCCACTACCTATATATAACAGAATCTCACTTCAGTTTTTCAGGTGTTCGTTATTTTTGTGTCAGATATTTTTGTCTACTAGTTTTCTGATATTTTCTTATTAATTACTTACTAGTCAACTTTACGAACAACTTAGAGTTTACTTCTTTAATAAATACCTTCATAATTCTGTTGTATGTGTGCTAGCTCAATGTGTTTTATATAAATAATAGAGATAACTAAACTAACATCATTATTATCAATGTTAACCCCCTTAATCACGCTAGCTCCAATATGAGTTATATTCTTCTGGATAGCATTATACATTCATATTCGTAATATGAGTTATATTCTTCTGGATAGCATTATACATTCATATTCGTAATATGAGTTATATTCTTCTGGATAGCATTATACATTCATATTCGTAATATGAGTTATATCTTCTGGATAGCATTATACATTCATATTCGTAATATGAGTTATATTCTTCTGGATAGCATTATACATTCATATTCGTAATATGAGTTATATTCTTCTGGATAGCATTATACATTCATATTCGTAATATGAGTTATATTCTTCTGGATAGCATTATACATTCATATTCGTAATATGAGTTATATTCTTCTGGATAGCATTATACATTCATATTCGTAATATGAGTTATATTCTTCTGGATAGCATTATACATTCATATTCGTAATATGAGTTATATTCTTCTGGATAGCATTATACATTCATATTCGTAATATGAGTTATATTCTTCTGGATAGCATTATACATTCATATTCGTAATATGAGTTATATTCTTCTGGATAGCATTATACATTCATATTCGTAATATGAGTTATATTCTTCTGGATAGCATTATACATTCATATTCGTAATATGAGTTATATTCTTCTGGATAGCATTATACATTCATATTCGTAATATGAGTTATATTCTTCTGGATAGCATTATACATTCATATTCGTAATATGAGTTATATTCTTCTGGATAGCATTATACATTCATATTCGTAATATGAGTTATATTCTTCTGGATAGCATTATACATTCATATTCGTAATATGAGTTATATTCTTCTGGATAGCATTATACATTTATATTCGTAATATGAGTTATATTCTTCTGGATAGCATTATACATTCATATTCGTAATATGAGTTATATTCTTCTGGATAGCATTATACATTCATATTCGTAATATGAGTTATATTCTTCTGGATAGCATTATACATTCATATTCGTAATATGAGTTATATTCTTCTGGATAGCATTATACATTCATATTCGTAATATGAGTTATATTCTTCTGGATAGCATTATACATTCATATTCGTAATATGAGTTATATTCTTCTGGATAGCATTATACATTCATATTCGTAATATGAGTTATATTCTTCTGGATAGCATTATACATTCATATTCGTAATATGTAAGATTTTTGGTAATCAAAAGGGTAAATGAGATAGTTTATACCTTTTATATTCGTAGAGGTCCTACATAAATCGAATATAATCTTCGAATGTTAGCCGAAATATAATCACAATTACGTCCTCGAATTGAGGGGGTTACCCTAGGGAGTTTGAATTTGGTTATTTTGAGTTAAAGAATTATACTTCGAGCTGATTGATTTGATGGTACCGTACTGGGTCCAAATAACAGCATTTAGTTGCAAAATATATACATCATTAATAAATAAATAAACAAAACACAGGAAATAGTGATGTCAATAATTACTGGTGCTTGCCACGACTATACAAAATTGCCACTATTATATTGCTATATTATCACTTATCTTGAACCTACTTCCATTGTAAATTGTGCGATTATGAACACGATTATTGTCACGAGTACCAACCTAACTGTCTTATCTGTGATTGATATTGTTGTGGTTGTCTTGTGTTGGCATTCTTGGGCAACTCATGTCAGGAAGTCGACGCCTCTCTGAGGGGCGTTCAGTCACCTCCCAGGCTTTATAGGGGAAATACGTGTTGTTTTCCTCTCTTGCTCTCTCTCGGATGGGTATGTGTCAAACTGTGATAAGCTTGTGGATAAATATTTGTACTGATCTATTTGAAAACGTCTTCTTTACCATGGATTTTCACAACTGCAAAATCTTGAAACGTTCTTCCCATCAAGACGATTTCCTGTATATTGATAAGTATAAGATTTTCTCATTTTATCTAGAAGGAAAATGTCACATCCTATGCATTTCGTTCAAACATATAATAAGATCATCTGTTATTCTTATTTATAGTATTGGTGGCGTTAATTAGTACAAACGAGTGTTTAATCCATTAGTTTTGTGATTTTAACATCTTTCGCCCCATTTTGTTGTCAATTTTAAGGCCTTTCGTGCCATTTAGGTATCAATTTTTTTCCTGGCGAGCGATAGCGAGCCTGCAATTTTAAGAGGAAACGGCCTTTGGCCGGGACATTTTTCTACCGAAAAATGTAGGCCTACAAATTTATCTTGAAGGGGGGTCTAGGGGGTGTTTTTCTAAGCTTGATGGAGGTCTAGGGAGGAAACTAAAGAAATATATGAATAAATTAATTAATAGACCAAACAAACGGTCAGTCTCTTAATAAGTCATGCCTCAGCTGTCATTACGTTAGGCTCGCTCTTTGAATGAGTACATGTGGTACTCCAAGGACTCGAACCTAGGATACTCACACCGAAATTATACGCACTAAGCATTAGGCTACCAAGAGCAGGTCTCACATGCTCGCACGCAGTTGGGGGACACCTCGACGACGTATACAGACTAATAAACACACAAAACAAAGCCATTCCAACATATTCCTCTATCTGCAACACCCCTTCTCTGTTATCTACACTTTCCCAGCCGTATAGTATGGTCCTAGTGTACTGTCTGATGGCGTTAATGGGATTCCAAATGTAAGAGCTGTTGAATTGGGTGGGTAAGTGTAGGGACATGTTTAATCTCAGTCAAAACGAATAAATACATTTTTCGATATTGCTGATACCAATTATTGATTAAAATATACTTGCTGCTAAGACATCACTTATTTGGCCAACTGTACAATAATATAGTTCTTGCATTTGGCGACTTGATGAATGCAACAGAGTGCTTTACAGTATTCATCCACTTGATGAATGCAACAGAGTGCTTTACAGTATTCATCCACTTGATGAATGCAACAGTGCTTTACAGTATTCATCCACTTGATGAATGCAACAGAGTGCTTTACAGTATTCATCCACTTGATGAATGCAACAGAGTGCTTTACAGTATTCATCCACTTGATGAATGCAACAGAGTGCTTTACAGTATTCATCCACTTGATGAATGCAACAGTGCTTTACAGTATTCATCCACTTGATGAATGCAACAAAGTGCTTTACAGTATTCATCCACTTGATGAATGCAACAGAGTGCTTTACAGTATTCATCCACTTGATGAATGCAACAGAGTGCTTTACAGTATTCATCCACTTGATGAATGCAACAGTGCTTTACAGTATTCATCCACTTGATGAATGCAACAGAGTGCTTTACAGTATTCATCCACTTGATGAATGCAACAGAGTGCTTTACAGTATTCATCCACTTGATGAATGCAACAGAGTGCTTTACAGTATTCATCCACTTGGAGAGGACACCGAGGCAGGGTTACCAACTCAAGTCCGCTAGATAGTAAACATTTGCCGAAAATCGCTAGAATGCTGCCGCAATTTCTACATTTTGGCTCTAAAATGGCTCGAATCTCCAGAATATCGCTTATGTTGTTAGATGTAAACATGTGCCTCTTCCTATGACTTAAATTGCTTCAAACTCCGTGTGTCCAGGCATTTTGGCTCGAACGTCCCTTGATGTTGACCCTGTCACTCTTTCAACTATGGAGGAGGCACTCGCTATAGGCAGTTCTGCCTTTTGCCTCCCTCAATCACATAGAAAAAACAAAAAAACAAAATGCCTCTACATCTAGCGAGAAAATAGCTAAATTGGCAACACTGCACCGAGGCCTTGGCTAAATTCACCCATAATTAGTATAGTAGGATTCATAACAGTGGCGAGTCGGACTTAGTGCAAAGGTTTCCGGACAATTCAACCACTAGACCAGTAAATCTCAACCACTGACATATCGACCAGGGCCAGTTACACCAGCAACAAATTAAGGTTCTATTCTAACCTAACCTAACAGCATTGATTGAAATGGTCTACTGGTGAAAGTGTTAAGGGGGGATAGTTCACTTTTTGGGCGATTTTTGCATGTATTCATTTTTTTTTCTAGTTTCCTCCCTAGACCTCCATCAAATTAAAAAAATACATCCATTAGATCCCTCTTCTAGATTAATTTGTACATTTTTCGGTAGAAAAACGTCCCGCCCGAAGGCCGATTCTTCCAACATTACAGGCTCACTATCGTTCGCCACGGGAAACATCGACACTTAAATAGCACGAAATATTGACGAAGAAATGGGGCGAAAGGTCTTAAAATCGACTAACTAATGGGGCAAACATCTTAACATCAGAAAAGTAATGGGGCTAAACATGAGGGAGAAAGTGGTCCAGAAAACCGGCCCATCCCCCCTTAAAAGGTTAAAGTTCTTTATCTTCATACCATCAGTGGTCCCTGTCTTGCTGTATGGTTATAAATAGGCAACCTAGAATAGGGTTGCCTGGAATACCACCTTCAGGATTTAATACTGAAACTTTACTTTATATGGATCACTCAGTCTTTGAAGTGTATGTATGTATATAGCCTACAGTATGTATGTATGTATGTATGTATTTCAGAATGTATGTATGAATGTACGGTATGTATGTATTTCTGAATGTATGTATGTATGTGAAGTCCAATATAATCGCTTTGTTTACAGTACGCATTATAAGCCAGGATAAGAGATAATATTGTTCACTTTACAGTACGCATTATAAGCCAGGATAGGAGATAATATTGTTCACTTTACAGTACGCATTATAAGCCAGGATAGGAGATAATATTGTTCACTTTACAGTACGCATTATAAGCCAGGATAGGAGATTATATTGTTCACTTTACAGTACGCATTATAAACCAGGATAGGAGATAATATTGTTCACTTTACAGTACGCATTATAAGCCAGGATAGGAGATAATATTGTTCACTTTTTTCCGTCATCAACTCGCTATGGCCGCCCTTTATTACTTTACGATTTCGCCACAACAGCGCCATTCCAAGTATATAAGCCAAGCTTTAAGGCGAGATGGGTCGTTTTTCTGGTCCCTCTTCTTCCTCATGTTAAGCCCTATTATTTTGAGAATGTATAACGTTCGGTCCATTAGTTTGGCGATTTTAAGACCTTTCACCCCATTTCTTTGTCAATAACAGGACATTTCGCGCTATTTAGGTGTCAAATTTTTTCTGGCGAGCGATAGCGAGCCTGTAATTGTAAGAGGAATCGGCCTTCGGCCGGGACATTATTCTACCGAAAAATTTATAAATTTATCTCGAAGGGGGATCTAGGGGATGTTTTTTGAAGCTTGATGGAGGTCTAGGGTAAAACCTAAAAAAAAAAAAATATATATATATATATATATATATATATATATATATATATATATATATATATATATATATATATATATATATATATATATATATATATATATGCAAATTAATACGCCCATCTCCCCTTAACTATTCCAGGATTAAGACCGAGGCGAGATGAAAGGATCCAGCCCCCCCGCCGAAGCCACCAAACCCGCACTGCCCCACACCAAGCCATCCTGTGTCCTGAGTGAGGAAGCCCACACCAAGGTAGTCTCTCTCCTCAAGCCCAAAACGCAGGTGAGACTGTATTGTAGGTTATTTTTGTATTTTGCTGTGGTCAATAAACTATCTATCTATCTATCTACTGTATATATTCGCTTGTTTTGCTTCTATTACTTTGGCAGGGTGGGTTAAGGGGAGATGGGTCATTTTTCTGGACCCCTTTCTCCCTCTTGTTCAGCCCCATTAGTTTTCATATGTTTAAGATGTTCGGCCCATTAGTTCTGCAATTTTAACACCTTTCGCCCCATTTCGTTGTCAATTTTATGACATTTCGTGCCATTTAGGTGTTGATTTTATGACATTTCGTGCCATTTAGGTGTTGATTTTTTCCTGGCGAGCGATAATGACCCTGTAATTTTAAGAGAAACCAGCCTTCGGCCAGGACATTTTTCTATCGAAAAATGTACAAATTAATCTTGAAGGGGTTGTGTTGAATTGGGTTTTATGTATTTATATATGTACTACGACCGTATTTAGCTGTAAATTATGTTAAGTATTGTTGTCTACAGCTCCAACTTCCTTATAGAACGAAACTCGCAAGTCGGCAATTGACCACTTGCGAGTTTCGTTCTATAAGGAAGTTGGAGCTGTAGACACGTGGATATTGAGCAGAATTACATGTTAAAATACGATTGAACTACAATAATAAATAAATAAAACCCAATTCAACATACTTTTTATCCATCAGAAACCTACATTACAATTGCATTTCTATTTACTATCGATGTCTACAGCTCCAACTTCCTTATAGCCTGAAACTCGCAAGTGACCAATTGAGATTGTCACAGATCCTTCCTAAGCTGTATACAATCGTCTAATGATAGCCAAAATATACTGTCAATACGCGTCATAATCCTCAGGGGGTTTCGCCCTACTAGTTTGGCGTCCAGAGGCAATCGATCGGCATCCGTATTTTTTTTTTTTTTTTTTTTTTTCTATGTGATTGAGGGAGGCAAAAGGCATAACTGCCTAAAGCTAGTGCCTCCCCCATAGTTGAAAGAGTGACAGGGCCAAAATCAAGGGACGTTCGAGCCAAAATGCCTGGACACACGGAGTTTGAAGCAATTTAAGTCATAGGAAGAGGGAAAGACTGATTCTGGGAGAGAGTTCCAGAGCTCAGCTGTTGAGTAGAAGAAAGTTTGAGAGTAACGTTTCACTCTTGGGTTGGAGAGTTGCACAGAGTAGGGGTGGGATTGAGTTGCAAGACGGGTACCACGTGCCCTACGTAATGGATTTTTTTTTTGTTTTTTTTTTGCTTTTTCCCCCCCCCCCCCAAACTTACTTCCTCTCGGGCATAGGCTGAGAGCCTTAACATTCACCGCTTTACAATGAACAGTGAAGCCCGTGAGGTCTTGTTCCAGTCTAGGGAGTGAGACATGTGAAGCACGTAGAGTACAACGAGCACCTGCCATCTTGCCTTCACATGAGGCACGGTGCTCACTCATGGCCCAAAACGACCCCATCTCTGAAGCCACCTCGTTCCCGTGCTTCACTGTCTCACCCCCTACACTCGGAGTCTCACACTTACACACACACAACGCCACCTGTTGAGCAGATAACTCACCAGGCATTGCACCCCTATAGCATATTTTGAATATGAGAATATTCATACAGTGCTATTTAATCAGGGAACAATGAGGGTATTTTATTGACGTTTCGGTGGGCTTGTGGTAATTCACTGATACCTAGGTACAGCACAAATTCCATCCCAATAATATCTTCCCATTGATACATCGGGATTTGAACCCGGGACCTTTGGATTACCAGGCCAGTGGCAAGACCACTCCACCACACCTCCCCTATGCACTGGGATAGCTCTGAGGAACACTGATTATTATAGTAGCGATAGAATAGCGAGAGAGATGCAACATTGCGGCGGAGAGAGATAGATTGCAGAGAGTTGGTGAGTGGACGGGAGTTAATGATACGAAAGGCCTTCCTTTCAACTTTGTCTAGGAGAGCGGTGTGAGAGGAACCTCCCCACACATGTGAACAATACTCAATACAAGGGTGCACTATGCCCCTGTACAGAGCAAGAAGCTGTGCAGGGGAAAAGAACCCCCTAAGGCGGTTGAGCACACCCAGCTTCTGGGAGGCTGCCTTAGCAAGACTGGTAATATGGTCCTTCCAAATGAGAGCAGAGGAAAAAGAGACACCAAGAATATTGAGAGAAGATGAAAGGTTGATTTTTGTATTGTTGAAGAATAAGGGATAGTCCGCTGGGAGATCCTGACGGGTAGATAGATGGAGAAATTGGGTTTTGGAAGCATTAAAGTTAACAAGGTTTTCTCTGCCCCAATTGGAAATAGTATTTAGATCAGAATTTAAGAGTTCTATGGCTTCATTACTTTTGTCGTTGAGGGATTGCTGGCTGGGGCGTTCTGAAAAACTAATGGAGTAGTGTAAGGTTGAGTCGTCTGCGTATGAATGGATGGGAATTAAGGTACAGTTAAGGAGATCATTTATAAAAATTAGAAAGAGAATAGGAGATAGGACAGAGCCCTGAGGAACACCGGAGTTTATAGGGTGAGGAAGTGAACAATGGCCGTCCACAACCGCGTCTATGGAACGGCCGGAAAGGAAATTAGAGACAAAGGCACAGATGGAGTGATAGACTTACACCCTTACACACAGACAGATAACAATTTCCTCTGCTGGCTATAGGTCGCATTACCCTCACACACACCCACACACCCACACACACTTACACCCTTACACACACACAGATAACAATTTCCTTTGCTGGCTATAGGTCGCATTACCCTCACACACACCCACACACACACACTTACACCCTTACACACAGACAGATAACAATTTCCTCTGCTGGCTATAGGTCGCATTACCCTCACACACCCACACACACACTTACACCCTTACACACACACAGATAACAATTTCCTCTGCTGGCTATAGGTCGCATTACCCTCACACACACCCACACACCCACACACACTTACACCCTTACACACAGACAGATAACAATTTCCTCTGCTGGCTATAGGTCGCATTACCCTCACACACACACACTTACACCCTTACACACACACAGATAACAATTTCCTCTGCTGGCTATAGGTCGCATTACCCTCACACACCCACACACACACTTACACCCTTACACACACACAGATAACAATTTCCTCTGCTGGCTATAGGTCGCATTACCCTCACACACACCCACACACCCACACACACTTACACCCTTACACACAGACAGATAACAATTTCCTCTGCTGGCTATAGGTCGCATTACCCTCACACACACACACTTACACCCTTACACACACACAGATAACAATTTCCTCTGCTGGCTATAGGTCGCATCACACTCCTCATACTAGCTGCTGTAACCTAAGTATTATGAATTAGTGTTAGTTAATGCGCCGTATGCCACATGGTATAAACTGGTATTACTGCCTTGATGGTGTAATGGTTAGAGTGTTTAAGGGGAGGTATTTAGTTTGTTCCCTACGTTTTCATCAAGCTTAAAATTACACCCCCTAGACCCCCTTTCAAGATAAATTTGTACATTTTTCGGTAGAAAAATGTCCCGGCCGGAGGCCGGTTGCTTTTAAATTACAGGCTCGCTATCGCTCGCCAGGAAAAAATCAACACCTTAATGGCACGAAAGGTCTTAAAATTGACAGAAATGGGGCAAAATGTCTTAAAATTTCAAAACTACTAGGGCGAACGTCTTAAAATCTCAAAAGCAATGGGGCTAAACATGAGAGAGAAAGAGGGTCAGAAAAAAATCCTCCAGGTGGAAATCTCCCCTTAAAACCTGTATGTGGTAACCCAGGTTCGAATCCCGGTGGATCACATGCTTACTTTCATTAATTTATTTTGGGAATGGGAAGTGTTTGGTGTTGGAGTTAAAATTAAATAAATTAGATAATAATTGTTCCATGTGATGTCTAATTGATTGATCAGACAACTTATCCAGTGGGCTACTTCAACCAATAGTTCTCAAATAGTGGCAACTTAACCTATAATGTTAGGTTAGGTTAGGTTCAGTTAGGCTAGTACTTTAAGGGAGCCCACCTCGATTTTGTTTTCTCTTTCTCTCCCTCTCTCTTTGGCTTGTATCCATTCGGTCCCATTCAGCCTTCTGTTTTAAGACGTTCACCCCCATCCAGGTGTCAATATTTTTCTGGCGAGCGGTAGCGAGCCAGCATATATATATTTTTGTTTTGACAGCAAGCTAAATGTGTACATTTTTCGATAGAAAATTTTCTCCCGGATTTCTCCATACAATGCTGGCTCGCTATCGCTCACCAAGAAGAAATCGACACCTGGATGGGGGTAAACGTCTTAAAACAGTTAGCTGAATGGGGCCGAATGGATACAAGCCAAAGAGAGAGGGAGAGAAAAAAAGCGAGGTGGGCTCCCTTATTAACGGTATATTATTCCCCAGATACTGAGTTCCGCCGTGGTGAGGGCGGTGATGGCTGACCCTCCCAAGTATAATGAATGGCAGGATGTTACTACCGGTGTGGCGGCTTTTACTAAGGACTACGCTAGGAGGGCTTTTTTTATACAGGTGAGATGTTGGGTGTTGTGTTTCTTTATACAGGAGAGATGTGACTACGCTCAGAGGGTTTACTTTATACAGGTGAGATGTGGAGTTATGTGTTTCTTTATTTTATTTTTATTTTTTTATCTATATACCAACTTACTTCCTCTCGGGCATAGGCTGAGAGCCTTAACATTCACCGCTTTACAATGAACAGTGAAGCCCGTGAGGTCTTGTTCCAGTCTAGGGAGTGAGACACGTGAAGCACGCAGAGCACAACGAGCACCCGTCATCTTGCCCTCACACGAGGCACGGTGCTCACTCACGGCCCGAAACGACCCCATCTCTGAAGCCACCTCATTCCCGTGCTTCACCGTCTCACCCCCTACACTCGGACTCTCACACTTACACACACACAACGCCACCTGTTGAGCAGATAACTCACCAGGCATTGCACCCCTATAGCATATTTTGAATATGGGAATATTCATACAGTGCTATTTAATCAGGGAACAATGAGGGTATTTTATTGACGTTTCGGTGGGCTTGTGGTAATTCACTGATACTAGGTACAGCACAAATTCCATCCCAATAATATCTTCCCATTGATACATCGGGATTTGAACCCGGGACCTTTGGATTACCAGGCCAGTGGCAAGACCACTCCACCACACCTCCCCTTAACAGGAGATATGTGACTACGCTCAGAGGGTTTACTTTATACAGGTCAGATGTGGGGTTATGTGTTCCTTTATACAGGAGAGATGTGACTAGCTCATAGGGTTTACTTTATACAGGTGAGATGTGGGGTTATGTGTTTCTTTATACAGGAGATATGTGACTACGCTCAGAGGGTTTACTTTATACAGGTCAGATGTGGGGTTATGTATTTCTTTATACAGGAGAGATGTGACTAGCTCAGAGGGTTTACTTTATACAGGTCAGATGTGCTGTTGTGTTTATCCTTTGAGAGAGAGAGAGAGAGAGTTCAAGACTACACTCAGAGAGTTTACTTTATACAGGTGAGATGTGGTTATATGTTTATCCTTTGAAAGAGAGAGAGAGAGAGAGAGAGAGAGAGTTCAATACTACGCTCAGAGGGTTTACTTTATACAGGTGATATGTGCTTATATGTTTATCCTTTGAAAGAGAGAGAGAGTTCAATACTACGCTCAGAGGGTTTACTTTATACAGGTGATATGTGCTTATATGTTTATCTTTTAAGAGAGAAAGGAAAAGAGTTCAAGACTACGTTCAGAGGGTTTACTTTATACAGGTGAGATATGCTTATATGTTTATCTTTTGAGAGAGTGAGAGAGTTCAAGACTACGTTCAGAGGGTTTACTTTATACAGGTGAGATATGCTTATATGTTTATCTTTTGAGAGAGTGCGAGAGTTCAAGACTACTTCCAGAGGGTTTATTCTATACAAATGAGATGTACCCATTTTGTTTTTGAATGTCCTTATCCTAGATAATGTTTACATGATCATTTTCAATGTCTTCTTGAGGAATGGCTTGGAAACTTACCATTATTTGCTTTGTAGGCCTAGCATATTAATAACAAATATTGACATATTACTATCAAAGCAGTGGCTATGCATGAGGTTAAGGGAGCCCACCTCGCTTTTTTTTCTCTTTCTCTCCCTCTCTCTTTGGCTTGTATCCATTCGGCCCCATTCAGCCCACTGGTTTAAGACGTTTACCCCCATCCAGGTGTCAATATTTTCCTGGCGAGCGGTAGGGAGCCAGCATATATATTTTGTTTTGACAGCAAGCTAATTTTTTACATTTTTCGATAGAAAATTTCTCCGGCGAAGCCGGATTTCTTCATACAATGCTGGCTCGCTATTGCTCGCCAGGAAGAAATTGACACCTGGATGGGGATAAACGTCTTAAAACTGTAGGCTGAATGGGGCCAAATGGATACAAGCCAGAGAAAGAGACAGGGATAAACATAACAAAAGAAGGTGACCCCCTTAATGTTAATTTTACTGTCTCAAATTATTTTCGAGGTGGTAAAGTAGAGCTGGGGGGGGGGGGGGGGCCTTCCAAATAACTGTTGTAATGCTGCTCGGGATTCTCTTTCTATTTCCACTCATAATAAATATCTAATTATTTGTGGGTTTCAAGCAGATTGTCTGTTAGTATGTGTTAACATCGGAGGTAGACCACTGCCTGGAAATGGACAATATGGGGTACATTTATGGATGTTATTTGTCATCAAAGATAATATTATTTATTTTACTAAATGTTATATGTACAGTATATGTACCGTATGTATTATAACTGTAGTCTTAAATTTCAGCTAATTGACCTAGTGGGCTGGGAAATAGTACAAGAAGTTGAGGTGAATAAAGACACTCCATACCACTTCTCCACTCCACTCTTCCACCAGATACAAGTTAAGGTATATTGTCACAATTTGTCAGGTTATCTTTGTTTATAGTAAATAATTTAGGTATTTATAACTAGATGCATCACATTATAAATCATGTATAAAATGAGGCTGATTACTGAAAATACTAACTATAGGCAAAATGTGGCTCACCAAATTGATCAGTCAGTCAGTAGCCAACCCTTACTCCCACAAGGGGTAGGGGGGATCAGCAAGAGACACGAGAGAGGAAAATGAGGTAACAGGAGAAGAACACATATAACAGTTCGCCCACAAAACAACCACACAAACATTCAGAAGCACCAATCTCACTCATCAGCCTCCGAAATCACCTAAGTGGAACAATGCAAAGAATGTAGTTGATTATAGTCTAGTTACTTCCTCAGGTCAGGTGAAGGTATTGAGTGGATAAGCCTTTACAACGGCACCTCGTTTCTTCATTCTACTTTTCCTATTTTTCTGAAGAGTGTAGAGAGGGGAGAAGGGGTGTTGGAGAGAGAGGAAGCTGTTGGAGTGGCTTTGTTATGTGTAGAGAGGGGAGAAGGGGTGTTGGAGAGAGAGGAAGCTGTTGGGGTGGCTTTGTTATGTGTAGAGAGGGGAGAAGGGGTGTTGGAGAGAGAGGAAGCTGTTGGAGTGGCTTTGTTCCTTCCTAACACTTTTATATGTTACTCTGCTTGCACTTCAACAGGACCGTATGATGGGCCTGAAATTCTCCAGTGATAAAGATGCTCGCTTGTTCACGGAGGAAGTCAGAATAATGATGGGGGTGATCACCAGGCCTCCAGAACGTGAGTAGTTATTTTTATTTTTTATTATTATGTATTTTTGCTTCAGTGTTTAAAGGCCTACTGACACATATTTAACCCCTTCAACACGATATCACCTTTTTACCTTTTATTCTGACTAAATTTAGTCGATTTTATGCAGTTTAAGAAGGACTAATACTAAGCAAATGGTTTATTGAGATTGTATTTACCCCTTTGCATCCTAGAGGTAGATCATAAACTAAAGAAAATCGTCTAATGATATCCAGAATGTGATTAAATTAAGTCATCGTGCTGAAGAAGAAAAGTTACTATACAAATTATATTATGTTGTGGGGTGTCCCGTGGTGCATGTAATAGTGCGTTTGCTTCACAGCCAAGAGGAATAGGGTTCAATCAAGACCACTGTGTAGAGGTGGGTCTTGGTTCAATCCCCCCTTGGGAAGAGATATTTTTGCGATTTTCCTTACACCCTGTGCCTCTGTTTCACCTGGCAGTATCTATGTTTTGGGGTCAACTTCATTATAGCCCGAAGCTTGCAAGTGATCAATTAAAGTGGGGTGGCGATAAATGGGAACCTGGTGTAAGAGGACTGTTATGAAGTCCCCCCCCCCCCCCTGGGGTTGGCGATCTGACACTAAATTGGAAGGGTATCGTCCAGGTCACCCCAGCCTGCGAATCCAAATGTCGCCAATGTAAACACGGGGCTGGTGCTAGGTGCTAACTAGCCTTCAGTGACAAAGCCCATGAAGTGTACTGAATAAGAACTTTCCCTGTGGTGTTCTATATCACTCAGACGTTAATGAATAATGAGAACTTGTGATGTAAATCTCTGGTTTTGCAGAATTCCAGGATGAATCTGAATGCTTGTCTCTCCTATGTTTATGACACACTGGGCTTGTCCTGTCCATCCTACACTGCAAAGAGACCCTCAAAATGATAACATTCACGCATGTTGGGACAAGCCCCGACGCCTTCAGCTCCTCCTCCAGCTCCCTTCCTCACCCCCTACAATCTCCTCTGTCCCCTTCCTTGTTTCGAGGCATTAATAAAAACAAATCTTGGTCTCATCTTTCCTATCTTCATGTCATGTCGTTGTTCTAATATATTTCCATATAATCTGTAAATGAGTTCTATCTATCTATCTATTGCCTGACGCCGTGATCCCCGAAGGGGTGGCAAACGCTATAATTTACATCTGGATACCTCTAACTATACCTCTACTGTCACAAGGAACTTAGGTTCTCCAAAAGGGGCTCCAGTCCTGAAAATGTACTTGACTTGCAGTGTGCTGGCTTAATAATCCAGAAGGGTTGATAGCCTCTGAAGTCCTATTTTAACTAACTACTGTCACCAAACCCCCTGCGAAGTTCTGTTTGCAAGTAAATGAGCTGCCTATGGTTAACTTCTCAGCATTGTCAAAAGGTAATGATGACTGTTTGTTACTGTCCCTTTATGCTGAGCTATATCCTGTTCATTATAGGTAGGTTAGAAATCCTGACTCCTAACCTCAGTAACTCAAAAAGGGCTAGAGCAAATGGGTTGTAAATTTCCACACCTCTTCCCGGGTTGGCTCTTCCCAAATGATGACAATATTAGCTCGATTACTCCAGTCGTAATGGGTGGATGGGACTCGTTAGCCTTGGTCGGCAACCCATCTAGGGGAGACAACCTTATACAAATCCGGGTGGATGGGACTCGTCAGCCTTGGTCGGCAACCTGTCTAGGGGAGTAAACCTGATACAAATCCGTACTGCTTACCTAAGGGTAAGGCAGGTTAGTGGATGGACTAGCCGAACACCACTGTAGAAAAATAGTGCTAACAAGGTACACAGAGGGCCTCGGAGTTGGACGGATCCTAAATTGAGTGGTCAATCCTGTAAGTCCTTTAGTAAACTGGCTCGGGTTGTCCCTCTTACAGGGAATAAGTTTGCTTGGGGGCATTCTGTGTATGGCCACCCTCATTAAGGGGAGTAAGGTGTCTGGCAATAGATAGATGGATAGACTCTAGTTGTTTTCTAGTTGTAGATATTAGCAGTTAAGATTTATGGCCTACTTATAATGAATTGACTATAGATCAGTTTACAAGAGAAGACTACGTTAAAGTGTGTGGGAGATGGATACGTCACTAGCCTAATACTGTCCTTTTATTTTCAGCAAAAGTTATAGTGAAGAACTCAAAACAACCACAACAACCTCGATCAAGGCCACCACCAATAAGAATAACACAACCACAATCACCATCACAACCCCCACAATCTCCACTACCATCAAATCAACCACAATCTCCACCCCCATCAAAACCACTATCTCTACCACTATCTCCTCCACCCCCACCACCACAATCACCCCAACAAAAACAGCCACCACAATCTCCTGCTCCACCACCACCACAATCACCCCAACAAAAACAACCACCACAATCTCCTGCTCCACCTCCACCACAATCACCCCAACAAAAACAACCACCACAATCTCCACTCCAAAGACAGCAACTTCTACCGCCACCACCACCCCCACCACAAAAACAACAACTTTCCCAAGCCCCTCCACCACCACAGAAGCTACCTCAAGCACCCCCACCACCACCACCACAACAACGACCACAGCAAACCCTATCACAAGCACCACCCCCACCACCACAACAAAAACAGCAAAGGCAGCAATCACAACTACCACAGCCACCCCAACCACAAGCACAGCAAAATCAACAATCACAGTCACAACCAAACCAACAACAAAAAGTGCCACAGAAACCATTGTCCCAGCAGCCAAAGCTACCACAGCCACCACCACCACAACCAAATCAACCATCCCAACAACTACCACAGCCACCTCAACCACAGCAACAAAGCCTACCACAACCAAAGCAAGCACCACAGTCCCACTCGCCACAGCTGGGCCACCCTCTGCCAGAACAAGCGGATCGAACCACTACCCTGCAGAGAAAGGCTTCTAAAAGATTAACGTAGGTGACGCTCCATGTGATATTGTATACATTTGATGCTATCGTTTATGGATTTTGGTGATTTCACATCATTATCTCCATCTCCCATTCCAAAGGAATGTCCAGACAAAAACAAACGAAGCTCAACCCCATTATGACTTACATCATCAGTGGGTGCCAATTTATGATACAGTCTCAGTAATATTTCCAACAATACGAATTATACCCTGTAAATATTGAGTGTTCAAATGTATAACAAATGTTTCAATCGTTTACATATGCTAATTTGAGCACACAAACGATTGAAACATTATTTGTAATTTTTGTGCTGCAATTAAGTGTTCAAATATTAGAATGTAGTTTGACTGACTACATTAAGCCAAAAATCTTGACTACGTATCTGTTATAACATAATAACTCAATAATACACTCTGATTTCTTGTGCATGCATATATATACATACATACATTTAAAGACCGAGTACTCCACACAAAGTACGGTTCCGGTCTTACATCCTAATGGTGGCGTTCCAGGCAGCCCTGTTCAGAGCTGCCTCACTTGTCAGGTCCTTCAATTTAAGAACAGACCATAGAGTCTAATACCACGTCTTTCTTGGTCTGCCCCTTGGTGCAGATCCTTCCACGTTCATGGATTTGCATCTTTTCACCAAACCTTATAGGCCTACATCCATCCTCTCCACATGTCCAAACCATCCAAGGATTCTAGTGCGCATCTCATCACTGATACTCTTGATACCTAACCTTCTCAGCTCTTCACTTGATATCCTATCTTGCAGTTTGGCACCACACATCCATCTCACCATCCTCACTCTGTGTATGGAAGGAAAATTTATATGGTTGAATTAGAAGTATATTTTCTTCTAGAGTAGTTAATTCATATGACTAATTAATGGTTATATAGCAAATTATTATTGTAAATCAACCATATTTTTTCTATTGCGCTAGACATATCGAAGGCCTTTGATAGAGTCTGGCACAAATCTCTAATTTCTAAAGTACCCTCCTTCGGTTTCTATCCCTCAATCTGTACCTTTGTCTATTATTTCCTTTCCGGCCATTCCATAGCTGCGGTTGTGGACGGCCATTGTTCACTTCCTCATCCTATCAACACCAATGTTCCTCAGGGTTCTGTCCTATCTCCAATTTTCTTTCTAATTTTCATAAATGATCTTCTCAACTGTACCTCCAGTCCTATCCATTCATATGCAGATGACTCTACCTTACACTACTCAACTAGTTTTCCAGAACGCCCCAGCAATCAATCCCTAATAAATAAACGTAATGAAGCCATACAACACTTATCTTCTGATCTAACTACCACTTCCAATTGGGGCAGAGAAAACCTTGTTAACCTTTAATGCTTCCAATTTCCAATTTCTCCATCTATCTACCCGCCGTGAACTCCCAGAGGACTATCCCTTATACTTCAACAATACAAAAATCAACCCTTCATCTTCTCTCAATATTCTCTGTGTCTCTTTTTCTTCTGGTCTCTCGTGGAAGAACCATATCACCACTCTTGCTAAGGAAGCCTCCCAGAAGCTGGGTGTGCTCAACAACCTCAAGGGATTCTTTAACCCTTCACAGTTTCTTGCTCTGTACAGGGGCACAGTGCGTCCTTGTATTGAGTACTGTTCAAATGTGTGGGGAAAATCCTCTCACACAGCACTTCTAGACAAAGTAGAAAGGAAAGCCTTTATGTATCATTAACTCCCGTCCACTCACTGACTCTCTGCAATCTCTCTCGCTATTCTATTGCTACTACAATAATCAGTGTTCCTCAGAGCTCTCTCAGTGTATACCACCGCTTGTCAGGAAAATATTGACACCTGGATAGGGGTAAACGTCTTAAAACAGTAGGCTAAATGGGGCCGAATGGATACAAGCCAGGGAAAGAGAGAAAAGGAGAGAAAGATAAAAAAACAAAAAGCTGCCGACCCCCCTTAAAACCAAAACACTTCCCCTTTCATGGCACTTTCTCTCACTATAGGAAAGAAATGATTGGCCAACCAACTGATTTCAAGCACCTGTACCACGTTGGCTTTGGCCCTGTGGAGACGAGAGAGCTGGAGCGGAATGATGACAGGACACCCAAAGACGTCGAGGTGAACAAGACATCTAGTTCTGCTAAGGTGAATCTGTCTTTGCATGTTGAAATTGTTAGTCTATTGTTTTCATTTGGAGTTTACATTTAGCTGCAAATAATGAACACAAGACACCCAAAGACGTCGAGGTGAACAAGACGTCTAGTTCTGCTAAGGTGAATCTGTCTTTGCATGTTGAAATTGTTAGTTTATTATTTACATTTGGAGCTTACATTTAGTTGCAAAGAATGAAGACGAGACACCCAAAGATACTAAAGTAAAAGAGACTTCTAGTTCTGGAAAGGTGAATCTGTTTTAGCATGTTGAAATTGTCAGTTTGTTATTATCATTTGGAGTTTACATTTAGTTGCAAGGAATGAAGACGAGACACCCAAGGACACACGGGTGAAAGAGACTTCAAATTCTGCAAAGGTGAATCTGTTTTTGCATGCTGAAGTTGTCAGTATATTTTCCACATTTGTAGTTAACATTTAGTTGCAAAGAATGAAGACAAGACCCCAAAGACACCAAAGTGAACACAATGTCAAAGTTCTGTAAAGGTGAATTTGTTTTTGTTTTTTTTGTTTTTTTATGTGGATGAGGGAGAATAAAGGCTAAACTGCCTGTGACGAGTGCCTACCCCATAGTTGAAAGAGTGACAGGGCCAAAATCAAGGAGTAGTCGAGCCAAAATGCCTGGACACAGAGATTTTGCATGTTGAAATTGTCCGTCTATTATTCTCATTTGGAGTTTTCATTTAGTTGCAAAGCTTCATTATACAGCATACATCCCCATAGGTATGCTCATAGTCTTAAAAGGCACTACACTGAACAAATAATCACAATATATCCACAGAAAACTGTAAATTTCCACTATCGAAACCTGTATTCTATATTTCGGTTTTGTAGCTGTGTTACCTTTAGTTTACGACATTAAGACCGTAAAAAGTAACAATATCAAAAGTAATATAAAGGCAGGACTTGAAATTACAGTATTTTGTTGGTAATTGAGCTACCTCTCCTCTGACCGTAAAACCAACGGAATACTTTATTTTTAACAATGTGCATAATAAATGGACGCTGTAGGCACTGGCAATTCAGCGCCTGATCCTGAACGATTACTGTGGGAATGAGTGTTGTTTACAGAGAGTACAGGGATTAGCTTTCCAATTTCTAAAGGTAACGTCATTGTTAAAATTATTTCGTCCATTAACCGCGCAGCAAAGGGAAATAATTGGTTACGAATACAATTATTAGTGATTGGGGACCAATGAAGGCTATCGGCTGCATTCTCAAATTATAGTCATTGAATTTAACTGCATGTTTTGATATAAAGTCACTCGTATTCATTAAACTCAGATTCTTAACCCATTCAGAATTTGAGCTCGCAATGTAATAGTATTCTGGCTAACATTAATCGATTATACTCAGTTTAGGAAAGGCCTCTAGCAATTCAAAGGGTAAAGCCTATCTCAGTTATCCATTGACTCCCACAATTCCTTCCTTAACTACAGTATATATAATAGTCAATTGATTGCCAGAACAACACAATAATTTGTATCCTGATACTGAGATGGTTAAGTTCATTTGGAGAAGAGTAATTTCATGGCTAGGTCTTTTAACCACATGCCTTTGGAGCTTATAAAAAGTTGTTACCAGGGCATATGGTAATTCTTATTAATGCTGTATATTACTGCCATTGAATATAATTATAGTAGATGCACAATGTAATAAAATGCCATGCCTAGTCATAAATAAAAGTTATATATCGTGGAGATCTATTTGTTGCTTGAGACGTACAGTTGGCAAGACATAATTTGGGACAAGTGCTTTGAAAGAGCAACGGGATTTAATGATCTTCCTGGTTTAAGTATTTTTTGAAGATTAACATACGAGTTATATTTATATGAGTTGCTTTTTTTTCTCCTTTTCTCTCTTTCTCTGGGTTGTATCCATTCGGTCCCATTCAGCCAACTGTTTTAAGACGTTTATCCCCATCCAGGTGTTGATTTTTTCCTGGCGAGCGATAGCGAGCCATCATTGGTATGGTGAAATCCGGCTTCGCCAGAAACATTTTTCTATTGAAAAATGTAAAAATTTAGCCTGCTGTCAATAAAATGTTTTTAAATATGCTGGTTCGCTACTGCTCGCCAGGAAAAAATCGACACCTGGATGGGGATAACGTCTTAAAAGAGTAGGCTGAATGGGGCCGAAAAGATATAACCCAAATAGAGAGAGATAAAACAAACGAGGTGGGCCCCATGAAGACTATTATTTATCCTCATTTACCTATACATAGCCAGCGCTCCTAAGCACTTGTCCCAGGTTCACGTGTTGGCAACTGTACTTGAACTGCCTGAACAGAAATATATCATCAACATCCTGAATTGGAGTTGAGTTTTAATGTTATCATGCATGTTTATTAATAGTCCAATTTGAAATAAGAAATGAGGAAAACTGGCAACAAATGCAGAATTGTGAATAAAGTTAAAATGTAAAACTTGCAAACTAAACATTGATATCTGCTAACTATGCATTTACTTAATATTAGGTTACACAGATTATAATGATCTTTTTCACTTTCCACAGACGGCACAGGGTCCACCAAAACCTTCACGTCAACCATCTCAGTCGCTTCCACAACAGTCAGACGAGTGTAAATCCACAGCAGAAAACTCCAGTGTTGTTGAAGTCACACCCAAACCTGCAAATATTCCATCTGAAGCAAAAAATGGGAAGGAATCAACCAATGCAGCTGCACAAGCCAAAGAATCAAGCATTCCAAATTCAGAAACATCTGCAGCCACGGTTACAAACATCAATAATATAGTTTTGGCTACCGGACCCACAAAACTCCAGGAGCCAATAGTAAAACCCAAAGAGTCATCTGGCACCGTCACCGAGGTTAAGAAGCCATCACCATGTCCTCCTTCCCTGCCCCCACCAAGACGAAAACGAAGACCCCAATCGACTCCTCCGGTGCCCCCTCCTGCCAAACCTTCTGCTGATTCCAGTCTGTCTCCTTCTTCCATCCAATCATCCTCTGGGCGACATGCTTCTATTTCTGAAGCTTCAGATTCCTCGTCTTGTGTCTCGGATTCTTCCTTGACATCTGATACTGTCAGATCTTCTTCTGATTCCAGTCTGCTCCAGTCTGCTTCTTCCCTTCCTGAACCATCTCCTGCTGCCTTTACTTTCGGTGCAGATTCTTCTCTTTCTACAAATTTTCCCCAAGCTTCAGGAATCGACCCCAAAGCTCCAGATATCAATCCTTCTACAGATTGCTCATCATCTGTTCCTGATTCCTCTGTTTTTGTTGCTGATATATCTCATTCGGTCGCCGATTCCTCCTATACAGTCGCCGATTCGTCTAATTCAGTTGCTGATTCTTCTCCTTGTGTCGTCGCTTCAACCATTTCTGATGCCGACTCTTCTCATTCTGTTGCCAATTCCACTGTATCTGTTGCTGATTCTTCTCTTTCTTCCAACACCCCTCAATATCCAGGAATCGACCACAAAACATCAGAAATCAACCAAGAGCCTTCTCCCAATTCTTCTACATCTCTTGTTGATTCCTTTCTTTCCTCTAATCCCCAAGCTGCTACTGAATCTAATCCTTCATGTGAGGATTCTTTAACTGATCCCAATCCCAGTTCTGAATCCTTGCCATCAGCCTCGGATATACACGATCCATCTTCTCCCAATGATCCTTCTACTGCTTCTGATGATCCAACTTTTGACTCCACTCCTTCCTCTGAGCTGTCTATTGCCTCTGATCCACAACCACATTCGCCTACAACCTCTGATCCACCTCTTGAACCCGATACAACCTCTGATCCTCCACTTGATCCACCACCTGATTCACTGACACCCTCTGATCCACCTAAGGCCACTGATATACCTCTTGAAACACCTACAGCTTCTGATCCATCCCCAGATACACCTACAGCTTCTGATTCACCACCTAATCCACCTACAGCTTCTGATCCACCACTAGATCCACCTACAGCTTCTAATCCACCACCTAATCCACCTACAGCTTTTGATCCACCACCTAATGCACCTACACCTTCTGATCCACCACCTAATACACCTATAGTTTCTGATCTACCACCAGATCCCCCTACACCTTCTGATCCACCTACATCTTCTGATCCACTTACATCTGATCCACCTACATCCGCTGATCCACCTACACCCTCTGATCCACCTAAAACAGCTGATCCACCTACACCATCTGATCCACCTACACCCTCTGATCCACCTACACCCGCTGATCCAGTTACACCCTCTGATCCACCTACACCCACTGATCCACCTACACCCTCTGATCCACCTACACCCTCTGATCCACCTACACCCTCTGATCCACCTACACCCTCTGATCCACCTACACCCACTGATCCACCTACACCCACTGATCCACCTACACCCTCTGATCCACCTACACCCTCTGATCCACCTACACCCTCTGATCCACCTACACCCTCTGATCCACCTACACCCTCTGATCCACCTACACCCTCTGATCCACCTACACCCTCTGATCCACCTAAAACAGCTGATCCACCTACACCCTCTGATCCACTTACACCCTCTGATCCACCTACAACCTCTGATCCACCTACACCCTCTGATCCACCTACACCCTCTGATCCACCTACATCCGCTGATCCACCTACATCTGATCCACCTACACCCTCTGATCCACCTAAAACAGCTGATCCACCTACACCCTCTGATTCACCTACACCCTCTGATTCACCTACACCCTCTGATTCACCTACACCCTCTGATCCACCTACACCCTCTGATCCACCTACACCCACTGATCCACCTACACCCTCTGATCCACCTACACCCTCTGATCCACCTACACCCTCTGATTCACCTACACCCTCTGATCCACCTACACCCTCTGATCCACCTACACCCTCTGATTCACCTACACCCTCTGATCCACCTACACCCTCTGATCCACCTACATCTGATCCACCTACACCTTCTGATCCACCTACACCCTCTGATCCACCTACACCCTCTGATTCACCTACACCCTCTGATCCACCTACTACATCTGATCCACCTACACCCTCTGATTCACCTACACCCTCTGATCCACCACTTTCTTGATTACCCTCGTGCCTAGTGTGGATCTCGGATACCTTAACCCTTTGAGTACCAGCGACGTGTGGTATATTATATTCTAGCTATATTTAGAGTTTTAGACGATATTATGCAGCTTAGGAAGGATCTGTGGTAGTTAAAAGGTCTGATTGAGATAGTTTGAAGACTTATTATGGCTAGAGGTCCTTCCTAAGCTGAATACAATCGTCTAATAGTTGGCAGAATATGATGAAAAGGACGTCACCGGTACTAAAAGGGTTAACCCATTCAAGAGAGTTTCTTCGGGTGTATTTATTTATTTATTTTCTATGTTATTTACTATCACCGTCTACAGTGAAAAATGTACAGTTGGGGAACTAAAAAACGAGGCAGAGGTTTATGGTGGTACCTGGCAACACGTGTTAGTAAACAGGGTAGTAAAACATTCTTTATGAATGAACTAGAGGCGTTGCCTGCCTTAAGTAAGGAGAAGTTGATTGGTTGGCAAGTAGTCGGTTGTCTTTTTGTGAAAAGAGTCTATAGCTCTTATTTTTCGTAACATTACATACCAAATGTGCCTTCTTATTACAATAATGCATTGTGCAGATTTGTGTGATACAGTTGATACGAATACAAATAATATTTAACACCTATGAATAACTTGATGTAATTAAAGGATACGAGCTATGTGGGTAGCACGGCCTCTACAGGGTGAGGTAAGATCATCGCAACTGCACGGAAATGGTAGATATACTATTTCAGACATTGCATATATTGTTTTATAATATTATATTTACAGTTAATAAAATGCTGATTTATTCTGATAGTGTAACAAGTAGATTGTGTGTTAAATGTAAAACATGAGATTTTAGAGAAATCATAAAGGATCGATTTGCGCAACTGTAGAATGTGTCCGAAACTAACTGGAAGTAATCCCCCCACCCCCCAAACACTCCCATTGGTCCAGGTTTGATCCCAAACATCAAGAGAACACAAAGTTCCTTTATCAGCCTGTCGGTTTATATACACTTCGGACCAAGTTGGATCGCAGGCATATACTGTAGAGAACACATAGACGTAATGTTACTGTATTAACCCGTCGGCTTTCCAAGCCATTGATCCTTGCAATAAGTCGTCACAAATTTATGAATAATGTTTAGTAATCCATAAGCTTTTAATAATAATAACTTAATATAGTGACCTGAAACCATTGTGTATTAGAAATCATCATTTGCCAAGGAAATTACCTAGAACACAATACAATACATAAATAACAACGTCGCCTTGTGTTCTATGATCGAAAGAAAAACGGACATATACAGGTTTTAAAGCAGTCTATTAAAGCCAGACGGGTTCGGGTTTTTTTATTATGTAATTTCGTCAGAATTCCATTTACATATTAACAAATAAGACCCATGACCGATAGACAACTTATTAGATAACATATTTCTGTAAAGTAGCTATATTTCTTCCGAATCGGACAATGAATGGTTCACCAAGTGTCAACATTATAATACACACATTAGCTTCACAGTCGCTATACTGTATAATATATGTTACTTGTCCAGCATATTATGTGTGCCACAGATGTAACGTGCGTCATTCGAAATCGGGAGGACCTGGGATTAGTCCTATCTGTATACACAGTATATTTCAACACCCATGGCCTCCCAACCCTAGTCTGCAATGGCGGACATCAGAGGTGTCTTAGACCTATTTTGTATGTAAATGTTTGGACCTGATCAACATGACCGATCTCATCACACCGGTCACAGACTACTTCCACAGCCACTCCAACAATACATTGAATACCACAGGAGCAAGTGATTATGTTACATAATAACAACAGCAGAGAACCCACTATATTATTTCTTTCATCTCCAACTTTTCTTCATATCTTCTAATTCGTCAGCTCTAGATCTATAGTATCCCCTTACCCTCACCAATCGTTCACATTCCCACCCCACCCCTATTTAATATCTATAAAGGATATGAAGCTAATTATGTCAGGTTATATAGATAAGACAATGGCTTATTGTCTCTATATTAAGGTTTATATAAAGTCAATTATATTCTACTGATTTTACAGAATTTAAAGCAACTGGCAACTGTTATCTTATTTCATACCATATTCCTCTCTATTGATGGTAATATAAAGTCGACATTCCTGTTTCCCCTGGCAAACTAATCACTTCCATCCCCCCACCCCACCCCCTCCACCCCTCACTGCATATTTAGAGACAATTTTAGCCTCTATTGCTCTATGACACTAGGTTGAGATCTGAATGTTTCTTTATAAAGACCCCTTTAACGTCAGCTTCTCCACTGCAGCAAAATGCACAAACATAGCTCTTCAGGGCTGCCAATAAGATTCCGGTAACAATAATGACCTTAACTTTTCAGTTATAATAATAATAATAATAATAATATTTATTCAGTTAGCAATTTACAGAGTTGGTACCACATAGTATGTTACAAATATGACATGTACCAGCCTTGCATAATTCCAACTAAGGATAGCCCAATAAGGCCGTTAGGCGTATTTCCATTGGGGTCCTTGTGGGATTAGGTTAGCTGGGGAAATGGGGAGGATAAAGAAATAGATACTTTAGAGAAAATATTTCTAGGGGGTTATTTTAAGATACCTTACATCCTATAGTAAATGTCAGTAATCCGTAATCAGTAATCATTTCAGTTTGGTTTGTCTATCTCTTATGTCGTATTTAGTAGTAGACATAAGCTTGGTGCTCCCTTCTCGCAGCTGTCCGGTTCAGGTGTTCCTTCAGGCTACGTCTGAAGGAATACAGTGTTCTCTTTTCACGGACTGACTGGGGTAGGTCGTTCCAGTCTTTGGTGGCAGTGAAGAAGAATGTTTGCTTACCCTGTCCTTGGATTCTCGGGACCTTAAAATTAAACATCCTGTTTCTTGTATTATGTCCACTCCTCTCATTTGCTTTAACAAAATCATTCTTTAGATACTCTGGAGGTCTGTCATAAAAAAATTTGAAGGCATTAGTGAGCCTGATTTGTTTGGCCCTGTCAGAGACATTGAGCATACCTAGTGACTGATGCTGGGGTCACACATTCACGTATATCGCTCCCGTATGCTCCCGTCAGGCGTGATCGCCAATTTTGTGTTCTGACGGGCGTAGTCCGGCCGTGTACGCCCGTATAGACTACGACTATTGCACTTCCCGACATACGTACCGTGACGGGGCCAGTGTTACGTCAGACGTAATGTAGTCGTATGGAACTACGTACATGCTTGCGACTTGCGTAAGCATGTCCCCGTTAGTCCGCCTGGGCTGCCCGATTTGCGGGAACACAGGCCACGCCCCCACAAGACCTGCGTAGCTGAGGCCGTACGTCTTGGGAGTTTGTAGGACTTACGTGGACCGTTTCCGGACAATCGTAGACACACCCCGTCTGTCCAAACACAGACAAAGACAGTCTTTGTCAACCACGTAGGTCTGGGTTGGAATCTGGGAACTACAAAAGAGCAGGAATGGCCACACCATTCCCATTCCCAGTCCTTCATCGGCACCATGAACAACATCGCGGAATTCATCCTGGAGGAGTTCAATTTTGTGAACTCCCTTTATAGAGGAAAGACCATTCATCCTTGTAACCTTTAACCCACTGAGTGCCAGCCAATTTTGACGGTGTGCTTCTGCCAGTGCCAGAGTTTTTTTTTTTTTTTTTTTTTTTTTTTTTTTGGGCTAAATCTATCAATTTGGGAGAGAAAGGAAGGATAATGGTAAAAAAAACACTCCCCTCGCCAGAAATCAGGTCCCCGATGGTCCCAAAAGTAGCTGAAAAGACACTATAGACTACAGAGACTTTTATGGTATCGGAATGTATGGGTGGGAGGGTGGTTTTGGGGTTGGTTGGGGGAAGGTAGAAGGGTAATTGACTTGTGTTACACATATGAAGCCGATTGGTGAGGTAGTTTCGCCACCACGGATTTTCCTTTTTTTCCTTATCTTCGTACGGATACGCTGGAAGTGGGTGGTGGAAGGCGGTTGGGGGTGTGGTGGGGGGAAGGCAGAAGGGTAAGGGACTTGTCACACAAATATGGAACCGATTGGTGAGGTAGTTTCGCCGCCACAGATTTTCCTGTTTTTCCTTATCTTCGTACGGATACGCTGGAAGTGGGTGGTTGGGGGTGTGGTGGGGGGAAGGCAGAAGGGTAAGGGACTTGTCACACAAATATGGAACCGATTGGTGCAGTCGTTTCGCCGCCACAGATTTTCCTTTTTTTTCCTTCTGACGGGACCGACAGTCAGCGAGTGGGTGGGAGGAGGGATTTGGGATTTTTGTGGTGGGTAGCCTAAAGGGTAAGGTACATGTGGTAAAAATATGAAAGCCATAGGTGCAGTCGTTTCGCTGCTCCGGTGTGGTGAGAGGTGTGACTGGAGTGTCCCCCGCTGGTCCCGTTGTCCCCACCGTACAACGGTGCCGCGTCTTCCTGCCAACCCGCAGTGCAGCGGTTCTGCCAGATGCGGTCGGACTAACGTAAACTTTCCCGTTTGATGGGAATATTTTACGGTTGACGGGAGAAGCTTACGTTTGACCGGGCTAGCTGCTACGTCTTACGGGGCTGCTCCCGTAAGACATAGCAGCTAGTCCGGTCAGACGTATGATTTCCCGACTTTTGACATATGTGAGCGCGAGCCACGTATCTGATTCGAAATCCAAAACATACCGGGCGGCCTTGGCCGTACCCACCACCTCCCAGACCAGCGTGGCTACTCCCGCCATGCGTACCAACCCCCACGACTAGACACAATTTAATTTACGTTTTGCGTACTAAGCCCTTACGTTTTACGTATTCGGTTGCCAACTACCAATAAACCTTCGTACGGGAGCATACGGGAGCATATACGTGAATGTGTGACCCCAGCATGAAGTTGTTCCTGGCCAACATGTGATCTGGGTCCTAGGTTCAGCATGAACCTAACCATTTTATTTTGAGTGACCTGAAGTTTGTGCTGTGCTGATTTAGATGATGCAGAGTACCAAGATGACACAGAATAGTCAAAATGACATTGAACAAGCGCTTGGCAGAGGGTCTTTTTGGTCGCCACGGGCAAGCATCCCACCTGTCTATACAGGTATTTTATACGTGCTCTACACTTACTCAGGATAGATTCCAAAATTGTTTCACCTGACAAACTCACGTCCAGTTTTAGTCCGAGATATTTAACTTGTGACACTGTTGTTATAGGAATATCATTACAGTTGACCGAGAAGCCCACAATGTCTTTCAGTTTGCGTTTTGTTCCACATAAGATGGCTTCCGTCTTGCCCAGGTGAAGAGATAGTCTATTGTCCACTAGCCATTCACTACATGATTCTAGTTCTTTGGAAAGTGAAGCGGCAATACTTATTGGGTCTTTTCCTGAAACCAGAAGCACGCTGTCGTCTGCATACAGTAATAATTTACATGAGACGCTCAGTTCCATGTCGTTCACATAACAGAGAAAGAGTAAGGGTAAGGAACCAAGGATACGTCCCTGTGGGACCCCACAGTTAATTGGCATAGGATCAGATATATTATCATCAATTTTGACTCTTTGGGTTCTACCACTAAGATAAGATTTAAACCAGTTCACAGACCCTATGCCCATTGCTTGTAGTTTATTACATAGGATATCATGGTCTACTATGTCAAACGCTTTTTGTAGATCAAGAAGAACCATACCGGTGTAGTTACCTTTAGACATTTCTTTACGAATGTGATCCGATAAGTGGATGAGACAGGAGTCTGTCGAGTACATGCATCTGAAACCTGATTGAAACTTATAGAATAGATAATTTTGTTTGAGGTAGTGTTCAATTTGAGTGTATACCGCTCTTTCAAGGATTTTAGATACAATACATAATATGCTAACTGGTGTGTAGTTGCCAACTTCTAGTTTATTTCCTTTCTTGAATAGAGGGGTTACAATAGCTTCCTTCAGTTCAGCAGGTACAGTGTTGGTGTTAATTGACAAGTTGATGATGTGGGTTAGGGGGCCTGCTATACCAATGGCTCCATCTCGTAGAATTTTGGCAGGAATTTTGTCTGGTCCTGTGCTTTTATGTACATTTAGGTTAGACAGCTCGTCAAAGGTGTATTTTGGTGTAACATTTTGCAATCCAAATGTGTTCGGGTGTATGTCTTTATCTCTGTAGACATTTCGAAAGGTGGCCGTTGTCGTGTATTTATTGAGAGGTTGAGGTAGGTTCTGTGCAAGTGTGTTTGCTATGGAGGTGAAGGAGTTAAAGTAGGTTGAAATTTGTCGTTTATCGTGGAAAACCTGATCATTAATGTTGAGAGCAATATTAGTGTTAGACGAATCCCTTGTCTTGTTGCTGTAGCCTGTTGATTTTAGGTGCCTCCATAGTTTCTTTGGGTTATTCTGATATTCCTCTGCCTTATTGTGAAAATAATTAGTTTTCGCTGATTTTATTTTCCTACTTAGTTTATTCCTGGCCCTGTTGAACTCATGTTTCAGACCTTGATCCTGTCTATGTTTCGCTAGCCTTTTTAACAGATTGTCTCTGTGTTCCAGATGGTGTAGTATGTCATTGTTGATCCATGGGTCTGACCTTGCTTTAACTCGTATGTCTTTCAGAGGAGCTATTTCATCTAGGATGTTTGTGATGATGGTTCTGAAGCCAACCCATGCGTCATTAACGTTTGTACTTCCAAACACTGGAGACCAGTCTGTATTCCATAAAATGTCCAGAAATGTTTCTTTATTGTAGTTTCTGAGTGACCTTGTTTTGATAACCTTGTGATTCTCTAAGGTAATTTTTGTGGTTTTCCGTGTGCAATATGTGACTAAGTGATCACTTATCCCAGTCTGTATAATCCCTGATTGGGATATTTTGTCCTCTCTGTTACAGTTTATGTGGTCTAATATTGTGGCAGTGTTCTCAGAGATACGTGTGGGGGTAAATAATTTCTATATTTTCTGATTAACTTGCCCTAAACATAAGGGCTCATAATAAATATTTGGGAACTTGGAAATACTAAAAACAAGAATGACAAAACTATTCAATACATTCATTTATGTTGGTATGCCTGGAGATCCAAGCACACAGGATACATAGCCTTCTTCAGAGAGAGAGAGAGAGTTTACAAATAGTTAAGCAGTGCATTATAATATTGTGATGCATGCTGTATCCATATTGAAATTATATATTGTATTGCCAAATCAATAAATAGGCCTATGCTGTCCAGTTGTCATTTACCATAACATAAACATTTTACCTTTTTCCATACATCACTTATACGAAGTTGAGATACAGAGCTGAAGCTGACACGTTAATATTGTAGGTACACCCTACGAAACGTTGTATGCCACCTTTTGAGGCAAAACTATTAAAGGTATATTACCATAAGAGGTTCACATTAAGGTGTCCAAGGTGTTAGTAGATCGTTACCATCTCCAGCTCAGGATGATATGGAACGCTTTACAAAATGGGTGTGGCAAGTGGGTAATGGGAAGTATGTTTCCTGACAAAGGTCTTCACACTAGGCGGACATATTGTCCAACACATGTGGTTGAAATATAAAACGAAGGTGGCAAAGTGGCTCATTGAGGCCATTAAAAAACAATTGTTGTGAAATTACTTAACCTCTCAAAGCATATTTGTGTAATCACATTGGTCATGCTGATCAGGTGCAAACATTTACATGCAACATTAGTATATGGCACCTCTGATGTCCACCATTGCAGACAGGAGTTAGGAGGCCATGTATGTGACCATAATCCTTTTACACAGCAGGGATCGATCCCGGGTCCTCCCACGTGCGAATCATGCTCGCTACCCCTAATACACGCAGGCTTATATGTTGAGTAAGTAACATATATATCGACTGAGAACCTAATGTATGTACGGTATAATTATGAGGATGTCACTTGGTGAACCATTCCTAGTTTGATTAGGAAATAAAATTACAGAGACTATGCAGCAATGTTTTTGCTATGGCATTACGGAAAATAAACTTCCCTTAAAGCTAATTATTTTTATGTTTAGCTTAAGCCAATGGCATTTGCATACAGGTGTGTCATTTATTTTTTTCTCACAAGCATATAATCAGAACACTGTGTGCAGACATACTATAAGCAACGGCTTAGTAAGCCAACAGGCTATGTATAAAAAGGTATGTCCTCTCTACTGTATATGTTTGGGATTTAACCTGACATGGAACTTGCTTGTTAGAAGAACTAAATACAATCCTTTACCCAGTTGCCCTTGGTCTAAGTGCATCATAGGGATGCTGAGGGTTTTGAAAGGTAGTGGTGTAGCAGTAGAAATTAGGCCCAAAACATTGGCTCAAGTTCGATTATCAGGCTATATAAGTAAACATTCAATTTGTGTTCGTTCGTAGTTAACTAATATAAAAATAATTTACTAGTGGAATTATGAAAATAATATATTTGTGCTTGGTCAATTAGTAATGCCCCTTTCACACATGTGCGACTTCATACGATTTTCGTCGCCAAGGACGTAGTCTTGTCAATTCGCATCGAATTTCTGCAACGTCTACGATTTTGACCGTTAAAACAGATAACTAATTATACTCGGCGAAGATGTCACCGATGAATGCAATGCAATCGCCGTCATTCTGCAACGTTATCGGCGAAGTGACCGATGTTTCGCCGAAAATCTCTGCGAGGAATATCACGTTTTCAAAAATATCTTGCGGCATCATGCGATGGTCAAAGAAGACTCGCCGAATGTTCTGCGGCGTCATCGGCGGTTCAAGCGATGGTCCGGCGATTACTTCGGCGAGGTTGTCCGAATATTTTTCCTGGCACGAATTCCTGTGATGAACGAACGAATCCACGGCGATCGTCGCCAACGCCATCGCAGATACGTCGCCGAGGTGTGCGAACCTGAGCGAATGTCACGTGAATGTGCTAAATTCAGTGGTATTAGCATCTACTCACGTTAATTGGCACAAACAACCCCCCCCCCCCCACCTTTCTGTTGTATATAAAGACCTAACTCGGTCACCGAGAACAATCTGAGTAGAGCAGCCACACCGAGCATAGCTACTCTTCACCACCACCACATTATAACCTCGACCCTTGGATGGATGGGATTACGCAGTATCTACGGAGGAATGAACGTGTTGAGCGGGACCTTGCCACCCAGCGGACGGATATACTTTATTTGAAATGCCTATTGGAGCTTGCCAGAAGGGAGAAGGAAGCTGACAGGGCAAGGAAGGAAGCCGAGAGGGAAAGGAAGGAGGAAGAGAAGAGGAGAAAGCAGAGGAAGAAACGGAAATCGTGGACGAGGGAGTGGCTGTTAATGCGAGGTCGATTTGGGGGATATGAAAATCTCCTGAAAGAAGTTGAAGAAAAGGACCCAGCTGATTTTATAAACTTCCTGAGATTGGACCCTGCACTCCTTCAAGAAATTCTCAGCAAAATTAGACCCATCATTGCCAAAAAGGACACACACTGGAGGAAAGCTATAGATCCTGGTTTGCGTTTGGCAGTGATGTTGCGTTACCTAGCTACAGCTGTGGTGACAGCTACAAGAGTCTCAGTTACTTGTTCAGGATAGCTCACAACACCATCTCCATAATTGTGCCCGACGTCTGTGAGGCTATTGTCAGTGCATACATGGATGATGTAATTGTTTTTCCTACATCAGCAGAAGAGTGGAAGGCTGTTGCAAATAGATTTGCTAGCAAGTGGCAATTTCAACATGCTTTGGGCGCCTTGGATGGCAAACATGTTGCCATCAGAAAACCACCCAAAGGTGCCTCTACCTTCTACAACTATAAAGGTTACCACTCCATTGTGCTGCTTGCCATCGCTGACGCTGACTACAAATTCCTCTACATCGATGTTGGTGCAGAGGGATCAGCGTCAGATGGTGGGTTGTTTCTACGAACCCCTATTCGTTTGCTGTTGGAGAGGAATGACGTTGGTATTCCTGAGCCTGAACCGCTTGAAAACGGGAACGAGGAGATTCCATTCTTCTTCATTGGTGACGACGCATTTCCACTGAGGACCTGGCTGATGAAACCTTACCCAATGAGAGGCTTGGATGATGATAAACGCATTTTCAATTACCGCCTATCCAGAGCCCGGAGAGTTGTTGAAAATGCGTTTGGTATCATGTCTGCCAGGTAAAAGCCGAATTTAAACAAATATGTCAATTGTTTTAATGTATATTTAAATATATATATATATATATATAGATATATATATATATATATATATCTATAATATATATATACTATATATATATATATATATATATATATATATATATATATATATACTGTATATATATATATATATATAATTATATATATAATTATAGATATATATATAGATATATAGATATAGATATATATACATATATACAGTATATACTTACATTACCATACATAAAAAACTTTAAATATATACTGTATATTAGGGTGGAGTGAAAATGGCCCCCCAATTTTTTGTTTGTGAATTTTAACTTACTTGAGGTCTTAAAAGTTGCCAATGGACTAATAGAACAATATGAAACAAATGTTTATTAAAATCAGACAATTTTTTGATCGACCACCAGACGTTATAAGTTTACAATAATATAAGATTTTACACAAAAATACCTACAATACGAGTTAACCTCAGACTATATATTTTTAGTTAATTTGGCTCACTATTATGCTAACAATAGAGTGAGTTATGCATGCATGGTTAATTCAGAATTTATAGTCACGTTTAGACTCAAGTTTCGGCATAAGCTGCCAAGAAGCGACGCGAGCCCGAATAAATCCATGGCGGGACGTCTCGCCACACACAGCAGCTGAAGCTTCGGTAACTAGCTTCACGCATCTTTCCACCGCCTGTGTGTGACAAGGGAAACGAGGGAAGAGGACACGTGGTGAAATTTGAGCAGAGATCATGTCCTTCAATTCGTTGTCCGTCATATCCATCATAACAGGAGGCTCCGTCACGGTCAAAGTCTGCCAATCGACCATGTCCTGGTATTCGGTCGCATCGAGGTTGAGCGGTGGCACTCGAATCCTGCGGATTTTGTTTGCAGACACATGTGATCTTGCCTTCATGATTCTTCTGAGTCCGAGTTCCCTTATATGTGGTCGCTCATCTGTGATCATGGCTAATAGCACGTTCTCGGGGTGTCCGCAGAAGCCATTTCGCCGAATCACCGGGTCGACGACTTTCTTTAGAGAGGAGCTGAGGTACCGTGTTCTCACCATCATCCCGTGCAGATGTTTGGCTCCATCTTTGCATGATGGCTGCGTCTTGATGGCGAACCATGTTGGGGCGTAGACCCGGATGATGAATGTGACGAGAGTTTTTATGTTGTTGGATAGTGCATCGAAGCCAACATAGAGGCGGAGGATTCTGTTGGAAGTTGTCAACCATCGCGAGTGGTTCAATGGTCCCGGTTTTCGCAATGCTAGATCACAGGGACAGTGTCCTTCACTGACAATTATTAAAAAAAAAAATATTATAAAATTGCAATAAAATTGTAATAAAACAGTCTACAGCAAACTAAGCTGTTAATTATTTGCATAAACATGCATGAAAGACCAGCATCTTGGATGACTCATGATTGGCAAAGCAATCGTTAAAACATGAAATATGCCATATATTGAAATCGCTGGTGGTTGATCAAGCAATGCTTCAATTTTATTATAATTTCACATGATTGTTTCTAAAGCCCATTGGCAACTATTCCACACTCAAGTAAATTAAAAATCCAAAAATTATATTTTCACTCCACCCTACTGTATATATCTATACATATATATATATATACATCGCAAATTTGATGTGTTTGTGTACATACTGTATATCCACATCCTACGCCAGCATGGCTTTGAGTTCGTTGTTATTAAAAGGATCATCTGACTTGTGTGGGTTGATCGCCATAATCGAGCTTCCCATTTCATTAATGTATAACATTTTCATTGAGAAACTAATATATATTTTTCCCCAGACTAACTGTATTTATTGTTTTAACCATTCTCATTACAAGTTCCGGTGTCTCCTTACGACCATACCTATCCATCCCAATCGTGTTGAATCAGTTGTGATGGCCTGCTGTTGTCTACACAATGTCCTTCGTGACAGGAATCCCTCTGATCGACGGGGTCTTGTCGTGGAGGAGAACATTGCAACAGGAGAAATCGTAAATTTGGTACGTCCGGCCGACATCCTAGACCGTGTTGGGAGGCAGCGGGGCAACACAGCAACCAATGATGGGAAGACTCTTCGTGAGAGTCTCAAACACTCTTACAACTCACCAGCTGGGAGTGTGCCATGGCAAAACATGATGATAGGACGAACCCCATCAGAAAACTAAAACATACCCTAATAAAATGTTAAGATAATGTAATTATTGTTTATTTTGTACTCCATGTCATGACCAAGTAATGTGCTTAGTAAGAAAACATTAGTTGTATGGTAACTTACTTTATTCAACAACATCTGTCTACTGTCATATTGGGTGAATATTCGAATGACGTAGACATAATATTATTAACTAGCTACGAACATGTATGAACAAAATGAACGAAACATACACAAAAATTTGTCTCTATGTGGACTAAAATACCCCAGAACGAGAAGCCCACCACAGAAGCCACGAGCGAACACCACACAGAAACACCCGAAAGAAAGGTCCACAGAACGAAAGGACCAGCTGACCGAGCCAACCAGTTCAGACAGGCCCAAGCCTGCAGGGCTAAGCAGCCCCAAAACACACCTGCCTGCCCCTTCTAAACACTGACCGTTTTCCACACCTCACATACACTACCCCTCGTGTCCTACACCTCTACCTACATGATGACGAACATAAATACACCTTAAAGTTAATACACCCATGCTCTGTCCCTAAGTTTAGGATATTAATATCAACATACCCTAAAATACCTTGTCTTGCCAGACTAAGTTTCTGAAGACCAATCGCCCCCATAAATCTATGTATTCAATCCTTAGGTTAAGTATTAATATCAACATACCCTAAAATACCTTGTCTTGCCAGACTAAGTTTCTGAAGACCAATCGCCCCCATAAATCTATGTATTCAATCCTTAGGTTAATTATCTTTATCCGCCATTGTGTTCATCTTTTCCATTTACTTTTCCACAATTGTTATACGTCTTCCACTCACCTCCTTCGTATCCACAATCCACACTACTCCATTTTGCTTCGTGTCCTACACCTCTTACCCGCCCGACTCTACCTACATGATGATGAACAGGAATATACATTCATATTAAAAACACCCATGCCCTGTCCCTAGGTTGAGCCAATGCCAACCAATCAGACAGCCATATATCTATGTATGTTCTTCCATCCGAGAAGTAGATGTTAAACCCCATGTCCAAATTAATAAGAGATTAAGATACCCACGGGTACACCAGTGATATAGAACCATTGCCCCTGTAAGACCTAGACAGCCATGACTACAGATGTTAGCCACCATGCTATAACTTAATGCTTACCCCAACCAGAGATTGTATAGATAACTTTTTCGTTGTCCATTGCCACCATAGTATCACGAAACAATAACGAAGTACCCCTACGAACTGCCGTTTTTCTTTGGTCTATATTTCATAGAAAACGCAGTTCCCAGGGACAACTAGACATACAAAAACTTGTGCCAACTAATAGTGTCCATAACCCCTCGTCTTGACGAGTAATAATACACCATGTTTTTCCCTACTTTATCCACAGTCAAGCACACACCTACAGTTAACCTCCTTCTCCCCCCACAGCCCCACAGTCCACATGATTCTATCTTTTCCAGACTCGTATACCACCCCATAGTTGCATCCCCCGGTAGCATTTGGCTAACGTACTTTCACTGTCCTTTCAAACTCCAAAATAAACTGTAGCCTAATGCCACCCCCACGCCCGGAGACCTTAGGGTCACATTTCCACGTAGCCCCCTGAACTTCCCCCCCCTCTCATTAACACCCCGCGCTCCTCGACTCTTGTCCGACCTAGCCTCTCCCTCATACCTCTTGAAGATCCTTGATTTTTCCGTTGCTAACGCTCTCCCACCTTTTATATATATACTCCTATCCAGCCTACCTTCCCTTAGTAGGCCGGAACAACATTAGAACTTTACTAACCCCTTGCATGCCATCTATTCCCTTACAACCCATTCACAACCCTGCACCCAATGATCGTCGGTGCGAGGCTAGCCGCCTCGCCAGTAACTAACTTCTATTGCCATACTTCCAGATAAATGTGGCGAGTTAGCAACCCAGTCTCCACCACATCCAGCAAACCATGCAATTAACAAACCAACCGATTAAACCAGCTAGTCAAGGCACCTTCGGTTTTGATATTACGAACACCCACATCTGTCTCATAAACAGAGGGTTATTACAAACACTTGTGATATGGCAAGCCACTAGCCACAGCCGCCGGACGACCATCACAGAGAGAGGGCGCGCAACTACCCCTTTTTACCCACCCGAGGAGGGAGACCCCCACCCCTGCGGAGGTATACCTGACCCCTGTTTTGACTTCTGGGTCGTTGCCAGGTAGCACAGGAATTCTTCCTATCAATGAACTAACCATGCATGACTAACCCCTTTACTAACCTCTATTAACCCACAATAACCCATTTACCTTTCTTGCATACTCTGATCACTAAATTAGCACCTCAGCTATACCATAGAATGAAGATTGAACAATCTAAGAGAGACGCTCCTATCACAGCTGTCCCCATCCTCCTCGCAAAGTAGATCCAGTCTCTCTCCCCTAAATACTTCCAGTATAGCCAAAATAGTACCTCTTACTAAGGCTCAGTTATATCATATTATGAAGGCTTCCTATAGCCATGTGCCACAACAGTAATCACGACCTTACCTAGTCCCCGTATCTATCGAGAGCTCAAATAAGTCCATAAGACTCGAGATCCCTATGGCCTACAGGGCCCAAAACCGAGCCTATAAACCCAGCTCCAGCCCCCAGTAAAATCAGTTGAAAGATAGACACCAACCCAGGTTGGTCAGCAGAGTTCACCTCAAGCTCTATCCTTGTTGATTGCTGAGAAGTGAGTTCCAGAGCCAGCAGACTCCGTGGCAGATTTGGATAGGACCTGTCCACGTATTTGAGAACTTCCTACATATGGACACCCTAGACGGCCGCGGAACCAGTCGTTAGACCCCAACAACACGGACGCAAGATAACCAGGACCAGACCAATCAAATACTACCCAAGATTCACTCTATCAGTACTACATTACTACAGTGCTATTTAGAGATTCACTTATTAATATTTCTAAGAAATGGCTATATCTTTGCCCAGTGTAATTCATATATAACCATTCCATTTGGGAAGTGCTAAGCGTATCAGTGTTTATTAATTAACAGGCGACATTAATTCTCGTAATTACCTTTATCCAGATATTATTACATAGAAGTAAAACCCTAGTGATATCTAACGTTCGCCCACTGATTTGTGTTCTACGTATTTCTGCCATAAGAATATAAAACTTAGATCAGTACCCCCTGAGGTTACTAGAATTCCCGTATTCTAAAATACGCGTGTCTAATCTAGTCTGTGAACTACTACTTGTGCACCAGAGCTATCAGTAATAAATCTAACAGTGAATATGAATCTATAAGTAACATTGATGGTCTCCAGTATAAACCTGTGAATTAAAGCCAGTGATCAGAAGATTAATACCTGAACGTTGGAAGTGGGAGACTAGGCTCCATCCAGATCCACTTATGCTAGTGTTGTTCAATTCTATATTTTGTCTTGCACGAGTATTTCAGAAGTGGTATATCAATAAACGTGATCGTATGTCTTGTTACCGTGTGTTTCTTTTGTGTTCTCTTGTTATGCCCTGTTTTTCTACAGGTTTAACTTGGGTAATGTGAGTTCTAAATGACTGGGTATATAAGGCTGCATGCACAATACAAGATATGAGGAATAGAGAACACAAAGAAATACATGGTAACAAGTTACACGATCACGTTTATTTATATACCACTGCAGAATACTCGTGCAAGACAATATAATAGAATCGAACAACACTAGCATAAGTGGATCTGGATGGAGCCTAGTCTCCCACTTCCAACGTTCAGGTATTAATTTTCTGATCACTGGCTTTAATTTAACAGGTTTATATACCGAAGACCATACAGTTAGATTTATTACTGGTAGCTCTGGTGCACAAGTAGTAGTTCACAGACTAGATTAGACACGCGTATTTTAGAGCACGGGAATTCTAGTAACCTCAGGGGGTACTGATCTAAGTTTTATATTCTTGTCTCAGAAATACATAGAACGCAAATCAGTGGGCGAACATTCAGATATCACTAGGGTTTCCTTCTAGGTAATAATATCTGGGTATATGGTTGATTATGAGAGTTAGTATCGCCTGTTAATTAATGAACACTGATATGCTTAGCACTTCCTAATTGAATGGTTATATGAATTATACTGGGGCAAAGAGATAGCCACTTCGTAGAAATATTAATTAGTGAATCTCTAAACAGCACTGTAACATGTAGTACTGATAAAGGGAATCTTGGGTAGTATCTGAGGGGTCTGGTCCTGGTTATCTTGCGTCCATGATGTTGGGGGCTAACGACTGGTTCCGCGGCCGTCCAGGGGGTCCATATGTGTGAAGTTCTCAAATACGTGGGCAGGTCCTTCTATCCAAATCTGCCACGGAGTCTGCCGGCTCTGGAATCTCACTCCGGAACAACACAAGGGCAGAGCTAGAGGTTAACTTCAGGGTAGTGACCACTGGTTGGTGTCTAGCTTTCAACTGATTTGACTGGGGGTGGGAGCTAGATTAATAGGCTCGGTTCTGGACCCTGTAGACAGTAGGGATCTCGAGTCTTATGGACTTATTTGAGCTCTCAATAGATATGGGGACTAGGTAAGATGGTATTTACTGTTGTGGCACATGGCTATAGGAAGCCTTTATATTTTCATATAACTGAGCCTTAGTAAGAGGTACTATTTTGGCTATACTGGAAGTATTTAGGGGAGAGAGACTGGATCTACTTTGCGAGGAGGATGGGGACAGCTGTGATAGGAGCGTCTCTCTTAGATTGTTCAATCTTCATTCTATGGTATAGCTGAGGTGCTAATTTAGTGATCAGAGTATGCAAGAAAGGTAAATGGTTTATTGTGAGTTAATAGAGGTTAGTAAAGGTGTTAGTCATGCATGGTTAGTTCATTGATAGGAAGAATTCCTGTGCTACCTGGCAATGACTCAGAAGTCAAAACAGGGGTCAGGTATACCTCCGCGGGGGTGGGGGTCTCCCTCCTCGGGTGGGTAAAAAGGGGTAGCTGGGCGCCCTCTCTCTGTGATAGTCGTCCGGTGGCTGTGGCTAGGGGCTTGCCATATCACCAGTGTTTGTAATAACCCTCTGTGTATGGGACAGATGTGGGTGTCCTTAATACCAAAACCGAAGGTGCCTTGGCTAGCTGGTTTTACTCGGTTGGTTGTTAATTGTAGGGTTTGCTGGATGTGGTGGAGACTGGGTTGCTAACTCTGCCACATTTATCTGGAAGTATGGCAATAGAAGTTAATTACTGGCGAGGCGGCTAGCCTCGCACCGACGACCATTGGGTGCAGGGTTGTGAATGGGTTGTAAGAGAATAGATGGCATGCAAGGGGCTAGTAAAGTTCTAATGTTGTTCTGGCCTACTAAGTGAAGGTAGGCTGGATAGGAGTATATATATAAAAGGTTGGAGAGCGTTAGTAACGGACAATTCAAGGATCTTCAAGAGGTATGAGAGAGAGGCTAGGTCGGACAAGAGTCGAGAAGCGCGGGTGTCTTAATGAGAGGGGGGGAAGTTCAGGGGCTACAGGGAAATTTGCCCCTAAGGTCCCTGGGCGTGGGGGTGGCATTAGGCTACAATTGATATTGGAGTTTGAAAAGACAGTGAAAGTACGTTAGTCAAATGCTACCGGGGGATGCAAATACGGGGTGGTATATGAGTCTGGAAAAGATAGAATTATGTAGACTGTGGGGCTGGGGGGGGGGAGAAGGAGGTGAACTGTAGGTGTGTGCTAGACTTGTGGATAAAGTAAGGAAAGACATGGTGTATTATTTCTCGTACATACGAGGGGTTATGGACACTATTAGTTGGCCCTGAGAACTGCGTTTTCTATGAAATATGTATACCAAACAAAGAGGCAGTTCGTAGGGGTACTTAGTTATTGTTTCGAGGTACTTATGACAGATACTGGTAACAAGGTTATCTATACAATCTCTGGTTGGGGTAAGAGGTGTATGACACGAAGCAAATTGGCGTAGTGTGGACTGTGGATACGAAGGAGGCAAGTGGAAGACGTATGACAATTGTGGAAAAGTAAATGGAAAAAGGTGAACACAATGGTGGATAAAGATACTTAACCTAAGGATTGAATACATATATTTATGGGGTGATGGGTCTTCAGAAAGCTTAGTCTGGCAAGACAAGATGTTAGGGAATGTTAATATTAATACTTAAACTAAGGATTGCATACATCGATGAACGACGACATTATAGTCGTTGTCCTAATAAGGTGATGAAACCTGGTTGATCTGTACTTGGCACAATACGACACAAGGACAGTGCCGCTATGTCGTATCAATACTGGTGGCAGTTAATATTATAGAGACACTTAGTTACTAGAGGAACAATGCAAGGGGGCGACTGAGCGCGGGTTACATATATCTATACTCGTCATGGGAAATGATATAAGAGGTCTAGGGACAGGCGTGGGTGTTTTAACTTCTAAGATATATAACATCTACTTCTCGGATGTAAGAAACAACATAGATATAATTATGGCTGTCTGATGTGTTGGCATTGGCTCAATGTCGGGACAGGGCATGGGTGTTTTTAATATGAATGTATATTCCTGTTCATCATCTTTGTAGTTAGGAGTGTAGGACACGAGGGGGTAGTGTACGTGAGGTGTGGAAAAATGGTCAGTTTAGAAGGGGTATCTAGGTGCGGCCTGGAGCTGCTTAGCCCTGCGGGCTTGGGCCTGTCTGAATTGGCTGGCTCGGTCAGCTGGTCCTTGCGTTCTGTGGACCTTTCCTTTGGGTGTTTCTGTGTGGTGTTCGTTCGTGGCTTCTGTAGTGGGCTTCTCGTTCTGGGGCATTTTATCTCTATTCCTCATACCTTGTATTGTGCATGCAGCCTTATATACCCAGTCAGTTAGAACTCACATTACCCAAGTTAAACCTGTAAAAAAACAGGGCATCACATGGACCATGAGGAAACCTGTCTAAAGTAGAACCAGGTAGCTAATTCTCCGAGACACCCACCCCACCGACACTCACACACACACGCACACACAAACATACACACAGACCCAGGTGTTTAATTGCGGCAATGTCTAATCTCTACCACGACCAACCCTCCAGCCTGCGGCCCTGGCTGTCCACCCTAGACTCACACACACACACACACACACACAATTTATTACTTGTTTACTTTTTAGAGGAATTATATGCATATTTTTATCGTACGTACAGTAATATAATAATACATTTTTATATTCAGAAAGTCGGTCAACTATTGACATTCAGGTATATAATTAATATTTACTAATCATAGACTGACATTTGTCTGTTTTTCATTTTGTGTCTAGGGAATATATTACAATCATAATCCTGCTTATATATTTTTTTATTTCATAGGTAAAGTAATATATCAATAATTAACTCAACGCTTAACATTCGTCTTTATCATTAATAAAAATTATGCACCAATTAATATTTTTATGAGTTTGATTGTGTGTAACACACTCACACACACCCACCCACCCACCCACCCACCCATACACACTCACCCACACACACACACACACACTCACCAACCCACCCACCCATGGTCAGTGTGGCGTACGTGACAATCGACATTGGTATGTCAGTCGTACAAAGATACACGCATTGTATTTCATATTTGATTAATCTCACCACCACACCAAAGACCACCAATGAAATTAATCAAATTATTATAGGATCCAACGGGATTCGAACCAGGGTTAGCACACGGCTTGAATGAAGGTGACTGGACGACTCGGCCCATGGGACAACTCGGCTCGGACAGCTCGGCCCACTTTTGGACAACTCGGCCACGACGGTGAGACAGCTCGGCCCATTATTTGAGACAGCTCGGCCCCATGTTATGCTATGGTTAAGTTAGGTTAGGTTAGGTTAGGTAATTAGGTTAGATAGGGACATATATAGTGATTCCAAAATGATCAATGCGAGAAATAAAAGTTAATGAATTGTCACTTATTTGATGAAACGAAAAGATAGATAGCCTACATAAATAGATAGGGACATAGTGATTCCAAAATGATCAATATAGCCATCTATATCGTTCTTATGTTGTCGAAGCAAATAAGGGTTGTGGAAGGCCGAGTTGTCTCGTAATTAAGACTGGGCCGAGCTGTCTCGGTTTTACTGGGCCAAGCTGTCTCGCCGTGGGCGAGCTGTCTCGCCATGGGCCGAGCTGTCCGAGCCGAGCTGTCCCGTGGGCCGAGTAGTCTAGCATTCTGAATGAACGGTGACTGGACGACTCGGCCCATGGGACAACTCAGCTCGGCCCACTTTTGGACAACTCGGCCACGACAGCGAGACAGCTCGGCCCCATGTTTTGCTATGGGGCAATTTGACAAGACCAGTCAGGATTAGGATGGGGAGAGCTAAGTGGAGGGTTTATGGGTGAGGCCATGTATGCAGCACCAAATCCTGTCCTCTGCGCATGCGCTGCCTTTTCCCTAATATTTGTATTATGTTATTTAGGCTCAACTGTTAGGTTAGGTTAAGATAATATAATAGTATAAAGGGAAAAAAAATCGTGCCAAGGGGCCTAAGATTGTCACGCATGCACAGAGGACAGGATTTGCAGGATTTGGTGCTGCATACATGGCCTCCCGTTTATGGCGTGTGTAAAATGTGGGCGAAATGTTTGTTTATTGTATAATTATGTCATAAGCTAGTTCTCTCGATTCATAATGTGTAGGTTAGGTTAGGTTAGGTTAGGTTAATTAAGAGTTGTCTCGTAATTAACACGGGGCCGAGCTGTCTCGTTTTTACTGGGCCGAGCTGTCTCGCCGTGGGCTGAGCTGCCCTGGCCGAGCTGTCCCATGGGCCGAGTAGTCTAGCATTCGAATGAACTCATCCATCGCTTTATAAATACATTTCATCATTGTGAACTTGTTCAAGTATTTGATTGTCATATCATTTTCGTAGGTATATATATTAATTGTTCCTTATATTCACAATGTATCTAGTATTAATATTCAAGTCAATTCAATATTATTTAATAATCTTTTATAACAATTTGTATGTTTTCTATTTCGTTTATTAAACATTAATATTATTTATTATTCATTTACTAAGTTTTCCTTATGATGTACATTTTGTGTATAAGAAATATATAAGATTTGTTTTCTTTGTTAAAATGTTATATTATAGATATTGTACCGCCAATGTCTCATAAATAAGTTTATTTAATTTATCAATGTATTTGCTGAATCAATGTACATTTATACTTTAGCGGAACAGCAATTTAGATATTTTTTTAACAAAGAAGCTACCGGTAACTAAATTTTAAAGTATACTTTATCATCAATGAAACAGGGAAGAGGGGTAAATAATAGAAATTTTTCGTTTTTTCGTTAATACCTTTATTTACATACAAAAAAAAAAATATTCATTTTATGTGGGCGACCATGCTGGTTGACACGGCAGGGGTATGGATCATGGTGTCCATCGTTGTGACAGGTGATATGGCCACTGCTGGTTGCCCTGGCGACAAAATTGGGAAGATCCCAGGTGAAGGTGTTCCTGGCATCAAGGTGGTTGGGGTAGGTAGATGTGGAGGTTGGCCATGGAAGGGTAGTGCATAAACTTGAGGAGGTTGTCCCGGAAGAAGTGGAGTAGCAGGTGGATGAATGAGGTGACCAGGCAGTTGTGTTATGGGCGCCCGCGGGTCGCCCGCATGATACGGCAGTGGTAGCTGGTAGTGGACAGGCGGATAATTCAACGGTGATACCTACGTGTCTGTCATTGACACACTTGGCACAGGTCTCACCGTTACTGGTGTGTCCGCCCGGCTCGTGACCACAGAAACTATGGTTGTAGGTGCCACCACAACTCCAGGTCTTGATGCCTGGATTGCCTGTAGTGCCTGCCGATCAAAGTTGCACATCAACTCATCCACCATCAGAGGGTCTATCCTCATGAGCTTACATAAAGGTATCACAGTAGCTCCGTATCTGTGTGTGGCTGTGTGTGGAGCAATGATTTCCCCTGGGCCGGCTTCTCCCGCCTCTTGACGGAGTCCTCGTATTGGCTGAGGAGCTGAATAAGTAAAAAAACATACATTAATGCCACAAAAATATTAATTAAGAGATATTTAATGACCATGATGAAGTGTGATGATGGAAACATGATTTCTTTCTTCTGTTTAAAGAACTTATAAAGTATGAGTAAAAAGGCATACATAAATTTAACTCTACATATATAGATATCTAGTTATATATATAATTATATATATATATATATATATATATATATATATATATATATATATATATATATGTTGGTAAAGCCAGGTAATAAATTTTCTTTAATACATACGAGGTTGAAAGAAATGGCAATTTCTGCGTTGGAAATTTTATTATTCAAAGTTTCCAGGTCTCTGATGAGTTTTCGCTGGGTGGCAGGAAGTAGATGAAGGAGATGAGCAAAATTCATGGTGGCACAGGGTTACATTAAAGTACATGAAGATACAGGATATACGACGCGTTTCACTGGACAACCAGCATTATCAAGTAAGGAAGGAATGATATAAAAGGTAAACAGGAAGGGTATATATAGAGGGTGGAGGATCAGAGGAGGCGGAAAACAGGGGGCAAAAGTCTGCTATTGGTGGAATCTTCATGTACTTTAATGTAACCCTGTACCACCATGAATTTTGCTCATCTCCTTCATCTACTTCCTGCCACCCAGCGAAAACTCATCAGAGACCTGGAAACTTTGAATAATCAAATTTCCAACGCAGAAATTGCCATTTCTTTCAACCTCGTATGTATTAAAGACAAAAAAAAATATATATATATATATATATATATATATATATATATATATATATATATATATATATATATATATATATATATATATATATATATATATATATAAGATGTACATATATATGTATTTCTATCTAGTTATATATGTATATGTGTATATATAAATATATATATCAAATTATATAGATGTATACTTATATATATATATATAGAAACATCTACTTTTTATACATATATTTGTGTAGACATATGGACATTGTTGGAAGTATAAAACAATCACAGTTTTAGACCCATATTGACTGTAGGCAGGAAAGTTGATTGTGAAGTACTAGTGCGCTAAAGATTACGATTAAATGCTTACTCTGTTCAAGTGCAGGTGATCTTCAGAATTATCTTGGTTCGGGGGCGCCTCCACACGTCCATGTTTTGCCCCCACACCCATTCTGTGTGTTGAGGGCATCATAGGAGAGTTTGACAGGTGGGTGTCTCGGAGAATTAGCCACTTGGTTCTACTTTAGACAGGTTTCATCATGGTCCACATAGAGACGATTTTTGTGTATGTTTCGTTCATTTTGTTCACAACATGTTCGTAGCTAGTTAATAATATTATGTCTACGTCATTCGAATATTCACCCAATATGACAGTAGACAGATGTTGTTGAATAAAGTAAGTTACCATACAACTAATGTTTTCTTACTACGCACATTACTTGGTCATGACATGGAGTACAAAATAAACAATAATTACATTATCTTAACATTTTATTAGGGTATGTTTTAGTTTTCTGATGGGGTTCGTCCTATCATCGTGTTTTGCCATGGCACACTCCCAGCTGGTGAGTTGTAATAGTGTTTGAGACTCTCACGAAGAGTCTTCCCATCATTGGTTGCTGTGTTGCCCGGCTGCCTCCCAACACGGTCTAGGATGTCGGCCGGACGTACCAAATTTACGATTTCTCCTGTTGTAATGTTCTCCTCCACGACAAGACCCCGTCGATCAGAGGGATTCCTGTCACGAAGGACATTGTGTAGACAACAGCAAGCCATCACAACTGATTCAACACGATTGGGATGGATAGGTATGGTCGTAAGGAGACACCGGAACCTGTAATGAGAATGGTTAAAACAATAAATACAGTTAGTCTGGGGAAAAATATATATTAGTTTCTCAATGAAAACGTTATACATTAATGAAATGGGAAGCTCGATTATGGCGATCAACCCACACAAGTCAGATCCTTTTAATAACAACGAACTCCAAGCCATACTGGCGTAGGATGTGGATATACAGTATGTACACAAACACATCAAATTTGCGATGTATATATATATATATATATATATATAGACATATACAGTATATATTTAAACAGTTTTTATGTATGGTAATGTAAGTATATACTGTATATATGTATATATATCTATATATATATATATATATATATATATGTTTCTAGTCTCTCAGTGGGGATTGAACCATCGACCATCAGGACGATAGCTGACGCTTTAATCAATTACACCACGGCAGATTGCCGTGGTGTAATTGATTAAAGCGTCGGCTATCGTCCTGATGGTCGATGGTTCGATCCTCACTGAGAGACTAGAAACATTTAGTGGCTCACGTGTATTTGTGATATATTCTCAATATATATATATATATATATATATATATATATATATACATTAAAACAATTGACATATTTTTTTAAATTCGACTTTTACCTGGCAAACATGATACCAAACGCATTTTCAACAACTCTCCGGGCTATGGATAGGCGGTAATTTAAAATGCGTTTATCATCATCCAAGACTCTCATTGGGTAAGGTTTCATCAGCCACGTCCTCAGTGAAAATGCGTCGTCACCAATGAAGAAGAATGGAATCTCCTCGTTCCCGTTTTCAAGCGGTTCAGGCTCAGGAATACCAACGTCATTCCTCTCCAACAGCAAACGAATAGGGGTTCGTAGAAACAACCCACCATCTGACGCTGATCCCTCTGCACCAACATCGATGTAGAGGAATTTGTAGTCAGCGTCAGCGATGGCAAGCAGCACAATGGAGTGGTAACCTTTATAGTTGTAGAAGGTAGAGGCACCTTTGGGTGGTTTTCTGATGGCAACATGTTTGCCATCCAAGGCGCCCAAAGCATGTTGAAATTGCCACTTGCTAGCAAATCTATTTGCAACAGCCTTCCACTCTTCTGTTGATGTAGGACAAACAACTACATCATCCATGTATGCACTGACAATAGCCTCACAGACGTCGGGCACAATTATGGAGATGGTGTTGTGAGCTATCCTGAACAAGTAACTGAGACTCTTGTAGCTGCCACCACAGCTGTAGCTAGGTAACGCAACGTCACTGCCAAACGCAAACCAGGATCTATAGCTTTCCTCCAGTGTGTGTCCTTTTTGGCAATGATGGGTCTAATTTTGCTGAGAATTTCTTGAAAGAGTGTGGGGTCCAATCTCAGGAAGTTTATAAAATCAGCTGGGTCCTCTTCTTCAACTTCTTTCAGGAGATTTTCATATCCCCCAAATCGACCTCGCCTTAACAGCCACTCCCTCGTCCACGATTTCCGTTTCTTCCTCTGCTTTCTCCTCTTCTCTTCCTCCTTCCTTTCCCTCTCGGCTTCCTTCCTTGCCCTGTCAGCTTCCTTCTCCCTTCTGGCAAGCTTCAATAGGCATTTCAAATAAAGTATATCCGTCCGCTGGGTGGCAAGGTCCCGCTCAACACGTTCATTCCTCCGTAGATACTGCGTAATCCCATTCATCCAAGGGTCGAGGTTATAATGTGGTGGTGGTGAAGAGTAGCTATGCTCGGTGTGGCTGCTCAACTCCTATTGTTCTCTGTGACCGAGACAAGATCTTTATATACAACAGAAAGCTTGGGGGGGGGGAGGGGGGGGTGGTTGTTGGTGCCAATTAATGTGAGTAGATGCTAATACCACTGAATTTAGCACATTCACGTGACATTCGCTCAGGTTCGCACACCTCGGCGACGTATCTGCGATGGCGTTGGCGACGATCGCCGTGGATTCGTTCGTTCATCGCAGGAATTTGTGCCAGGAAAAATATTCGGACAACCTCGCCGAAGACGGACCATCGCTTGAACCGCCGATGACGCCGCAGAATATTCGGCGAGTCTTCTTTGACCATTGCATGATGTCGCAAGATATTTTTGAAAACGTGACATTCCTCGCAGAAATCTTCGGCGAAACATCGGTCACTTCGCCGATAACGTCGCAGAATGACGGCGATTGCATCGCATTCATCGGTGACATCTTCGCCAAGTATAATTAATTATCTGTTTTAACGGTCAAAATCGTAGACGTCGCAGAAATTCGATGCGAATTGACAAGACTACGTCCTCAGCGACGAAAATCGTATGAAGTCGCACATGTGTGAAAGGGGCATAAGAAATCGCACGTGTGAAAATCTTATGCTCTTACTTATGCCCCATAGCCTGAATGGGACCGAATGGATACAAGCCAGAGAAAGAGAAAAAAAAGGAGAGGAAGATAAAAAAAAAAACAGGTGACCCCCCATTACAAACCCCAATAGGCGACGTCTTTTAATTTGGGTATTCTAGCTACGGTATATTCAGACGATTATAATTATGCAGTTTAAGAAGGCTCTGTGGTAGCCAATTACAGTGCTATTATGGCTTATTATCACTAGAGTAACAGGGAGGTCGGTCACCGGATTGGGTGCTGTAAGGGTCAAACGGTGGGCTAATATTATTATCTCCAATGTTAGGGGACAGTGGCTTTTTTATTTTTTTCTATTAATTTAGTTTTTATTATTTTGTTTTAGTTTCCTCGCTAGACCTCCATCAAGCTTATAACCCCCCCCCCCTTAAATCCTCATTAAAGATAAATTTGTCGGCCGAAGGCCGATTAAAATTTCAGGCTCGCTATCGCTCGACACCTAAATGGCACGAAAGGTCTTCAAATTGACAACGAAATGGGGCGAAAGGTGTTAAAATCGCCAAACTAGTGGGCCGAACGTCTTATAATTATTATGTTTATTTTTCCACCAACCAACTTCATCTCTAAACTCAATTAATGAAATCAACAAATGAGGCTTAACACGAGGGAGAAAGGGGGCCAGAAAAACGACATATCTCCCCTTATAAGCCGGAGTCACACGAGCCCTTTTTCGAGCAATTTTTACGGGCAATTATGGTCTGGAAGCTTACAAAAATGCACTTTATCAGCATTCAGCCGCCTTAAATAATCTACCTTCAGTCTAGTTTCCGATAGAAGCGCGAAAAAGTCCCGAAATAATACGAGAAAATACTTGCTCATGGAAAATTGACGGAAAAAACGATCGTGTGACAGCGCCCTTACAGGCTAAACTATATAGAACATAAAAACATAAGAAAATGGGAGTCTGCAAAAAGCCGATCGACCCATACAAGGCAGATCCCTGTCACACCCAACCCCAATTACAAGGCCCAATTATAGGCCCAACTCACTAATATAGGCCTACTGTATCCTGTGCCGGTAATGCCCAATGTCTATTATGGGTATACACACAATCAATTGAATGTAAAAAAATAAAAAAATAAAATAAATAAATTTATAAATAAATAAAGAGGGTAATGACAGGAGTGGCACCAATATGGCGGAGGTTGGCCGATCTCTGTTACTATAGGGTCTCTTTCTACCTCTTTCTTATCACTTTATCAGGGTCGTACAGTCGCGGCCAAGTAGGCTACCCTGTTCAGATTTATCAACTTCAACTGTAGCCTATATTCCTCTTTTGACACGAAAATATTTATTTAGGGGAGATGGGCCGTTTATTTGTTCTATTAATTAATTTATTCCTATATTTTTTAGTTTCCTCGCAAGACCTCCATCAAGCTTAGAAAAACACCCCCTGGACCCCCTTCAAGATAAATGTGTACATTTTTCGGTAGAAAAACCGGCCGAAGGCCGGTTCTTCGTAATAATTAAGGCTCGCTATTGTTCGCCAAGAAATAATTGATACCTAAATGGCACGAAAAGTCTTCATTTTGACAAACAAAAGGGAGGAAAGGATCTTAAAATCGACAAACTAATGGGCCGAACGTCATAAAATCTGCAAACTAATATGGCTAAACATGAGGAAGAAGGGGGACCAGAAAAACGACCCATCTCCTCTTAAGTAGAAATACTGGAGGTAGCACACAACCTTTGCCCGTGACTGTTCCTTGTCATTATCATATATAGCTATTATCTACAGGTAGATAGGAGTAAACTCGATCGCATCTTGAAGTATGATTTGTACAAGGAAATATATTATTTATTAGAAGAAATGGCATTGTCAACTTTATGGTTTAAAGTTAATACAGAGAAGGTCATTGCACTCGGAGGGTATTATTGACAAACTTTTAATTATTGTAAATCACTGTCTCTGAACATACGGTAATGATATTCCTATAACAACAGTGTCACAAGTTAAATATCTCGGACTAAAACTGGACTCGAGTTTGTCAGGTGAAACAATTTTGGAATCTATCCTGTGTAAGTGTAGAGCACGTATACAATACCTGTATAGACAGGTGGGATGCTTGCCAGCGGCGATCAAAAAGACCATTTGCCAAGCGCTTGTTCAATGTAATTTTGACTATTCTGTGTCATCCTGGTACTCTGCATCATCTAAATCAGCACAGCACAAACTTTAGGTCACTCAAAATAAAATGGTTAGGTTCATGCTGAACCTAGGACCCAGATCACATGTTGGCCAGGAACAACTTCAGTCACTAGGTATGCTCAATGTCTCTGACAGGGCCAAACAAATCAGGCTCACCAACATTTTCTATGACATAGCTCCAGAGTATCTTAAGAGTGATTTTGTTAAAGCAAATGAGAGGAGTGGACATAATACAAGAAACAGGATGTTTAATTTTAAGGTCCCGAGAATCCAAGGACAGGGTAAGCAAACATTCTTCTTCACTGCCATCAAATACTGGAACGACCTACCCCAGTCAGTCCGTGAAAAGAGAACACTGTATTCCTTCAGACGTAGCCTGAAGGAACACCTGAACCGGACAGCTGCGAGAAGGGAGCATGTCTTATATCTACTACTAAATACGACATAAGAGATAGGCAAACCAAACTGAAATGATTACTGATTACGGATCACTGATATTTACCATAGGATGTAAGGTATCTTAAAATAACCCCCTAGAAATACTTTCTCTAACGCAGTGCTATTTAACCTGGGTGGACAGTCCACCATAGGGTGGACGAGACTAAGTGAGGGGTGGACGGCTGTCTTGGGGTGGACAGGTGGGTGGACGAGATCCTGCCAGATTTTCCTGAAACTGAATTATTCATGGTTGAAGAGTTCATTGACTGGCCTCAATGCAAGTCGGTTACTACTGATGGTGCAAAAATAATGGTTGGTGCAATCGATGCCGTTGTAAGGAAAATCCAAGGAGTTTGCTGAGCAGATGTTTGTACAGATGTCAACATCATATTTGTGTGAGCAAGATTTCTAAATTATAGTTTTAATCAAGACAAAGAAAAGGAATGCCATTCTGAATTTGGATCCTCTCATGCGAGTTGCACTTGAAAATCGGCTGATGCCTCGATTTAAGCTGATAGGCAAATTGCAGCAGCAGCCAAGCCACTGATTTGTGTTTCTTGAAGGAAAATGGTTTGTTTTATAGAATATCAGATATAGCTAATATTATCTGCAAGTTTACTTTTGTCTCCTGAAGAAAAAATAAATTGTCTCTTGAATACCAAAGACATGCTTAATTTGTTCTTGTATATTTTGAATATTTTAGTTTTAGACTGCATGTGTAATTATATGGAAGAATACGTAAACTTTAAATAGAGAATGAGAGTGAAACTGCTTTTTTCTATTTAAATAATTGTAGAATTGAAATATAAAAGTTAGATGTTCAATGTTAGAACCGGGAGATTTTTGAAAGAGAACAAACATTTGGGGTGGACAGTTTTTACCAAATCACCACTAGGGGTGGACGACATAAAAAAAAAAATTGAAGAGCACTGCTCTAAAGTATCTATTTCTTTTATCCTTCCCTTTTCCCCAGCTAACCTAATCCCACAAGGACCCCAATGGAAATACGCCTAACAGCCTTATTGGGCTATCCTTAGTTGGAATTATGCAAAGCTGGTACATGTCATATTTGTAACATACTATGTGGTACCAACTCTGTAAATTGCTAACTGAATACATATTATTATTATTATTATGATCTGTCTTATCTCTCCATGTGACTCCACATAAGTCAACACACACTTCTCAGGTAACTAATTTCCACCCTTCTCACTCTTAATTTATGTCTATCCATAAATTAACTTCACTCCTGTCTGCCAATGTCGGAATCAATGGCCACACTGTCATGTAGTAACTTTAATTCTTTACTTCCACATTCAGCACCCTATTGTCAATGTTCTTAGATTTTAGCATTACTACAACATAGGCTACCTTCCTTCCCTGATGTGCCCTCTCTCGCACTTCCTCCTTCAATCTCCCATCTTACTCATTACAGTGCCCAAAATAATATGATCTGACATAACAATTTCCTGACCATTCAACCTCAATTGACACTGTGTAACTGCACATTTCTCTCACTCAAAGACCATAACCTAATTACTCTTTACCATATTGACTTCCTGGTTCCGTTTCTCACACACAGTATAGCTAGTATGTCTACTGACCCGGGTTCGAAACCCTGCCAGGCCCAGATATTTTTGGAAGGATAAATATCCTTTGTACCCAGCATTTCACTGGTGGCAGCAGTGGGATATGATCAGCTAGATGTAGTGCACTCATCACACGGACCCTATTTTGTTTTTGCTGAGGTGTTGCGGCTACGGTATCTTACAACCTGGAATAGGCTAGGGACTAATAGCCTTGTTAATTAAAGAAGGATGTTGTGTTACCCTGTAACCAATAATAAATATCCGGATGCTGTGCGTGCTACCCTGTAACTAAAAATCCCACAACCACAGAACTATGTCAAGAAAATAACAACCATCCCTCCTCAAGCTGCTCAGAAATTATGGAAAGTTTCAAATATAATTTGGATAAACATATGAATGATACTGGTTGGGTATGAAAGGGATCTGCCTCGTGTGGGCCGGTTGGCCCTCTGCAGATTTCCGTGCACTTATATTCTAATCAAACCTTATAACTCTAACTCATTGTCACTCGATCATAACTGCATATCAACAAGCAGTAGCAGACACAATTTGCACTCACTCTCTTCCCTTAGCAAGGGTACTGCAACATCCTCGTTTTTCCTTGTATTTCTTTCTTGATTATCTTCTCCCAGTTTAGATCATCCATTGTGTTCAAATGTCCGAATCATCCAAGACTGAATTGTACAGTACACATCACTTCGCTAATCCTTTTTATATCTAATTTAACCGCCTCCTCAGCTTCTCATTTGATATCAGATTCTCATTTGTTAAGTTTCATTCTATTGATATCATCCACTTTGACTGGTCATAATTCTGAACTATAAGTCATTATGTTTCTGATATATCAAGCAAACACCTTTCTATTCATGAGAAGTTCTCTCATGTTCAGGATCAGTAGCAGTTTTCTGAACTTTCCCCAACTGCATTTGTTCTGAAATAGTGGCGCCTTCAGCTCCACCATTGGCAAAGATATGGTATCTCCTAATTCAATTTCGATACAAATTAAACTGCCTATCATTATCTACCTTCGACGTAGTTTCCGATTGCACTGCGCAAGAGCTTCAAAATAGTAGGAGGAAAAACTTGCTCATCAAAAATTGTAGGAAAATGTGCTCATGTGACACCGGCTTAAGCACGCACAAATTTGGCTACGGACAGAAATCTGAATGCATGCTGGGGAGAGATGGCCTACTAAACTAGCTCGGCAATGCATTCACTTTCATCTGCTTGCTGTAGGCTGTTTCTCTCAATGAAACTCAAGTGCCTGAAGCAACTAATTTATATATTTTTTTCTATGTGGCATTCAAGACATGGTACGCACTTTATACATAGTTTATGGCTAAAGATAGGAACGTTCATGCATGTCGATGTCGTACATAGGGTAACGTATTGCATGATTACTATCCCCCCCCCCCGCCGGGATCGGCCACCAGTCTGGGGCGCATTGCTGAGGTAGAAGTGTGCGATCTGGAAAGAAAATTCCAAGAATCAATGCTCATAAGGATAATCAAAGACATTCACACACGTTATATACCTCGAATACGCCGGAAAATTAGAGCTAGTACACTACTACTCTAATTTTCCTTCGTACCCCTCTGGAAAACCACTCTGGTTTTCTCTTGAAGGTATTAAGACTAATTATCCATGATAATCCTTATCATTGGCCAATATCTAAGTTATCATTCCTATTGAATGTATTGTTAACATTATTTCTCTGCCTCACCGACGGAGCTCCGTTAACTAAACTCACCCGTCCCGCTGACGGATTGATTGACCCTTCCACCATGACGACGGAGTAGAAGTCTTCCCCGCCGCGTGAGGATATTTTTAATATAGGCGAGTCATTCCGGCTGAGCCGAAATCCCGTTTGGAAGCCTTCCCCTTCCGCCGGGAATTATAGTTCTGGCGCTCGCCCACGAGCGGGTTACTTGGAACGTTACTCTAGCCCGCCGTAGAGAGCCTCTGGTAAACATAGCACTCGGCTATTTTTCCGCCAGAAGAGTTGAACCAAACACTTTGGGTTTTCTAACTCGTTTGCAACAAGATAGCCCAACACAAAACATACATATTTATAATTGCCAGGACGTCACCTGCAACCTTCTTTTAATAATAATAAATTAATAATAAATTAGTCATGAAAGTGAAGGTCACATCTTAAGGCTACAATTATTAAAATTAACAGTAATAATAATAATACAACCTAGCCCTAAAACACCCCTACATCGAGGCTGGCTACGAGGCCTAGGGCAAGCAGCACGACATCACAGCAATACTCTTACCTCCAGGAAGAAACTAGTAGCCAACCTCATCACGACGAACAGCTCGCATGGAAGGGACGACACAGAAAACTATAGAAAGTTCTTCACCACGTGAAGCAACTCTTAAACTATAGAGTCAGCCGATGAACACAAAAACGCTTAGCCTACCAGAAAGGTAGCCGAAAAGCGGTGCCCTGGATCAATAAGCCTCCTAAATAACTAGTTAGGCTAACCTGAGAGCACAAAATACAAAAAAACTATGGCGGCCAAGTTCACAGGCGAACGAGGGGACGCCAGCCTAATCCGATCCCTTATATAAAAACACTCCTGGGGGCCGTACCAATGAGGACGCCCGACCTATATAATCTAAACCTATTCTAGAACATCTCAGATAATACAAATGAGCAAAAGACTCCCTAGTAGAGACCGTAGAATGCAGAATGAAGAGAGGTCGGCAAACGCACGTCCGTCCGCAACGGGCCCCAGAGTGCGAAGGACGAATGGCGCTAGGCACAGCAGCGTCTGCGGGCACACCCACGCTTTGAACATCCACACTATGGGAAGCATTGCTTTTAGTAGTTCTAATTAATTTTTATTTTATTATTTATTATGAAGTTTTTTTTCGTAGTGAGCTCCCGATCATAATGACAATTCTGTAAGAGAATGAGCGTACGCTTACGATGTAGGTCTCTTTAACACTCTGATCGAGGCGGTTGGTTCAAACAGCTGACGCATGAGTTTGAAGAGTGCCATTACTGTATAAGGCATATCGTCAATGATGGAGGGGCCACTAATAAATATGTGGTATCTAAGGATTAATCGAGTCTGTAGCCTTTAAATTTGGTAGATATAGGGCCTAGGCCTACATGTCCTTTCTAAGTTGAATTAATTGTCTAATAGTTGTCATAAAATAATAAAAAGGATGTAACTGGTACTGAATGGGTAAAGATGGGCAGAGATGGCCAAAGATGTTATCAAATTTGGCTGGGCTCGCAAAACTTTGACAAACTGATGGTCAAAATTTCATCCGGGCAACCTTCAGTACAAGCCACAACATTATGGGGAACGTTGTCTCTAACTAAGTGTGTATTTGGGAGTTTGAATGAGAGTGTAAATGTGAGTTTATAATTATGCAGGTGTACGTTGTGATAAGTTTTGAGAGCTTATTAAATGTTTATTAAAGTTATCCATACAATTACCATTTTCTGTCTTACATGTTTAAGAGAAAACGCGTATATTGAAACGCTAACTTAATTATAAGAATTAAAATTTTCTTACCAATAAACCTATTACAGTATATTTTTTATGCCAACCATTCCTATTTATAATATTCAAATTATTAGTGGATTAAATAGCAATTTTTATGAAAAAATACAGTTACAGAAACAAAAATAGAGCATCTCGATATTTTAATTCTTAGATGCGCGCGATGGTTAGGCTAGATTGAACAGTTTGAACTTCATAATTCATTAGATTTGCGAACTCCTAGAAGTGTTGACGTACTTGATTCGCGCGCCTCTCTCTCTAAGGTTAGCATCGTTTGTTATTGGATAGTGTAGTGATTAATTGGTGGCGTCCCAACATAATAATATATATTATCGATAGGCTAGCATAGTTAGCCTACCGGTATATAGACTATAGCCTAGGCCTAGCCTATTATATTTCGACCAAACTTTTGAGGAATCCTAGGATAAATTAGGTGATAAGGAGATAAACTATGACACATCCAACCCAGAAGGGCATAAATGGTAGGGAAAGCCTAAAGGCATTTTTTATTAGTAATTATATAATCACAAATGCAAAGTCTGATTTAATTCTTACCCGGATATTTTACCATAAGTATAAAATATTTTGTCATAAACATGACTTTACCCACTCCTCTAGAGTTCACATTGGACGATTGTTGGGTAAAATGGGTATTAAAGCAGGGGCTAGAGTGGGGGGTAGGAAAGGTTTGGGCCAAAAATTTGCATTCGTTGGTCTAAAGGAACTTGGGGAAAAAATTGATAAGAACAAAATCTTATCGCCTGAAAAAGTTAGGCCTAATGGCCTTAAGTACCTCAAAATTATTTTGACTGATATCCGTAAAGACTGTAGGCCTAACGCTCCCTTGCCCAACCTTCGTCACAAGGAAAATGTACACTCTCCCGATATATCTCAAAATCATGTTTGCGAGAAAACTATCCTTCCCCCTCCAAAGACTAGTAAAAATTCTAGGTCCATTCTTATTCCGAAAATTATACTTCATGATATTGGTAAAAAATGTAACCTAGACCGGTATCAAAATAGTTCTAGTTTTAAATATCATTCGTCTCCAGTTTACACACGAAAAAGAAAATCTGAGGACGAGCATAATTCTCTCCCTAGCAAGAAAATTTTTAAAACTAATATTCCTAAAAACTTATATAAACCATCTGTCGAGGAGTGTAAGAAAAGTCTGGATACTTTTCTATCGGAATATTTTGAATTAACGTACGCTCCTTGGGATAGAATGTTGACCGATGACTTCTACAATGATTACGATGATTACTGCTCAATAAACGGTCTTTCGATCGGATCACGTATATTTACAGGGAAGTATTTGGCTAAATTTGGTATCCGTGCTGGAGCCAGAGTGGGTGGAATAAAAAAAGGCCAAAAATTTGTTTATGTTGGTCTCCGTCGGAGCGTGGACCCGCCTCTGGATCCTCTGCCTGGTTTACCATTCACGGATTTCCCGCTACTCCATACTCCACTGCCTCCCCTACCACCACTGTTCCCTGATGATGATTCCCTGGGAGCAAATACAGCTTTTTTTAAGCACTTTGACGAAGGCTTTACTTCATGGTTAACTGATAGCTGGAAAAAATAAGCGTAATGTTTTACGTTACCGGGATGTAACACAGGGAGGGAAAGGTACTGTATCATATACACATGGAAGATTCTTGAAGATATGGTACCAAACCCTCTCCCTGAAGAGAAATGAGGCATCAAGAGCCAACGTCTGCCACGACTGGGGAGGACTTGCTACAGACCGACAGATGAGTCGTAGATTCATCCTCCCTGCGACACGGGACCCTCCTCTCAACAAAGCTTCCTGAACGTCTGTCCATATGCTCTATCCGTGGTACGCACCCAAAATTTTCTTCAAAAGGGGGGCTTCTATTTGCCAGTGACATTTTTGGTCTTGGTATAATGATTGAATGGTCGGTAAAAAAGCAGATAAAGGCTGAACGGGTGCAGGCTTGGCCAGAGGGTCTTCAGGAACTTGTTGCTGACATGGTCGAGTACGAAGAGAGAGACCGACCATCCCTAACTGAAGTCATCGTTAGGCTGAACACCATCCTGCCCTCTCTTTTGGACCTTCCACGGTCATTCCCTGATGATAAGGAGATCAGTGATTCCGATGATGAGGAGAGTGATTCCGATGATGATGAGAGTGATTCCGATGATAATGAGAGTGAGTCTGATGATGAGGAAAGTAAGTGTGAATAATGAAGTGAGTCTGATGATGAGGATGAGTCAGTCCGATAATGAGAATGATTTCAGTTATGGTGAGGAGTCGGATGATGAGGTTCAGTCAGAAGATGAGGATGAGTCGATATTCTTTATAACAGAAACTTCTTAATTTTAAGATTTAATTATTTGAAAGGATCTTTTAATTTAATTATATCTACATAAGACTTTTACTGTCTAGTTTTATGAATAGGATATTTTACTATTATTTATTAACCCTTTGAGGATTATGACGTATTTTGATACTCTATTCTGGATATCATGAGACGATTATATTCACATTAGGAAGGGTATATGAAAGTCGACAGAGGGTTGATGGAGTTAATCCTTACCCTTTTAACTCTCACAGATCCTTCCTAAGCTGTATAAGATTGTCAAATGATAGCCATAATAAACTGTATACACGCGTCATAATCCTCAAGGGATTATATTATATTAATTCCAAGGAGAAGTATTTCATACTAAATTCTGGTATCGTATTTTGTCTTGGCGAGCAATAGCGAGCCTGCATGTTAGGAGAAATCGTCCTCTGGTCGAGAAATTTTTCTATAAAATTATGTACATAATTAGCTTGAAGGGGACCTGGGGAGATTTTTGTATTTATATTTTCATTTTTTGAAGGTGGTATTGGAAGGACATATTTTTGTTTTAAGTCTAGGAGGCAAACTAATTGTAGATTACTCAACAATGGCAAGACAAAAACAACAACTTAATAATGTAAACAAAATTATTATAACATCAAAAGTCATACCAGATTTTGCTTGCTTTTGGTTGCCATTTTCGAGTATTTTAGTTTGCCCCCTTGGCTAACAAAAACACCTGACTTCCTTCAAATTTAATAATGCCCACTCAGACCCCCTTCAAGCGCAATTTGTACATTTTTCTATAGAAAATATGTCCTGACTGGAGGCCGGTATTTAAGTTACAGGTTCGCTATCACTCACTCAGAAAAATATTGACACCTGAACGGAGTGATGCGTCTTATCCTTGCCAAACTAATGGAGTGAATGTCTTACAAAATGAAACTAATGGATTGAAACAAAGGAGGTCCAAACTGAACCCCCTCAGACCAAACAGGATAAATAGGGCAAAGGGAGGTAGGGAGGGAGGAAAGGTACGATTAATGGAATAGATGTAAGAAGGGAGGGAGGGAGATAGGTACAAAGGAAAACAGGCAACAACAGACATAATGGTCCTTACTATAGTCTATTAGCTGTAAGTAGGCGAGAAATCATGACTTCTAAGTTGCAGAGGGATACAAAAGGCAGAACTGCCTGTGACAAGTGCCCCTCCCAGAGTTGAAAGAGTGACAGGGCCAAACTCAAGGAATGTTCGGGCCAAAATGCCGGGACACACAGAGTTTGAAGCAATTTTAGTTATAGGATGAGGGGAAGATGGATTCAGAGAGCTAAGCTGTTGAATAGAAGAAATATTTGGAATATCGTTTCACTCTTGGATTGGAGAGTTGCCATCAGCCCTTCTCTGTATCCTATTTTCTGTCAATCATTACATTATTTTATGCAGTTTAGGAAGGAACTCGAGGAATCAAAGGGACGTCCTATTCATCAAATTCTGGCAACTATTAGAGGATTTCACTAGGCTCAGGAAGACCTCAAGCAATTAAATAATATAATACATGAATTAATAGACCAAAAAAAAAAAAACAGAAACGGTCCGTCTCCCCTTAAATAACTACAGACTATCAATTATCCTTCTATAGCTAACACAGATCCTTCCTAAGCTGAATAAAATCATCTATTGCTTGTCAGAATATGCTGAGAAGGATGTCACCGGTACTGGATGGGTTAAGGGAGCCCACCTCGCTTTTTTTCTCTTTCTCTCCCTCTCTCTTTGGCTTGTATCCATTCGGCCCCATTCAGCCTACTGTTTTAAGACGTTTACCCCCATCCAGGTGTCAATATTTTCCTGGCGAGCGGGAGCGAGCCAGCATATATATATTTTTGTTTTGACAGCAAGCTAAATTTGAAAATTTTTCAATAGAAAAATGTCTCCAGCGAAGCCGGATTTCTCCATACAATGCTGGCTTGCTTTCGCTCGCCAGGAAGCCATCGACACCTGGATGGGGATAAACGTCTTAAAACAGTTGGCTGAATGGGGCCGAATGGATACAAGCCAGGGAAAGAGAGAAAACGAGAGAAAGATAAACAAAAAAACGGTGACCCCCTTAATTAGCCTGCATCGTCAACACTGGTCTGGCAGCTTATGAGGTAAACTATTACAACAACTAGAGGGACACTCGGTAGAGCGCCTACCTCCGCCTGGTTCTTTATACCATTAAGGGGAGGCAGTTGGTTTTTCGAGTCCTCCTCCTCCTCCCTCATGTTTAGCCCTATTAGTTATGAAATTACAAGACATTCGCCTATTAGTTTGGCGATTTTCAGACCTTTTGCCCCATTGCTTTGCCAATATTAAGACCTTTCGTGCCATTTAGGTGTAGATTTTTTCCTGGCGAGCAATAGCGAGCCTGTATTTGAAGAGGAATCGGCCTTCGGCCGGGACATTTTTCTACCGAAAATTATACAAATTTATATCGAAGGGGGTCTTGTGGGTGTTTTTTAAAGCTTGATAGAGGTTTAGAGAGCAAACTAAACCCCTTCCCTAAACCATTGAGCCGAACCAGTAAATTATGCTGCACAATACCGTCTGAGCTCCCTTAAGCCTACTGTTTTAAGACGTTTATCCCCATCCAGGTGTCGATTTTTCACTGGCGAGCGGTAGCGAGCCAGCATACTTAAAAAAATTGTTTTTGACAGCAGGCTAAATGTGTAAAAAAATTTATAGAAAAATATCTTCGGCGAAGCCGGATTTCTCCATACAATGCTGGCTCGCTATCGCTCGCCAGGAAGAAATAGACACCTGGATGGGGATAACAGTAGACGTTCGTTCCATTAGTTTGGCGATTTTAAGACCTTTCACCATATTTCTTTGTCAATATTAGAGCCTTTCGTACCATTTAGGTGTCGATTTTCTCCTGGCGAGCGATAGCGAGCCTGTAATTTTAGAGAGAATCGGGCTTCGGCCGGGACATTTTTCTACCTAAAATATGTACAAATTTATCTTGAAAGGGGTCTAGGGGTTTTTATTTTAAGCTTGGTTTGAGGTCTAGCGAAGAAATTAAAAAATAAATTTCTATATAAATACATAAGCTAAAAACAAGCAATACCCGCTTATTGTGTTTCAAGGTATTGTAAGGAACACCCCGTTCTTAACATTAATCATCCATTACAAACCCCAATGTACTTGAATAAACTAATGAAAGCATATGGTCCTACCGGGATTCCAACTCGGGACATCACACCCAGAACATAAGCATCTAAACCATTTCCTCTTCCCTCTTCCTATGACTTAAATTGCTTCAAACTCCGTGTGTCCAGGCATTTTAGCTCGAACGTCCCTTGATTTCGGCCCTGTCACTCTTTGAAATCTGGGGGAGGCACTTGCTGCAGGCAGTTATGCCTTTTGTCTCCCTCATTCACATAGAAAAAACAAACAAAATTACACCATCAACACAGTCTAATGCGTGTTTCGTCACATCCTCTCCTATGTGTCGTTTTCTTTCGTCACATCCTCTCCTATGTGTCGTTTTCTTTCGTCACATCCTCTCCTATGTGTCGTTTTCTTTCGTCACATCCTCTCCTATGTGTCGTTTTCTTTCCCAATAACCCGTGCGGTACCAGGGACGTCCTTTTCATCATATTCTGGCAACTATTAGACGATTTTATTCAGTTTAGGAAGGATCTCAAGCAATAATATGACTTTAAACTATCTCAACCAACCCTTTTAACTACCACAGATCCTTCCTAAACTGCATCAAATCGTTTAAATAGTGTTAGAATAATAATGAACACACGTCGCTGGTACTCAGAGGGATAATGTCTGGACAATCGGGGTCACTCCTGATTACAACTATTATGGCTTATCACTATAGAGTACAAGAGAGGTCGCTCAGCTGACTGGGTGCTGTAAGGCTCAAACAGTGGGCTAATTAAGGGGGCCCACCTCGCTTTTTTTTCTCTTTCTCTCCCTCTCTCTTTGGCTTGTATCCATTCGGACCCATTCAGCCTACTGTTTTAAGACGCTTACCCCCATCCAGGTGTCAATATTTTCTTGGCGAGTGGTAGCGAGCGAGCATATATATATATTTTGTTTTACTGCAAGCTAAATTTGTAAATTTTTCGATAGAAAAATTTCTCCGGCGAAGCCGGATTTCTCCATACAATGCTGGCTCGCTATCGCTCGCCAGGAAGAAATCAACACCTGGATGGGGATAAACGTCTTACACAGTTGGCTGAATCATCACCGCCGGGGCCATAAGTAAGAGCATAAGATTTTCTGTACAACCTGGCAAAACGTAATGCAACTTGCTGTATATACAGTACTGTACTGTATATAGAATATAGTGCATACTATTTTAAATCACAGTATAAAATTTGGGATGTTATGAAAGTAATTTTAGTTATTTGTTTGAATCTATTCAGACAGATAACACTTGTTTCATTATATTCTTACTACCTCAATATGATTCTATATTGATTTGAAAGATTCTTGAGGAATCAAAGGGTTAACAAACTGACTCACTGTTATTAATCTTGCGACTTGAAGAAAGCCATGCTAAAAGTGAATTAGACACTATGGATGTAACGGAAAAATATAATAAATATAAGGCGTCACTTAACTGAAGGGGTTAATACACAGCGTCTCAAGTGTCACCCTTACCATTATCAATGGTATCAATCTAGACTCCATACCACAACCATGATTATAAGCTTATGGGCACATTGTTGAGGGTGGCAAATCCATAATTATTGAGGATACCACATTTATATATTTATTTGTATCATACTGCTATATGAGAAATGTAGAGTGAGAGAGAGAGAGAGGGTGACCTGATGAATGTGAGTGTGTGTGTTAAAAGACTAGGGGTGTCGAGACTCGTAAGTAACTCGACAGTTTAGGTTAAGTTAACATACTGGAAGTTCAAATTAGGCGCCAGTATTAGGCTAAGTTATATATCTATATAAAAGAAATATACTATTTAGTATTAAGTCTTTATGGGTTTATTATCCATTATTATATCGGGTTGTCATTATAATAAATCCGGTATATCTTGTAGTTAATTAAATGACGCATAGGTAGATAAGATAACTGCGCATGCGTCATATTCGGGAACCTGAGGGTCCCTCGCTCCAAGACAAACTAGAATCGCTTTAGCTACGACCTCATCAAGATCTCCAAGCCGCTCCAATACAACCACCTGTTTCCTGCTAAGTCATCCTAATTCTTATATCTTAGTGGCCACTATATCTTCTATCTATTCCTACCACTATCATTGAGCTATCTATCCCTATCAACAAATAAAAGTAAGTTAGCTCCTGTGAGTTTATAGGTAAATTCCGCTTTGTTTACTATCGAATTCTCACAAATGGTCCTTGGATACCTCTGACTTTTGCCTAGTGCTATCTTTTCTTAATTGTATTTTCTTGCTTCTGCTTTCCGGTTGTCTACTATTTCCTGGCTATTCCTTCTTTCTGTCCCCTGTTTCCGCTCCCCTGGTGTCCCCTGTAGGCTTGTGAGCTAGTGTTTCTTGTCTATGGCCTAATTTCCGCCGGGTCCCGACTGTATGGGCCGCCGCCATGTGTTTCCGACCGTTGCCTTTGGCGGGGGTGGGGGAGGACTTTAACCGGGTGGTAACTCGGTCTCTTCATCGCTACCCCAAGCCTATTAGGAAGGTCTCTATTCTAGGCCATAGCTACGTCAGGGAAATTTATGTGAGCAAGCCGGTGTACCACCCATTTTTCCATGTGGCCACTTTTGCCCAAGGGGATGCTAGGGTGGACACTTTCAAGTCCTCTGCGGCCTGGGAGAGCCACGTCAACAATAATTAGGTGGTAGGCTATAGGCTAGGTAAAATTGCAACAATTAAATTAGTGTAAAGTAATATTAAAAGGGTTAAATTGAATTTGTTTGGTCTTAACTAAATTTAAAGGGGGTAATTACCACAAACATTTTTGGTACCATTAGATGTTGGGCTAGCCTAGTTTAATATATGTTTACAATTTAAATTGGCTTGTTATACACTTTGTTGGCCTCCCTTCCTTAGTGTACTCTAACAAACATTTTCTGCATATTATGTAAGGTTAATTACTTTTATTTTGTGAATGGAGATGGTAGGCATTAGTTAACTTTTATTATTGCGCTTTGCGTCTTAGCCTATTTCCCTCATTATTGCCCTACACCAACAAAATTGCCGCATTTAATATAAGGTTTACCTTTTAAAGTTAAGTGTGGAGATATTTATGCATTGTTCGTTTACTTTTATTATTGCGTTCCACGTCATATTTCCCGCTTATTGCCCTACCCCGACATCACACGTTTAATTATTTATTACGTTTAAGTCGGGGTTCCATATAGCTTGCCTTTATTGGCGTCAGCTAACTTTCTGAGTGCGCTTTACGTCCATATAGGTAAGATATATTATTATTCTATTTCCTGTGTATTGCCATCATGTCGTTGACACTGTCCCAGTACAAGCGACGCAAGGGGGGTATCAAGAGTGGTTTGACTAGGATCACCAAAGATATTGCTACATTTGTAGTTGATGCAGATAATGATGTGATTGAGGCTAAATTGGCTTCGGTTTTAAGACAGCTCGAAGATTTAAATTTATGTCGCCGCGAAATGGAAACGGTCTATGAAGATGACGCCGAGTATTTCGCGGATATAGAAACAGACGTGGATTATATAGTGTCTTGATAAAGTTATCCTCCTCCTCAAAGGTAAGCTAAAAACACAAGGAGCCAAATCGTGCTGCAGTCAACAGAAATGCCGGTATAAGATTGCCGAAAATAACCCTTCCTGTGTTTGACAGTGATCCCACTCTGGTTGGGATTCTGGGATATGTTCCACTGTAGTGTCCACAGCAATGCGGAGCTCAGTGACATTCAAAAATTCACCTACTTAAGAGGTCAACTGAATGGCGAGGCAAAACAACTAATTGAGGGAGCAGGCTACCAACCAGTGGTTGCCCTTCTAAAGAAAACCTATGGGCACAGGGATAGAATTAAGGCGGCGCATATAACTAACCTTACTACTTTGAATCCTCCTTCTTACAATGTCGAGGAACTAAAGGGATTCTATGCTAGTTTTGAAAGTACACTGAGGTCAATAGAGACCCTACAAATTACCCTTAATGAAGCTAGTGTTGTAATTCTCATGAATAAATTGCCATCCCCACTAAAGGAAACATTAAAGAGAACTTTAGGTGAAGAAGGTCTGGACCTAAAAAGGTTTGTCCAGGCTTACCAGACAGAAGTGTTTAACATGGAAAGTGTAGCAGAACGGACTACACCACACATACCAGTTGCTTCAGCATCCTTTGCGGTGCAGGAGGCCTCGGTGCGAAGGAAGGGTTGCAAGCTGTGCGAAGGGGCACATGCATGGTTTAAGTGTCTCAAATTCAAAACCAGTGCTCTGAAAGTAAAACTCGCAAAACAACTCAACCTTTGCACCGGGTGCTTATCTTCAACCCACGGGAGCAATGGTTGTGTGAACCCTGACATCCGCAGCTGCAAGTTCTGTCAAAACAGACACTACCATATCCTCTGTCAGTCCAGATCTCAATGGGACAGTGCAAAGAAGGAGCAAAAACCTCAACAGGTAACAAAGACCAAGATGCAAACTACCACGATGTCTGTGTCGTCAAAGAAGACTAGTATTATCCTCCCAACTGTTATGCTGCCAACAGTTAAGGAATCAAGAGGAACAGTCAAGATGAGAACACTGCTGGATCAGTGCTCACAGCGCACCTTCATTTTAAATTCCGCTCTAGACTCGATCCATTATATAAAAGTGGGTGATGAAGAGCTAGAGTTGCGAGGGTTTACCGGAGCATGTGAGAGCAGAAAGTACCCAGTAATGTCCTTCAAATACAAGTTCCGGGGCAGGAACTATCCTCTACAAGCAGTTGTGGTAGAAACTCTCCCGGATCACAAAGGATCAGAATGCCTTGAAGCAGACATGAGAGTTTTGCGAAACAAGGGTTACAAATTAGCTGATCCTCTAATGACACAGACATCTCGACTGGACTTGTTGGTTGGTGCCGATTATTATTATGACTTAGTGCGGCCAGGGTACAAGAAAGAGGGTGACATAATTATCTTGCCCACTAAATTTGGCTATGCACTAAGTGGCTCCTGCCATAACGACAAGTCTAGTGCCCAAGTAGAGGTAGTTACAGTTTTGAAAGTTGCGGTCACCCCGATGGATCAATATATATCCACGGAATCAAGTAATCCATGTCATAATGAATTAAAATGTACAGTATGTGGGAACTGGATCATCTAGGAATTTCTCCAAACGAAGATTCAAAGGAAAACATGATGGCGTTGTACATATACAAGGAGACAGTAACATACTCTGCAGAGAATCAGCAATATGAAGTCAGACTGCCATGGAACCAACATAAAGAGAAGCTTCCTTCTAATTATGGTTTAGCAGCGGGTCGCCTAAGGGGTCTGCAGAAGCGTTTCAAACAGGAACCTGTCTATTGTAGTCACTACACCAACGTTATCCAAGATCAACTTCATCGTGATTTTATTGAAGAGGTTACTTTCGGTGTTACTGAAAACAGTAATTATTTGGCACATCACGGGGTCACCAAGAATAGCACAACGATGCCCGTTCGTATTGTGTACGACTGTTCCGCTAGTATTGGCAAGGGCAGACCAAGTCTTAATGACTGCCTTTACACAGGGCCATCACTAGTGCCGGATCTAGCAAAGATATTGCTGAGATTCAGGGTCCACAAATATGCCTGGATAAGTGACATCGAGAAGGCCTTTCTCATGTTGAGACTTCATGAAGAAGATCGTGATTACACCCGATTTCTGTGGCCGAAGGGTCCCTTGGATTTATCTTCACCCTTACTTTGCTACCGATTTAAGGTAGTGTTGTTCGGGTCGACTTGCTCACAGTTTCTTAATGCCACGATCTTAAAACATCTTTCCATTATTAGAGAGGATCCCGGAGTTGTGGAGGCTATTAAGGAAGGTTTGTTCATTGACAACCTCCAGGGTACAGGCAGTGATGAAGAGACTGTCATTAAGTGTTACTGGGATGCCCAAAAAATAATGTCTCAAGCACATTTATATCTCAGAGAATGGGCTACCAATAGTCCTCAACTATGAGACCTCCTGCAATTGGATGGTGTTGCCGCCAAGGATCAAGAGCGAGTGAAGACATTAGGACTGTTATGGTTACCTGACTCTGATCTGTTGATGTTCAACGCAAGTCTCCCAGAGACCAATAAGGCAACAAAGAGAGAGTGCTTAAGAGTGGCGGCGCAACTGTTCGATCCACTCGGTGTACTACTGCCCGTTACAATAAGGTCCAGAATTTTCTTACAGCAAATATGGAGACTGAAACTAGATTGGGACGATCAGCTACCTGACGACTGCGCTACCAAATGGTCTACAGTTACCAAGGACCTGCACCTCTGCTGTGACTTTACTTATCCTCGGAGGACGGTATATGCTGATTCAGTGGAACTTCATGCGTTTAGCGATGCAAGTGGTGTCGCCTATGGCACTGCAATATATTTTGTGAGCCCGGAACATAGCTGTCTGGTCATCGCTAAAGCAAAGGTCGCTCCCATAAGATCCATAACAATACCAAGACTAGAGCTAACTGCTGCTTTGCTAGCCGCCAGATTAATCAAATTTGTGGAGGAAGCCTATCATAATATTGTAAAAGTCAACAAAATTGTTTTATGGTGCGACAGCCAGGTTACATTGCATTGGTTGCGTAGTATGAAGCTTCCAGTGTATGTCGCAAACCGTGTTGACGAGATGAAATCCCTTCTTCCGACTGTAGTATTCCGGTACGTATCCTCTAAAGAAAACCCTAGTGACTTACTATCTAGAGGTGTTTCGGCAAAACATCTGAAATCTTCATGAAATCTTCTTCCATGTGGCTCCGAAACAAAGACGAGTGGCCAGAAGATATAATACCAGATGACCCAACGCCCAAGGTAACTAGCCAAGTCATTGGGACCAATGATAAACAAGACACACAGTTATGGAACTGGGAAAAATATGGCAGTTATGATAAATTAATTCGGATAGTTGCATGGACTATTCGATACAAGAATAATTTGAAGGCAAAAATTAAAGGGACGTCTCCCACAGACAGTGCCCTCCTCAGCATAAAGGAACTAAAAGTAGCAGAAAAGATTATAGCTCAAAGATGCCAGCAGGAATGCTTCCCAAAGGAGTACAAGATGCTGTCTGGTGACAAGGGTACTCGCAATAATTTGGTAAACCAATTAGGACTTGTCATGAAAGGAGGATTAATTGTACGTGAAGGTAGATTGAAGTTAGCGGCTCTTCCGGATTCAATGAAATATCCGATACTACTGCCTTCCAAACATCCTCTCACTACCATGCTCATCAATATGTGTCATCGTGTCTGTTGTCACTATGGAGTTAATCACGTGGTCGCATATATACGGCAGAGGTGGTGGATTCCTAAGATAAGACGAGCAGTTAAACAAGTGACCAGTAAGTGTATAACCTGTCGTAAAATACAGGGTAATACCTACGCGAAAGCTAGAGTACCTCCTCTACCAGACATCAGGACTACTCCTAGAGATCCCTTCGAGGTCACAGGGGTTGATTATACAGGAGCAATTCCTGTCCCGGGCTCACACAACAACAAGGCTTATATGCTTTTATTTACGTGCACTACTACAAGAGCTATTCACATTGAAGTAGTTAGCAGTATGACCTTTGACAGCTTTATCCATGCATTCCGGAGATTTTGTAGTAGGCAGGGATTTCCACAGATAATGTTAAGCGACAATGCTGCTACATTTGTGGGAGCTTCCAGACACTTGGAAGTCATTCAAAGCGATCCCAGTCTTCAGGCTCATCTTGCCGAAATCCGATGTGAATGGCGTTTTATCCCAGCATGCGCGCCTTGGTTCGGAGCTATTTGGGAGAGAGCCATAGGTATTGTGAAGGCTGGGCTTAAAAAAGTACTAGGTCGTGCTCTAGTCTCCTTTGAGGAAATATAACTACTGTCCTATTGGAGCTGGAGGCTACCGTGAATGATCGCCCTTTAACATATGTCTCGGGTGATCTGGAGGAGGGCCTAATTCAGCTAGATGAGCTGCAGGATCCTAGTTACGATAGTAAAGCGGCGATACACAGCAGGTACAATTACATCAATAAGTTGATCCGGGACCTATGGAAGCGTTGGTCTACTGAATACTTGGCTTCACTACGAGAAGCTTATAAGAATAAAAGAGGCTCATCAAGCAGTGTATGGCCAAAGATAAATTACATCGTGCTTATACATGACGAGGGACCTCGTATCCTTTGGAAATTTGGTAGGGTAGTTAGACTCTATCCCGGACGAGATGATCTGGTTAGAGTGGTCCAGATTAGAACAAAAACTGGCCTGACCACTCGACCCATCGTCAAGTTGTATCCATTGGAACAGGAAATCGAAAGCATTTCGATCCCTCAACCGGCGGTCACTGGACTGGTCACGACTCCACCCCTATGTCACCAGCGGTCGCTGGACCATCTGCCAGTAACGATCCTGTTGGAAGATTACCTCTTCGCCGAGCCGCTGTTAGCTCTTCACAGCTTTGGAGATCTAACATCGCTGCGGGATTATTGTAGATAATGTATATATTGGTGGTGGGAATGTGTCGAGACTCGTAAGTAACTCGACAGTTTAGGTTAAGTTAACATACTAGAAGTTTAAATTAGGCGCCAGTATTAGGCTAAGTTATATATCTATATAAAAGATATATACTATTTAGTATTAAGTCTTTATGGGTTTATTATCCATTATTATATCGGGTTGTCATTATAATAAATCCGGTATATCTTGTAGTTAGTTAAATGACGCATAGGTAGATAAGATAACTGCGCATGCATCATATTCGGGAACCTGAGGGTCCCTCGCTCCAAGACAAACTAGAATCGCTTTAGCTACGACCTCATCAAGATCTCCTTCTAGCGGCTCTAATACAACCACCTGTTTCCTGCTAAGTCATCCTAATTTTTATATCTTAGTGGCCACTATATCTTCTACCTATTCCTACTACTATCATTGAGCTATCTATCCCTATCAACAAATAAAAGTAAGTTAACTCCTGTGAGTTTATAGGTAAATTCCGCTTTGTTTACTATCGAATTCTCACAAGGGGTAAGAAAGAGTGTGTATGAATTAAAGACTTTATAACGTGATCAACTTGAAATAACAAAAGAGTTGACATGCCTATTAGGGCTCTGTAGATCTAAATGCGGTAATCGCTAATCAGAGGCCTGATAAACAAAAGGATAGGAGACTGTTGTCTCCGTCGCTAGCCGCAGACATATGATTATTACCGATGGGTATAATCTTCTGTAGCTGGTGGGTGAGGGGGTTGACGACGTGATCGAAGGAAAATTAACCTAACAAGTGTGCATGGGGGTAATTGGAAACGTCCCCCTGTGCTGACGTATTTGAGGTGTTTCCGTCACTAAAATATTCATTGTGCCATTAATAGCATTAATACTTATCCATATGCGCCTATTATGGGTTGATTATAAAGGTATTAACCTGAAACAACAATAAAACGAGTGAAAACAGCGTTTGGATGGTCAAAATCGGAGATATAGCCCGCGAGTTGTATAATGTATGGGTGAGGCAAGCTGCTTTCCCGCCAATTTCCCCCAAGGCCACTGAGACACAGTCGATCGATACTCTCTCTCTCTCTCTTGCATTCGCTTGCTATCAGTGATGACCACACCCTCCAACCGGATTTCTAATGTTAGCACGAAAATATACCTCAGAATAAGGGAATAACAGGGAAAATAGGTGATAACTGAAGGAGAGGAGGAAAGTGGGGAAGGAGGGGAGGTAGAGGACTGAGATTTTGCATGGCCCAGGGGCCAAAAAAAAAAAAAAAAAAATCGATGTCAAAAGTTGATTTTTGTTTTCACTCACTCTTAAGAGTCTCCCCGCAGTCCGCTGGGGGAACTCTTAAGAGTCTCCCCGCAGTTCCCGGGTTAAGGAGGGTTTGGAAGGGCTTGGGTTGCTTGGCCTGAGATACCGAGAATTTAATTGCGTGCAAGGCTTCTTCTTTAACAATATTAGTCCTACACCCAAATCCCTTGCATCTTGAATTCGCAGACTGTATATGCTTATGAAGACAAGTCACATTGTGCAAGTGAAGAGGAGCTTGGGTGTTGGTTTTGTGTGTGTGAGAGAGAGAGAGGGGGGGGGGGGGGGTAATTTCAGTGTGTTTCGGACGCATTCTACAGTTGCTCAAACCGATCCTTTACGAATTCTCCAAAATGTTGTCATGTTTTACATTTAACACACAATCTACTGTTTACACTATCAGAATAAATCGTAATTTTATCAACTGTAAATTTATTATTATACACAAATATATGCAATGTCTGAAATTGTATATCTACCATTTCCGTGCAGTTTCTAAGATCTTCTCTCACCCTGTAGAAGCCGTGCTGCCCACATAGCTTGTGTCATTTAATTACATCAAGTTATTCATAGGTGTTAAATAATATTTGTATTCGTATCAACTGTATCACAATGTATTATTGTAATAAGAAAGCACATTTGGTATGTAATGTTACAAACATAAGAGCTATAGACTCTTTTCACAAACAAGACAACTGACAACTTACCAACCAATCAACTTTCTCCTTACATAAAGCAGGCAACACCTCTAGTTCATTCATAAAGAATGCTTTACTACACTGACTAACACGTGTTGTCAGGTACCACTGTGACGTCTACCAGCGTTGGCAGAATCGCCTCTCGTTAGCCACTAGCGCTCGCCAGGGACATCGAAATGGGCTACAGTTATCAGAGAATGTTGTTCTTTCTTTCCTAGTAATCGTATTGTCACAGACAGTCCAGTGGTGGTCTTTGTTTTCGTCTGTGACAACGGGTTATATTTTATATCAATAGTAGTGATGATAGTACCAGCGTGGGAATGAGAGAGACTTTCAGAGCGAGATGGTAGTGAGTGTCTGTAGGTGCGGGAGCATCCCTGCCTCTCGCTCGCTATTGGCCGGCGTGTCTGGCTGTGTCACGTGACACCTGCTGTCTTGTGACGTCTCGGCCCATGATTGGCCGACCATCGCGCCTTTGCGGGCTCCTGTGTAACTAACCTCCTACACGAGGGTCCCCAGGAGCTGTCCTCGTCAGGACAGGCTTGGCGCGCGTGCTTCTAACATCCCTTTGCATACTCTCCCCCGATCACCACCTTTATCACTGTTTCTCTCTCTGAACTTCTTCTTTTCCATTACTTATCCCCTTGGGTTCTGCATACGGTTTCCATAGCCGGCCCATTGTATTGCATGCGCCGTCCTCAGAGATATTTACATGTACTTAGAATAGGTTTGAGGGTTCTTAGTTAGTATAGGTTAAGAACTCTGTGTGTCTCCAATATTGATTTAGTGTTTCTGCTCTTTTATTTAATGCTAGACTGGGATAGGGTAACTGTAGTCGCTGTCTCCGATGTGTGTACGGTTTGCTTATACCTACACGACTTCGACCGGTCCTGTGATAGCCTGGGTTGTCTTTTCGGTTGCGTCCTTTGCGAGTGCAGCATTGTGTTGACTGAGGGTTTTGGCCTGTACCAGTTCCACACTTTGCTTGTCTTTAGAGGGTCGCCAGGATAGAACCAGATACTTGTGATCTGGATCTATCAAGAGAGCCCCCTTGTCAATTAACGTAACTTAAAGGATGCAGTCTTAAGGACATCGCTAGGCTACGAGCCTGTCTTGCTCAACCCCTAGAGTATCCCAGCTAGACATTATTAATCGAGTAGACACTTGTTAGTATTTAATATAAGCTCTTTGATATGTACGCATTATTATTCACAGCATTTATAAGTCTAGGTTGTTGCTGAGTCGCACAATCATAGTAGACTGTTTCGTTGATGAGGAAGTACTTCTTTTAGTGTCGAGCATTGCTACCGTTGCGCATTTATAGTATTCTCGTGTCAGTTAACATTATATGTCCTATCTTTTAGTGTATTCGATTTACACGTGTGGTGTCCTGCCTCCTGCCTTTATATAGTTTAAGATACGAGCATCTTATGAGCATCAGACTTTCTTCAGAAGTTTCCAGGTCTATGCTGTAGGACTATACTTCACTTTCTTTCAGAAAGGAGTGAAGAGTTTATTGTTGTTTAGAGTAACTGTATTGAATCATCTTTTTATTGTATTAAATCTTGCAGTGATTTAATTGATCTTTCCATAGATTCCTTTTTATGCATTTTAACGTAACTTGCATCTTGTTTGTTATCAGGCTATACCAGTGTGGGTTAGCCTGAAGTAGAGTACATTTATGCCCAGTTAAGGATACCCCATTATCGCAGCTTAACTCTGGAGGGTATAGGTGTTTTGTTCGCCGGCATATAAATTCGAGGGTTTGGATCTAGCGTACCGTTGTTGCATAGTGCCCTATTACTAGACCAATCATTAAGTGGCCTTGTTTTATTCGTAGTCCCGGTCGTAACAAATGGTGACCTTGCCTAGGATCTTATCTTAGTCGTCATAACAAATGGCGACCTTGCCTAGTATCTTATCTTAGTCGTCATAACAAATGGCGACCTTAGTCTAGGATTTAGTGAACTAAGAAATAAATTAATTTCTGCTGGTAAATTTAAATACATATGTTGCATCTACCGTTCCCCAAATACTCCTCCAGAGCAAAGTCTTTTTGATTCTCTGTCCTCACAACTCAGTGTCCTCAACTTAAATGCTTCTTCTGAAATCACTGTGTTGGGTGATTTTAATGTCCATAATGTTGAATGGCTCACTCATTCAGCCAGGACTGATGATGCTGGTCTTGAATGTGAGCTATTTGCAGACTCATTTAATCTCACTCAACTAGTCAACCAACCCACCCGTGTACCAGATAATCCTAATCATAATTCCCACCTACTGGACTTATTTTTAACAACCAATTCAGAAAATTATGATGTTACAGTGAGGTCCCCGCTTGGATCTTCTGATCACTGTCTGATACAGGCCACCTGTCTATCACCTACCACACCTTCCCACTCTGAACCTGTTTTGGTGACTAAATGGCATTATGATAGGGCAGACTGGGAGGGTCTTCAAGGTTTCTTTATTGATATTCCCTGGACCTCTTTCTTTTCTAATGATGCACACTCCACCTTGAGCCACATACAAGATTTTGTAAAAATTGGAATGGAAACTTTTATTCCTCATCAAAAGTACAGTAAAAGATCTAATTCACCTAAATGGTTTGACCATAATTGTGCTAGAGTAACTGAACAAAAAGCAATAGCCTACAATGCATACACAAGATCAAAAACACATGAAGCCTTTAATTACTTTAGAAACATCAGAAATCATGCCAAAACTGTATTAAACCTAACTAAATCAAACTTTCTCCACAAGCAGGCAAATAAACTTCTAAATAATCCAAATGATAACAAAATATTTTGGTCTACTCTTAACTCATTTAAATCCAACTTCACTACTGCTTCATCCATTCCACCATTAAAATCTCCGACTGGCAATCTTGTAAGTGACCCACGAGGTAAAGCTAACCTTCTAGCGGAATTTTTCTCCACCAACTCAACCTTAGATGAAATAAATCAAGATGTCCCTGTACTTAATTTTAATTCGCCTGAAATTCCCTCACTTAAGATCCACACCAGACATGTCAAAACTATTTTGCAGAATCTCTCAGTAGATAAGGCTCCTGGTCCAGATGAAATTCCTCCAATAGTACTTAAGAATTGCTCCTTGGTGCTCGCTCCTGTATTGGCAAAAAATTTCCGTCTGTGTACTCATACCTCATGTTTCCCAGTACCCTGGAAAGAAGCAAACATCCATCCAGTTCCTAAAAAAGGTGCCTCTTCAGATCCATCAAACTACAGACCAATAGCTATAACTTCCACACTTGGTAAAGTCTTTGAAATTATATTAAATAATCACATAATTAAGCATCTTGAGAATAATAAATTAATCAGTGATAGGCAATATGGTTTTAGACGATGTCGATCAACTGCAGACATGCTTTGCCTTCTTACGCATCAAATCAACCAAGCTACAGACCAACGTGGTGAAACACATACAATAGCACTGGATATATCAAAGGCATTTGATAGAGTCTGGCATCAATCCTTATTGTCGAAGATGTCACACTACGGCCTTGCATCATTAGTTCCACTAATTTCTTCTTATCTTCATAACAGAAAAATATGTGTAAAGGTAGATGGTCTTTATTCTCAATTTCACTCAATAAATGCTGGTGTTCCCCAGGGATCAGTTTTGGCCCCAATTTTGTTCCTCATTCATATCAATGATCTCATATCTACCACTCATAATCCAATACATTCCTACGCAGATGACTCAACACTCCACAGTTCCTTCACATTTACCAATTCTTTCACCCAACCCGATCTTACAAATTCAAAAATAAACACTGCAATTTCACTGAACCAGGACCTTTCTAGAATTAATGGATGGGGACAAAATAATCTAGTTTCCTTTAATGCACAGAAAACCAAGTACATTCAATTTTCTAACCGACAGAATCTCACTGACTCCCTTATATTTTTTAATGATGTAAATATTCCCACTTCCCCTAGTATTGACATTCTCGGTGTAACATTAACTACTAACTTGAGCTGGACACATTATGTTAGAAGCATTGCTAAGAATGCCTCTAAAAAACTGGGACTCCTGTACAGAGTTCGAGAATTCTTCACTGACGAGCAGTTGGCCGTAATATATAAAAGTCATGTGCGTTCTCAGATGGATTACTGTTCACCTCTGTGGGGTGGAAGTGGAGTGGTTGCATTGAGGCAGTTGGACAAAATTCAAAATAAAGCTATTAGATTAATCAATAACCCTGCAATCACACTGGACCTTCCTACATTATCCATACGAAGAAACGTTGCATCCCTTGCATTATTCTACAGATATTTTCACAGTAATTGTTCCGAGGAACTTGCTTCAATTGTGCCGCCTCTCCACATCTTTCCCCGTAGAACTAGGGCAGCTGAGAGCGCCCATGAATTTACACTTTCTCCTCCACAATGCAGAACTTCTGCATATCAGAATTCATTTATCCCCAGAGCTACTACTCTTTGGAATTCACTTCCCTCGAATTGCTTTCCACAAACTTACAATCTACAAATGTTTAAATCCAGTTGTTACAAACATTTTATGAATGGAGGATGCCTTTAGGCACATGGACCTTTTTGTTTTATCTGTGTTTTTCCTTCCTCCGTTCATTGTCTCTTAAAAAAAAAAAAAAAAAAAAAAATTGCAGGATTTTTGGACATTTGTTTTTTGAGGAATATTTTGGACACGGATTTTTTTTTTGGCAACGTAGTATAGCACTTGAGTTTTCTTCAAGCATTTTTTGAGTGAATAGTGCTACATGAGAGTTTAGGTACTTTTTTTTTATAAACGTTGAGGATTTCCGGTGGATACTGTCGAACGACGGATCAGTACATAGTGAGGGCACAGGCGAGGAGTTGGAGAAGGTGGAGTTGTCTAGCGGCGCTCGGGTGGTGAATATTGAGGAGGATGCTCGGATTTTTTTGGAGGAGCCTGTGTCGGCGGATCGGGTGTCGGGGCTAGACCGGTACGGACTGCAGTGTGTAGCCACGGTCTTAGGGTTTCCTGGTACTAGCGGCTTGTCGAGAGGGCACAGGCGAGGAGTTGGAGAAGGTGGAGTTGTCTAGCGGCGCTCGGGTGGTGAATATTGAGGAGGATGCTCGGATTTTTTTGGAGGAGCCTGTGTCGGCGGATCGGGTGTCGGGGCTAGACCGGTACGGACTGCAGTGTGTAGCCACGGTCTTAGGGTTTCCTGGTACTAGCGGCTTGTCGAGAGGTGAGCTGGTTACCTGTGTGCTCGGTGGGGTGCGTTGGGCTTTGGGTGGAGCGGGAGCTGGGGCACCTTCGGCCCAGCCCCCATTCCACTCGACTCCTACCATGGCGCCCCCTCGGGCCCCGGAGTTGGGTACGTTCCCACAGGCCTATGCCCGCTGGCGGTTGGGCATGCCTCTAGGTGATTCACGGGGTGGGTCCCCGATAGTAGCACCCCCTCCTCAAGGTTTGTCTGCCGAGATGTTGTTTCAGCTCGAACTCGCCAAACTTAACCAGCAGGCTGAGCAACGAAAGCATGAGGCTGAGCAACGAAAGCATTAGGCTGAGCTCGAGCAGCGGCAGCGAGAGGCTGAGCTCGAGCAGCGGCAGCGAAAGGTTGAGCTGGGGATGGCTAAGATTCAGGCTGAGGAGAGAAAGGCCATGTACTGTGCAGACATAGAGCTTGAGAAGTCTCGGGTGGAGTCGACAGGGCAGCGGCTCGGTTCTGGGAATCGAGGTTCTTGATCAGTCTTTATCGCACCTTCTTAAGTTAGTCCCTGCATTTGACGAGTCGGGTGTCACCGAGTTTTTCCTGCGTTTTGACAAGAAGTGCCGGGAGCACCAATGGCCTGAGGTTAAGTGGGCAGCCCTTATTTCCTCTAGGTTGGTAGGCAAAGGACTCAAGGCATATGATGCGTTGCCCTTGGAGTCTTGCATCGATTATGAGGTATTAAAGGAAGCTGTTCTGCGGGCGTACGAGTTACAACCAGAGACATATAGGTTGAAGTTTCGGGGTGTTACGAAGGGTCGTGAGTGCACTTTTCTAGAACATGCCCGGGAACTGTCTGATGCTTTGAGAAATTGGCTGAGGTCAGAGAAGGTGACGACGTTCGAAGAGTTTGAGCAGTTAGTCCTTCTAGAGCAATTTTTTAAATGCACAGGCGGCGACCTGACTTTGAACCTCAAAGAGAAACAACCTAAAACTCTGCAGGAGGCGGCTCAGTTGGCTGACCTCAGGGTATCGCTGATTCGTGGGTGCGGGTCTGCACAACGGACCGATGCAGTTATCAAGGGGCGCAACACTCCACCCCCCCGAGTCAGTGATGCAACATTTAATAACCAAAGTAATAGCAATGATACTAATTTTGATCACAAACCAAAAACTGTCCCGTTTAAGAAAGGTCAGGGCCCTTCCCCACCTCAGGGGAAGTCCAAGGGTGAAGTAGAGTGTTTTAAGTGTCATAATAAGGGGCATTTTGCACGTTCCTGCCCTAGTAACCAACCTACAGCAGTCGTGTCTTTGACTAGCAACATTGGGGTATCTTTGAGGTCTTCTGCATTTACCCGGGGTGATATGTCAGATGCGGGGGCACAGCCAGTGAAGGAGTGTCCGGAAGGCTCGAAACCTGTCCGCGATGCTTTTTGCGACCATAGAAGGTGTGGCTGTGTGAGTTGGGCTGGTTGCAAGCATGGGTTGGAGTTGTTGCGTGATACAGGTGCATCCCAGACTCTGATGAAAAACTTTACAGGCCAACCTATAAACACGGCACGGGTAGTTGTGGTGCAGGGTATTAATGCTACACGGTCATACCCGTTGGTTCGAGTGGAGCTGGAGGTTGATGGTGTGACACGAGAGATAGATGTTGGAATCGTAGAGAAACTGCCGGTAGAGGGCGTCGACCTTCTTCTCGGCAACGACTTTGCGGTGCCTACTTCTGAGGTTCCACCCTTAGTCGCTGCCGAGAGGGCGGCCGACGTGAGTAGGGAGGGGCAGGAGTTGGTCGAGAGGTGTCAATTACAGCAGAGGGTGTGTGTTGTCACCCGATCTCGTGCATCTAAGGTGTCACAGCCTATTCCTCAGCCTCTAGACCAGCGGAGGAACGGTCGGAAGGAGAAAGCTAAAGTTGGGAAAAGTTTTGTGAGTTTTGATCCAGCGGCTCTTCTTGGCGACTCAGTATTAGCACCAACGTTTAGGTCCGGAGTGGCCCCAGAACCTGTCACACTTGGTGAGGAGGTGGGGCGTGAGAAAGCTCCGAGACGGCAGAGTTGCACACTTGAGCAGGATGGGATCGAGCAGTCCAGTATCAGGGGAGGCCATAAGTTGCTCCGGGAGCGCTTGGATGGATTGGCTCCTTCGGATGTCTGTCGACTGCAGTTAGATGATCCTGAGCTTCAGAAGTGTAGTAATGGGGCTATTGAACTCAATGAGGACGGGGAAACATGTCATGTGAACCTGTTAGAGTTTGTGAGGCAACCACCTGAGCAGCCTACTGTCCCTGTGTTGGTCTGCTGCGGCCAAGGTGGAGAAGGAGAGGGGGGCAGTGGGGCACAGGTGGAGGAGAGTTGGGATTGTCATGTCTCGGTGGAGCAGTGGGCGGGGGACATGAGCCAGGTGGCTGTGGAAGCGCTAGAGCACCTGCCTGAGCAGCAGTGTGCAGCGCTCCAGCACCCGCTCGGTCCATACCCCACTGTTTGTGCCGAGCACCCAGGCCTCACAACTCTTGCGGTGCACGAGTTTCCGCTGACAGGTCACTTGAGTGTGAGTAGACCGTTGGCCTCGTTGTTTCAGTGGTTCAAGGTGGGCGACGAGGCTTTGGCATGGTTGTCAGGTCAGGGTCAACCCATGGCTGCTAAGGGTAGTGGTCAGAATCAGGACATTGAGCAGATTGGTGAGGTTGGCTGTGGAGTGGATGTGCCCGGTCATCGCGTAGCCTCCCAATGCTGCTCTAGTATTATGCAACATCCCTACCATAGACCGACTGTATCTGGCCATGTCGCTGAAGGCGGTGATGCTGCGCAAGCAGATGTAGTTGCAAGGAATGCGGGTGTGCGCATGTACGGTATCAGCGGGGGAGCATTAGCAATTATGAACTGTGGGAGTGACTGCACAGGTGGTACAGATTGTCCCCCTCATAACCTGGCTGTTCTAGGGACAAAGGTGGAGAAGGAGGGAGACTATAGTGTAGAAACTGTGGTCTCGGCTGGGTTGTGGGAGGACAATGAGCATGTTGTTCGTAGAGATAAGTTGCAACCTCTTGTTCCTGAGCGCCAAGAGAAGTTGTTTACTAGGCTGTGGAAGTACATCCGCATGTTTGTTCATTCTCCAGGCCTGATGTACAGGGTAGAATCCGACATAGAGGCTGGAGACAGTGCAAGGTTCAAATTGGCTCCCTACCGTATAAATCCTGCTCGACAGCCTGTTGTGAAAGCAGAGCTGGACTACATGTTGACGAAGGGTTTGAGGGATAAGGAATGTCGTGAGTGGTCGTTGCCTGTAACTTTGCAACCTGTGTTAAGTGGCAAGATCCGCGTGTGTGTTGATTGCAAGAGTGTGTGTGCATTATCCCTGACAGACGCCTATACTTTATCCAGAGTTGACGATCCCATAGACCGCATCGGGGCTGCATCGCTTATCACGAAGGTAGAACTAGTGAAAGGTTATTGGCAGGTCCCGTTGCCGGAGAGAGCGAAGAGAAGTGCCAGGCTTGTGATGAACTGGGCAGTTTATCAGTGCCAGGTGTTGTTTTGCTGCCGGAACACAAGTTGGATGTGTGGCATGTTAAGGGCGCTGATAATGTTGTGGCTGATTGTTTGTCACGGGAGGGTACGCTTCAAGGAGCACCCTCGCCGTTCAGTCAGTGTGTGTTTGAGAGTAGAAAAAAAAAAAAAAAAACAGGCTTGCCCCTGTAGAGCAGCCGTCAAAAAAACAACATACCCTTTCTTTTTGATAGTTAATTGTAAGTTGCCAATGTTATAGCTAAAGTCCTAAGTTGAACCTGTCTTTCACTTAGTAGGCTGGGCTCTGTGAAGCTCGCTCAGGGAGCATAGCAGGCTATATTATACTATTGTGTTTGGGAGGGGTTATAAGATTTTCTTTATGCTAATATGTTGTTTTATTTAAGATTGAGCTTTGCATTTCATTCCTGGTGGAGTGGCTAGGTGTGGCGGGTCTTGTCGGCATTCTGCCTTGTCAGATATGGTGCTCGCCTAATGTTGAGCGTCCCATATCTTGGGCGGGGTGTGACGTCTACCAGCGTTGGCAGAATCGCCTCTCGTTAGGCACTACCGCTCGCCAGGGACATCGAAATGGGCTACAGTTATCAGATAATGTTGTTCTTTCTTTCCTAGTAATCGTATTGTCACAGACAGTCCAGTGGTGGTCTTTGTTTTCGTCTGTGACAACGGGTTATATTTTATATCAATAGTAGTGATGATAGTACCAGCGTGGGAATGAGAGACTTTCAGAGCGAGATGGTAGTGAGTGTCTGTAGGTGCGGGAGCATCCCTGCCTCTCGCTCGCTATTGGCCGGTGTGTCTGGCTGTGTCACGTGACACCTGCTGTCTTGTGACGTCTCATCCCGTGATTGGCCGACCATCGCGCCTTTGCGGGTTCCTGTGTAACTAACCTCCTACACGAGGGTCCCCAGGAGCTGTCCTCGTCAGGACAGGCTTGGCGCGCATGCTTCTAACATCCCTTTGCATACTCTCCCCCGATCACCACCTTTATCACTGTTTCTCTCTCTGAACTTCTTCTTTTCCATTACTTATCCCCTTGGGTTCTGCATACGGTTTCCATAGCCGGCCCATTGTATTGCATGCGCCGTCCTCAGAGATATTTACATGTACTTAGAATAGGTTTGAGGGTTCTTAGTTAGTATAGGTTAAGAACTCTGTGTGTCTCCAATATTGATTTAGTGTTTCTGCTCTTTTATTTAATGCTAGACTGGGATAGGGTAACTGTAGTCGCTGTCTCCGATGTGTGTACGGTTTGCTTATACCTACACGACTTCGACCGGTCCTGTGGTAGCCTGGGTTGTCTTTTCGGTTGCATCCTTTGCGAGTGCAGCATTGTGTTGACTGAGGGTTTTGGCCTGTACCAGTTCCAAACTTTGCTTGTCTTTAGAGGGTTGCCAGGATAGAACCAGATACTTGTGATCTGGATCTATCAAGAGAGCCCCCTTGTCAATTAACATAACTTAAAGGATGCAGTCTTAAGGACATCGCTAGGCTACGAGCCTGTCTTGCTCAACCCCAGTTCCTTACCTAGAGTATCCCAGCTAGACATTATTAATCGAGTAGACACTTGTTAGTATTTGATATAAGCTCTTTGATATGTACGCATTATTATTCACAGCATTTATAAGTCTAGGTTGTTGCTGAGTCGCACAATCATAGTAGACTGTTTCATTGATGAGGAAGTACTTCTTTTAGTGTCGAGCATTGCTACCGTTGCGCATTTATAGTATTCTCGTGTCAGTTAACATTATATGTCCTATCTTTTAGTGTATTCGATTTACACGTGTGGTGTCCTGCCTCCTGCCTTTATATAGTTTAAGATACGAGCATCTTATGAGCATCAGACTTTCTTCAGAAGTTTCCAGGTCTATGCTGTAGGACTATACTTCACTTTCTTTCAGAAAGGAGTGAAGAGTTTATTGTTGTTTAGAGTAACTGTATTGTATCATCTTTTTATTGTATTAAATCTTGCAGTGATATAATTGATCTTTCCATAGATTCCTTTTTATGCATTTTAACGTAACTTGCATCTTGTTTGTTATCAGGCTATACCAGTGTGGGTTAGCCTGAAGTAGAGTACATTTATGCCCAGTTAACCCTTATTTAGCGGCGAGCAACATAAGTCGAGTTAAATAAAGCTGGACTATGTGGCGGCGCTCGACATAACTCGAGTGGCAATTTCAGCACGTAATGTGGCTGAGAGAGAGAGACAAGTGGTGGCAGGAGACTAGCGAGCGTATGACTGCTCCAGACCACCGCGGCGAACCTACTGACACAAATCTCAGCTCCCTCCTCCCTCTCTCACTCGCTACATACTCAATTATGTACTGAAAGTACCGAATTACCTGCTTTTTGCACTCGCGTTGCACGGTTATTGCAAGAAAACTATCCATCATACAAGGATCGTTATGGTGTCATTCGAAAGCTCTGTTTATGCCCTTTCAGGGATAGGTACTTGTTTTACGTTCTGGGTCTTATTTAGGCATGAAAATGATCACGTAAACAGCCCTATTTTGGCTAAAAACACCCCGCTGTGCGGTACACATAAATAAACCGCATAGGCCGCTCGTAAGGTGTTAAGGATACCCCGTTATCGCAGATTAACTCTGGAGGGTATAGGTGTTTTGTTCGCCGGCATATAAGTTCGAGGGTTTGGATCTAGCGTACCGTTGTTGTATAGTGCCCTATTACTAGTCCAATCATTAAGTGCCCTTGTTTTATTCGTAGTCCCGGTTGTAACACCACCATAAACCTCTGCCTCGTTTTTTAGTTCCCCAACTGTACATGTTCAGTATATAACCCATAAATTTGACTATAGTCTATTATTTTCAACTGGTGGAAAATTGAAGCCCTTGTTAGCTTCAAAAGTTTCCTTAACCCGTCCTTTTCATCATATTCTGGCAACTATTAGACAATTGTATTCAGCTTAGGATGGATCTCTAACAATAATATGACTTTAAACTATCTCAACCAACCCTTCTAACTACCACAGATCCTTCCTAAGCTGCTTAAAATCGTCTAAAGAGTGCTAGAATAATATAGACCACACGTCGCTGGTACTCAAAGGGTTAACCCCTTATGTACCGGCGACTTCTCTTATATTTTATTCTAGCTATATTTCGACTATTTGATCTAGTCTAAGAAGGATCTGTGGTCTTTAAATGGGTTGATTGAGATATTTTGAAGGCTTATAATTGCTAGAGATCCTTCCTAAACTGAATTAAATCGATTAGTAGGAGCCAGAAAATAATACAAAGCATATCGACTGTACAGTAGAAGTTAAGGGAGCCCACCTCGTAATTTTTTCTTTCTCTCTCTCTCTATTTGGCTTGTATCCATTCGTCCCCATTCAGCCTACTGTTTTAAGACGCTTACCCCCCTCCAGGTTTCAATATTTTCCTGGCGAGCCGTAGCGAGCCAGCATATATATATTTGTGTTTTGACAGCAAGCTAAATTTGTACATTTTTCGATAGAAAAATTTCTCCGGCGAAGCCGGATTTCACCATACAATGCTGGCTCGCTATCGCTCGCCAGGAAGAAATCGACACCTGGATGGGGATAAATGTCTTAAAAAAGTTGGCTGAATAGGGCCGAATGGATACAAGCCAGGGAAAGAGAGAAAAGGAGAGAAAGATTAAACAAAAGCCGGTGACCCCCATTAAAGTATCAATAAATGAGCTTGATTTCTTGATATTTATTGGGAATATTTGAAACTACTGTATTACTGTATGTCTGTGCATCCTATTAACCCCTTGAAGCTCTGACGCGTTTTAGCAGTTTATTTTGGCTATCATTAGACGATTTTATGCAGCTTATGAAGGATCTGTGGGTATTAAAAGGGTAAATACTATCTCAATCAACCCTTTGACTTTCATATACCGTTACTAATCTGAATAAAATCGTCTAATAGTAGCCAGAAAACAGAACAGAAACGCGTATTGGAGCTTGAAAGGGTTAATACCAAGTTATACCATAGTTACCCCCTTATGTACCAGCGACGTCTTTTATGTTTGACTCAAGTTATATTTAGACGATAGTGTGCAGCTTAAGAGGGATCTGTGGTAGTAAAAAGGGTTAATTGAGATAGTTCGAGGCCTGTTCATTGCTGGAGGCCCTTCTTAAACTGAATAAAATCGGCTAATAGTTGCCAGAATAGAATGAGAAAGGATGTCACCGGTACTGAATGGGTTAAGGGGGGGTCACCGGCTTTGTTTTATCTTTCTCTCCTTTTCTCTCTTTCCATGGCTTGTATCCATTCGGCCCCATTCAGCCAACTGTTTTAATACGTTTATCCCCATCCAGGTGTCGATTTCTTCCTGGCGAGCGATAGCGAGCCAGTATTTTATGGAGAAATCCGGCGCCGGAGAAATTTTTCAATCGAAAAATGTACAGATTTAGCTTGCTGTCCAAACAAAAATATATATATGCTGGCTCGCTACCGCTCGCCAGAAAATATTGACACCTGGATGGGGGTAAACGTCTTAAAACAGTAGGCTGAATGGGGCCGAATGCATACAAGCCAAAGAGAGAGGGAGAGAAAGAGAAAACAAGCGAGGTGGGCTCCCTTAAGAATGGGAAAGGGTGGGTTGTACTAAAAGTAATAGTAGTAATAATATCAATAGTAGTCATAGTAGTAGTAGTAGTAGTAGTAGTACAGTATGAATAGAGTAATATCTGATGTTTGTTCTGTAAAATATAATGTATATACAATATTAAATAAAAAGTAGTATAGTAGTAGTAGTTGTTGTTGTTGTTGTTCCCCAAGCTGCCTGGCCGAACAGCCCCATGGCCCCGAGTAAGGCCAAGGCCATAAACGAGCGCCCCCACAGAACCCTCCCTGCCGACCACAATAAAGCCTGGGTGACCGAAGCCACTCCATGGCGGGGAGCTGAGAGGGTGCGTAAACGCCCGGGAAACCAAAGACCCACCCAGGGCCCTTGTGCCCCTCAGCAATTATGAAGAGAAAGTTGAGGGGCAAAGGAATAATGTGACGCTTTAGCTTCCAATCTTGGTAGATTGGGAGGTCAATCCACGGAAGAGACGCCGTCACTTGAGATCTAGAAAATATATAAGTAAAAGGAACAGTCAGAGTAAGCTATGGGTATGGCAGAGATCGCTCAGGTCTCACTAGTCGTAGTAGCATAGTTGTTGTCATCAGTTAAGGTATATGTATTTAATTTACAACCAATCTAGTTAGTCGTAATCACTGAAGAATTACAGTATAATCTATACATGGTCACGAGTCTAAGCATCCCGACCCCAAGCTTCCCATAACTTTAAGGGGAGGTTTCTAGTGTGTTTCCTACTCCTCCAGTAATCTTAAAATTTCACCCCCTTGACCCCCTCTCAAGATAGATTTGTACATTTTTCGGTAGAAAAATGTCCCGGCCGAAGGCTGATTACTCTTAAATTACCAATTAATTAAATTACTCTTAAATCACCAAACTAATGGGGCAAACATCTTAAAATCTCAAAAGCAATGGGGCTAGACATGAGGAAGAAAGGGGTCAAGAAAAAAGTCCCTCAAGTGGAAATCTCCACTTGGAGGATGGGCGTATTTATTTGCTCATGTGTGTATCTTTGTATTATTCATTACATTTCCTCCCTAGACCTCTATCAAGCTTAAAAAAACACCCGCCCAAGACCCTCCAGCAAGATAAATCTGTACATTTTTCGATAGAAAAATGTTCAGGCCGAAGGCTGGTTCGTTCTAAAATTACAGGCTCGCTATTGCTCGCCAGGAAAATATCGACACCTAAATGGCACGAAAAGTCTATAAAATGCCCCAGAACGAGAAGCCCACCACAGAAGCCACGAGCGAACACCACACAGAAACACCCGAAAGAAAGGTCCACAGAACGAAAGGACCAGCTGACCGAGCCAACCAATTCAGACAGGCCCAAACCCGCAGGGCTAAGCAGCTCCAAGCCGCACCTACCTACCCCTTCTAAACTGACCATTTTCCACACCTTACGTACACTACCCCCTCGTGTCCTACACTTCTACCTACATGATGATGAACAGGAATATACATTCATATTAAAAACACTCATGCCCTGTCCCTAGGTTGAGCCAATGCCAACAAATCAGACAGCCATATATCTATGTATGTTCTTACATCCGAGAAGTAGATGTTATATACCTTAGAAGTTAATACACCCATGCTCTGTCCCTAGGTTTAAGATATTAATATTAACATACCCTAACATACCTTGTCTTGCCAGACTAAGTTTCTGAAGACCCATCGCCCCCATAAAATCTATGTATTCAATCCTTAGGTTAAGTATTAATATGAACATTCCCTAACATATCTTGTCTTGCCAGACTAAGTTTCTGAAGACCCATCGCCCCCATAAAATCTATGTATTCAATCCTTAGGTTAAGTATCTTTATCCGCCATTGTGTTCACCTTTTCCATTTACTTTTCCACAATTGTTATACGTCTTCCACTTACCTCCTTCCAGAGGTGGGCAGGTGCGCGCTATTTGGCGCTCTGCGCTCTGCGATCCGGTGCGCATTACCAATATAGAGGAGCGCGGAGCGAGGAGCGGCAAAATTCTGAAATCGGAGTGCAGGCGGGGAGCGCAGCTAGAAATTCGCGCTCCTTTCTGGCGCTCCGGAGGCGATTTTTCCTGTCAACAACAGGTACAAGAACGTCATTATCGTGTACAGTCATCGTACCGTTCGTACGGTGTTACCCGAGCCTGTCTGACTGTCTGATAGTCAAAAGACACTATAGACTTCAGAGACTTTTATCATTTTATGGTATCGATACTATCGGAATGTTACTTGAATGTATGGGTGGGAGGGTGGTTTGGGGGATGGTGGGGGGAAGGTAGAAGCGTAATTGACTCGTGTTACAAATATGAAGCCGATTGGTGAGTTAGTTTCGCCACCACAGATTTTATTTGTTTTCCTTTCCTTCGTACTGATACGCTGGAAGTGGGTTGTGGGAGGAAGTTGGGGGTGTGGTGGAGGGAAGGCATAAGGGTAAGGCACTTGTCACACAAATATGGAACCGATTGGTGCAATCGTTTCGCCGCCACAGATTTTCTTTTTTTTTTCCTTGTGAGGCGACCGATAGTCAGCGAGTGGGTGGGAGGAGGGGTTTGGGGTAGTGGTGGTGCCGTGGTGGGTATGCAGAAGGGTAAGGTACATGTGGTAAAAAACTAAAAATATGAAAGCCATAGGTGCAGTCCTTTCGCTGCTACGATTTTTTTTCGGCGAGTCAGTATATAATTATATACGGACCTGGCACTGGGCGTGACAACTGACATCTGACAAGACCCTAGTCCCGGCCGTATATATATAATTATTATAAATTATATACCGTCGGACCTGGCAGTTTCGGACCTAGTTTCTCAGTTTGGACAGTTTCTGTAATTCTTTGTCATATCATAGATATCAATGGACAGTCAATGTCACAAACTCACAATGATATCAATCATATCATATCATTGACATTTGCAATGATATCAAATCATATCATATCATTGACATTTGATTCATTGATATGACATAAAGAATAACAGAAACTGAGAATGTGAGAAACTTAAACAGTTAAACTTCAGAAAGACACCATGACTTGAGGTTTTTTGAATGTTTTGAATTCTTGGAATTTAGTGAAGTGAAAGACAAAGGACAAAGTGAAGGACAAAGGTAAATAATTAAATAACTTCTAGAAGCTGTTTTTTTTTTGTTTTTTTTATATATACCTATTTTTGGGAGCGCGGAGCGCAGGAGCGGGAAGCGCATCGGGTCTGCTGACAAAAGGAGCGTGTGAGCGCTGCCGCATTACCTTATGTCTGATGAGCGCGGAGCGCTGCCGCATTACCGGTCCCACCGGAGCGCGCCCCTCTCTGCCTCCTTCGTATCCACAGTCCACACTACGCCAATTTACTTCGTGTCCTACACCTCTTACCCGCCCGATTCTACCTACATGATGATGAACAGGAATATACATTCATATTAAAAACACCCATGCCCTGTCCCTAGGTTGAGCCAATGCCAACAAATCAGACAGCCATATATCTATGTATGTTCTTACATCCGAGAAGTAGATGTTAAAAACCACATGTCCCAACTTATAAGAAATTAAGATACCCACGGGTACACCAGGATATAGAACCATTGCCCCCGTAAGACTTAGACAGCCATGACTACAGATGTTAGCCGCCATGCTATAACGTAATTCTTACCCCAACCAGAGATTGTATAGATAACCTTGTTACCAGTATCTGTCATAAGTACCTCGAAACAATAACGAAGTACCCCTATGAACTGCCGCTTTTCTTGGTATATATTTCATAGAAAACGCAGTTCCCAGGGACAACTAGACGTGCAAAAACTCGTGCCAACTAATAGTATCCATAACCCCTCGTACTTACGAAGAATAATACACCATGTTTTTCCCCACTTTACACACAGTCAAGCACACACCTACAGTTCACCTCCTTCTCCCCCCCCAGCCCCACAGTCCACATAATTCTATCTTTTCCAGACTCATATACCACCCCATAGTTGCATTCCCCGGTAGCATTTGGCTAACGTACTTTCACTGCCTTTTCAAACTCCAATATCAATTTGCAGCCTAATGCCATCCCCACGCCCAGAGACCTTAGGGTCAAATTTCCCTATAGCCCCCTGAGTTTCCCCCCCTCTCATTAAAATACCCCGCGCTTCTCGACTCTTGTCCGACCTAGCCTCTCTCTCATACCTCTTGAAGATCCTTGATTTTTCCGTTGCTAACGCTCTCCAACCTTTTATATATATACTCCTATCCAGCCTGCCTTCCCTTAGTAGGCCAGAACAACATTAGAACTTTACTAACCCCTTGCATGCCATCTATTCTCTTACAACCTATTCACAACCCTGCACCCAATGGTCGTCGGTGCGAGGCTAGCCGCCTCACCAGTAACTAACTTCTATTGCCATACTTCCAGATAAATGTGGCAGAGTTAGCAACCAGTCTCCACCACATCCAGCAAACCCTACGATTAACAACCAACCGATTAAAACCAGCCAGCCAAGGCACCTTCGGTTTGGATATTAAGAAGACCCGCATCTGTCTCATAAACAGAGGGTTATTACAAACACTGGTGATATGGCAAGCCCCTAGCCACAGCCGCCGGACGACCATCCCAGAGAGAGAGCGCCCGGCTACCCCTTTTTACCCACCCGAGGAGGGAGACCCCCACCCCCGCGGAGGTATACCTGACCCCTGTTTTGACTTCCGGGTCATTGCCAGGTAGCCCAGGAATTCTTCCTATCAATGAACTAACCATGCATGTCTAACCCCCTTACTCACCTCTCTTTACCCACAATAACCCATTCACCTGTCTTGCATACTCGGATAGTCAAATTAGCACCTCAGCTATGCCATAGAATGAAGACTGAGCAATATAAGAGAGACGCCCCTATCACAGCTGTCCCAGTCCTCCCCGCAAAGTAGATCCAGTCTCCCTCCCATAAATACTTCCAGTATAGCCAAAATAGTACCTTTTACTAAGGCTCAGTTATATCACAATATTTTTTTTTTTTTTTTTTTTTTTTTTTTTTTTTCTATATTCCAATTACTCCCTCTCGGGCATAGGCTGAGAGCCTGTACATTCGACCGCTCAACACGGTGAAGCCCGTGAGGTCTTGTTCCAGTCTGGGGAGTGAGACATGTGAAGCATCCATCATGGCTCGAAGCAGCTCCATCTCTGAAGCGGCTGGTTGCTTCGCTCAAGTGCTTCACCGTCTCACCCTCCAGACTCAGACCCTCACTCTCTGAACGCCACCTATTGAGCAGTGAACTCACTAGGCATTGTCCCCCTGTAACATATTTTGAATATGGGAATATTCATACAGTGTTATTTAATCAGGGAACAATGAGGGTATTTTTATTGGCATTTCGGTGGGCTTTGTGGTAATGCACTGATACTAGGTACAGCACAAATTCAATCCCAATAATATCTTCCCATTGACATATCGGGATTTGAACCCGGGTCCATTGGATTACCAATCCAGTGGCATGACCACTCCACCACACCTCCCCTATGAAGGCTTCCTATAGCCATGTGCCACAACAGTAATCACCATCTTACCTAGTCCCCATATTTATTGAGAGCTCAAATAAGTCCATAAGACTCGAGATCCCTATGGCCTACAGGGTCCAGAACCGAGCCTATAAACCCAGCTCCCGCCCCCAGTAAAATCAGTTGAAAGTTAGACACCAACCAGTGGTCCCCACCCTGAAGTTAACCTCTAGCTCTGCCCTTGTGTTGTTCCTGAGTTGAGAGATTCCAGAGCCGGCAGACTCCGTGGCAGAGATTAAAATAGAAGCATCTCTCCACGTACAAGTACCGACGTGCACCTTATAACCTTCACACAAATTAGTGGGTATATAAGTGTGTAGCCAGCACCGATCGCCAAGAGATCCGACTTGAGAACTTCCTACATTTGGACCACCTGGACGGCCGAGGAACCAGTCGTTAGCCCCCAACATCACCGGAAGCAAGATGACCAGGACCAGACCAACAAATACTATTCAAGATTCATATAATTAGTACTAACGTGTTATAGTACTAGTTCGATTCACTTATTAACTTTTCTATGAAGTGGCTATAACTTTGCCCAGTGTAACTCATATTTAACCATTCCATTTGGGACGTACTAAGCGTATCAGTGTTCATTAATTAACAGGCGACATTGACTCTCGTAATTACCTTATTCAGATATTAAAACCCTAGTAATATCTAACGTTCGCCCACTGATTTGTGTTCTACGTATTTCTGCCATAAGAATATAAATCTTAGATCAGTACCCCCTTGAGGTTACTAGAATTTCCGTGTTCTAAAATATACGCGTGTCTAGTTCTAACTGTGAACTACTACTTGTGCACCCGACCTGCCAGTAAGAAATTTAATTAGTGAAATTGAATCCATAAGTACATTGAGGTCTTCCAGTATTATAAAACTTGCTAATTAAACAAGTGATCAAAAGAGTATACCTGAACTTTGGAAGTGGGAGACTAGGCTCCATCCAGATCCGCTAATGCTAGCAGTTCCCTTCTATTATTTGTTTTGTACGAGTATTACTATCTTTCTATGCTCCTTATTCACCTACTTCAATAAACGTGATCGTGTGTCGTGTTACCGTGTGTTTATTTTGTGTTCTCTATTCCTCATACCTTGTATTGTGCATGCAGCCTTATATACCCAGTCAGATAGAGCCCACATCACCCAAGTTAATCCTGTAGAAAAACAGGGCATAACAGTCTAAATATTGACAAAGAAATGAGGCCAAAGGAAAATATCGACACCTAAATGGCACGAAAAGTCTAAATATTGACAAATAAATGAGGCCAAAGGTCTAAGTCACCAAACTAACGGAACGAACTAGTATGCTAAACATGAGGGAGAAGGGGGTCCAGAAAAACAACCCATATCCCCTTAAAAGGACTTGAACTATCCAGCTGATATTTTTACCATTTGGGAAGAGTCAAACAGTAAAGAGGTTTGGATACTTACAGCTCGTTTACTCTAGCCATCCCTGAATGACAAGAAGTTATATAATTTTTGACTCATCATAATGAATAGACTATAGATAATTACTTGATTGGATACTTGATTTTGCAATGAGTAATCGTTCATTTGATATTTTAGCTAAATTACAACAGTTTGTGTTTATCCCACGAACATTGATGATAATTGAGCCTGTGACCTGATTAAACAGATAGGAATATTTATAGCGAGGTATGACAGTAGAACGCTTACAACTGGGAATTAATTGTGTATTATTCAAATAATAATGACAAGCGAATGAATTGCTTAAAATATTTGTACTTTTTCTTTACAAACCTTATTTTGTTTATATATTTGCATTTGATGTTGTGGTATAGTATTATAGCATTACTAACTGCCACTTCATATAAACACCATATGAGAAGGAGAACTGTTATTGACAACGTTTCGCTTATAGCTTCATCAGGTCAATGCTATTATATATGTCAGAACTGTTGATATGGGCATATAATATCGGGTTCATAATGAGACACATTGGATAGTGGTTCTACATGTATTGGGTGTGGCTGATTACATAACAACAAGAGCTGTCGTCAAGGGAGGTTTTTAGGAAGCCCTGCCTTGATATCGGCTCGCCTGTAGATTACATATTTAGCTAACAATATTGTTTACCAATCTTGTAACATCCTCTCTCTTTTGAGATGATAGCTACCAGTGAAATTGGTATTAGAAGAATAATGATATTTTGTAGTTTCCTAGGATTATTAAGTAATATTATTTTATTATGGCACATGAGCTAGAGTAATAATAGTACTATTATGATTTATAAAATTGTACAGTACTATGATTTGATAGTTACTGGTACTGTATTGTATTCAGTATGTTACCGGTATAGTAATTAGTATTTTTAGTACAGTATGGAATGTGATTAATTTTGTTAGAATATTAATCCATTAGTATGTAAATATGAGATATGAAGTAGATGAGGTATATTAGTCAAATCTATTGATATGGTATTACAAGACCAGGTGAGGTAGGTTAATTATTAATTGATAATACTGTTCTACATAACAATATTCAAAAATAGTGAATATATATGATATAAAAATATATTGTATACCCTTGTGCCAACTTAACATAAAAATATATTTGATGAGATTATATAAGAGATTATATGGGATTAGTAATTGTTGGTATATTAGTAAAGTTAGTACACTAGAACATTAATATTCAATGTTCTGCATATGATAAAATGTTTCATGCAAAGTTATTGGTTATATCATGCAGGATTAGCAAATTAGTAATAAAGGTTATATGATTGACTTAAAATTGAGATGCGGTCTCAGGATGATAAGACCGCATCTCTAGCTGCCACTAAACCTGCAGCCAACCCTACTCCTGCCAGCCACCCTGCTCCTGCCCGCATATCAACGAGACAGGTGGGACACATAAGACCTGAGTGGACTACACCAGTATACCCTGCCCAGCCAGCTTCTATGGCCCCTACCACCAGAGAGAAAAGTCAGAGGGGTAACTACGCTAAACACCCAGCTAACCATCCTAGACTTTCCCAGCCTGATCAACCAGCTACAGGTGGTACTCCTTTATTTTCCAACTTACCTTTCATCTCCCCCATCAAGGACTGCCAAACTGCTCCAGACTTTCACTCTCTATTCCCTAGTCTGCCATTTATATCACCCATCAAAACACCTCAGGATCTTGCAGCCATCCAAGTCATGTCCTTTTCCCGGGCTAGGATGGCGCATAAACCAGCAGTTTAACCCATGCAGCAGTTCTAAAACCTTTTCTTATATGAATCATCCTGCACATGCCATTTCTCATCCATTTCCTCCCCCACCAGGAAGTGATCCCCCCATCTTATAACGGAATCTGCCCGGGGGCATCTAGCTACAAGGTACAGCCAGAGTCCAGGCGCGCCACCCCCAGAGCTACAAGGACATAACCACCACGCGCCAACACCACCCCAGCGCCTTTGATCCTCTCAAGCCGGGCGCCTTAAGTAGGGGCAAGAAGATTGCCTTATACTCACCCAGCCTGGACATCAGTAACTAAGCTTGCCATTTGGTATTATTTAGTTCAGGGTAAGAACAGCCAGAGATAGCTGGTGTTCAACTTGTCAGTTGTGTGCTGTGATCGAAGATCTACCAGGTCGGGTTCCCCCCATCAGGAAGAGGACTAGCTTGGGCAACCCACTTTGGGCTCCCCCTTTCTGGCCTTCGATGCGGTGCACAAACCAAGTACCAAAAGATTCCTACCTTGTTTTGTTCAAGGGATTATGAGGATAGTGTAGTAACTTGAGATCTACCAGATCGGGTTCCCCCCATCAGGAAGAGGACTAATTTTGGGCAACCCACTTTGGGCTCCCCTTTCTGGATTCTCTTTTTGCTACATGGTTCTGATAGTTCCACGAACTAGCAAGGAAGGAAGACACTTACCTTGACCCCCCTTAGACTACCTATAATGTCACTATCTAGACTGCTTGCCACTCTAGGTAGATCATTATGCTAGTCACCCTAACCCCCCAAACCTTGTAGCAGAACTCCAGCATATCCTTTGGGGATCACTGCACTGTGGGAGTGCAAGAGGAACCCGGTTGTCCCGTGGTAGGCGCCAAGGTCTAAGGAATCATCTTGTGACTCACCCTGGACCAGTAGCTGGAGTCATCACGCCCAGCCCCCCCCCCCCCCCCCCCCCCCCCCTGGACCAACTTCCGGAGTCATCACGCCCAGCCGCCCTCCGGACTACTGGATCCTCCCTCGATCTACGGGCCCTCCTCTTCACTACAGCTCTCCTTTAAGTGCTTTTGTACCGTTTATGGGTATAGAGTTGACTCAGGGTTGTGGTAGAAGTTATCTTCAGGGGTTCTCATTAACATTACGTCTTGCGAGAGGTCTTTCTTCTCCCTACTTAAATTGACGTTAATTAGCCCACTTGCCGGGACCCATTATACATACCTATCAGGGGATCCTTATATATGCACCTTCCCGGGTTATTGGTCTCCCATAGCCCGACAGAGGGGGCGTGCTTATATAAGACCCATAGCATCAAACACAAACACATATTTGCACGTAATCTAGTCCCTTTGTATAACTTCTAGCCTAATTCATTTAACATTCTGTCAGGTTCATAACTCGAATAGATTTCACTCTATCTCAGCTCCCGACGATTGTTGCCTCAGCCTTCAGCACCTTGCTAGTACACAATTAGAGTTAAGGATTAATCTTTGCCAGGTGAGATCTAGCACACCTATAGTATTAATATCATTTGTGAGCCTTTCCGAGCCCACTTCATTGTTGATGACCACTTGGCCATTATTGCTTTAGATTCAGTTAACGTCACTATATGCCGGGGACATCATTGCATGATCCAGACGGCATTTGCCATTACTGCACTCTTGTCTTTTGTTGAGATCCTCTCTGAGATCTATTTGGGTAGGAGGTGTACCTCCACCATTTTGGATACCTTATAATTGTATCCTAGGAGTATTATTATTACCTTGAGTCCGGACCCATTGTCCGACTCCTATTGCTTACTTGATAACCTGAGTATTGTATGTCTTAATTATTCTTATTGTTGTTGATGATCTCCAGGTTACAGGTATAAAATATATGTCTTGCTCCTCCATGAACCAGGTGTTAAACTGAATAAAACCCATGTTAACTTGTTACCTGTGTGCTTACTATCCTGCCGTGTTGTCTCTTTATTTAAAGTTTAAGGTATACCTATCCAGTTAGAGAGCTGCTCATTGTACAAAGAATATCTCGCGTTCCAATTTGGACCGGGCATAACAAAAATTATAGATCCTGATACCCAGTACCGTACTCAATTTCATCCAATCTCTTTCCTTTCGCATTACAATTTCTTCGCATTCCGATCTGCATTATAATATCCTTACACTCCCATTCACATTACAAAACCTTTAATATTCAGACTGTAATGTTATGTTACTCCTCATTCAGTGGCTTCAGTCGGATTCTCACTCACTTACCCGTCAACTGGGGTAACTTTGACCAGGAATGATGAACAAACACAGATATTTTGTAAACAAAAACACTTTATTTGGATCCTTGAGTTATCAAAGTTTGTATCCTTGATGGGGCTATCTAAGCATATATAAAGAAGATTTTTTTTTTTTTTCAATTTAATGAGCAATATATTTAAATGTTGGTGGTCAACTTTGCCCAACAGTTTGGGGTTAAGTTGACTTTACCCCACAACTCGTGGGGGGTAAATATGACCACTAACTTAAACATCACAGATCTGCTTCTGGCTGGAGACAGTGGGTAAGTATAACCACCCCCAACCATTTGGTGGTGTAATATTGACCTACACAGATACATCAGAAAAATTGACTACCCCACAACTCGTGGGGTAAATATGACCACTAACTTAAACATCACAGATCTGCCTCTGGCTGACCAAGATATTTTCTGTGTCCCCCTTTGTTGCGTGGAACCTTTAGAGTCTATAATTGAATATTTCAACATACAGGTATATTTTTAGCCCGTACGAGGTACGTCATACGTGGTTGACGTCATCCGGGTTAAGGTGGTCAACTTAGACACATGGTGTTGGTCACATTTTCCCCCAAAATTTAAAGCCCTGTCTCATGTTAATTATACCTTAAAACACGTTTTAGGTGCCAAAAATGGAAAATTCAGCATTTTTTACACAGGAAAAAGTCTCTTAAAATTAATTTAATCAAATACACTTCTCTGTAGTGGCATGATATAATTTTTATCTTTTTTCCGTGGTTTCGAGCGCAACAATGCATATTATGTAGATTCGAAGCTTCATTCGTAATATACGAGTTCTAAAGCCTTGCCATATTTTTTCCCTAATTTTTCAATGTACTTTTGAAAATATCTCTTAATACTTCACACTTCAATCTTTCAAGATAACACCGTCAATAATTTTTAAAAGAAAACACTTAGACGCAAAAAAGTTGTGGTCAACTTTACACCACCAGTCAAAATTACCCCACGTGACGGGTACTCCATTTAGATAAATCTTTCTCATCCTGTAACATTCTCATCCAGCATTTCCATTTCTGTCAGTGCCTCATCTCATACCAGTATTGGACTGTTAGTCAGACATGCAATCAGTCATACCGGTACTGTACTCTTACCTGGTCATGTCAAACTCTCTGTACCTGGTAGGTAATACGTTCCTATTCCGTCTCACGCTCGTCCTGTTCTCATGTGTAGTGACAGGTTCATCAAGTCTACTGTGAGTGTCTCTCACGTGTCTGTTGTTTGTGTAGAGTGGAACACATATGTCTGTAGAATTTCTATCTGTAGATCTAATGGTTGTGGTGTTGTCTGTATTAGTGACTTTTCCATTATTTCTTATGTCAGCGTTTTCACTTGTCATCCGTAAATGACCTCAATTTCGTCTTATCGCTCCATTTTCTGTCTCCACTTCATACGATCGCTCGTCTAATCTCCTGGTTACAACTCCTCGTTCCCAGTTCTTCTTGCCTAGTGATGTTGGCTTGATTCGCACCACGTCGCCTTCAACCAATGGTTCCAAAACTCTCGAACCTTTGTCGTAGTACTTCTTGCTTTTGAGATCTTTCAGCATCTTCTTCCGCTTCACTCGCTCCAACATAATTCCTTTCGGCTCCAACAACTTGCTAGTAGTCGGCAGTAACGTCCTCGTACGTCGACCAAAGTTGAGTTGCGCTGGACTCTCTTCCAAATCTTGCATAGGCGTATTTCTGTAGTCTAGAATCGCCAAAAACGGATCTTCACCACTCTCAACAGCTTTTGTGATTAGTTTCTTCGCCGTCTTGACCGCTGATTCTGCTTTACCGTTAGACTGGGGATGATGTGGGCTGCTCGTTCGATGTTCAAAGTCATACTTCTCCGCGAATTCTTGAAATTCTTCACTGCTGAACTGCGGACCATTGTCACTAACTAGTACATTTGGCAGTCCATATCTTGCAAAGTGCGCCTTCAACTTCCTGATAACAGCGCTTGACTTGGTGCTTTCCAGGTAGTCAACTTCCCAGAAATTACTGAAATAGTCCACTGTAACAAGATAGTTGTGACTTGATTGGCATAAGGTCTACACCTACTTTCTCCCACGGTCGGCTGGTTTGCTCATGAGTCATCAGAGGTTCTTTTTGTTGAGCTGTAGAGTATGTGTTACAAATATCACACTCTGAAATTAATTGCTTCATCTCTGCATTCATTCCTGGCCAAAACAAACATTCTCTTGCGCGTCGTAGACAACCTTCAACTCCCATACGTGACGAATGTATAGCGGACTTAATCTTCTGACGTAGACTGGTAGGAATTACAACACATTCTCCCTTGAAGATCAATCCATCTTGAAATGACAGTTCTGCTCGTACATTAAAGTATGGTTTCAGTATGGTCTCTACTGCACTCTTGTCTTCTGGCCATCCTTTGAGAATTATAAGAACATAAGAACATAAGAAAATGGGAGTCTGCAGAAAGCCGATTGGCCTAAGCAAGGCAGATCCCTGTCCCACACAACCCCAATTACAAAGCCCAATTATAGGCTCAACACTCTAATACCCTGACGATCATCTTACCAAAACGGTTAGAGATTAACGCAGGATTACGGGGGTCTGCAGAGCGCTGATTGGCCCAACCCTGCTGATCCCCCTTCACACCCAACCCTTCTCGTCCATATGCTTATCCAATTTTATCTTAAAGCTCCCTATCGTTTTTAATCCCACTATAGCACTTGGTAGTCCATTCCACCCATCTACAACTCTGTTACCAAACCAATATTTGCCTATATCTTTTCTGAAACGAAATTTATCTAATTTGAAACCATTGGTACGAGTTCTTTCGCTATCACTGAGCTTTAGTACATTTGTCATGTCCCCTTTGTTAATCCCACTAACCCAGTTGAACACCTCTATCACATCCCCTCTAACTCTGCGTCTCTCTAACGAATGTAAACCTAATTTCTTCAACCTTTCTTTATACGGAAGATTTCTAATATTATGGATCATTTTTGTCATTCTACGTTGTACTCTCTCCAATGAATCTATGTCCATTCTGTAATAAGGACACCAAAATTGAACAGCATAATCCATATGGGGTCTCACTAATGACAAGTAAAGTTTTAAGATAACATCAGCAGTTCTGTTACTCACACTCCTAGAGATGAACCCGAGAATCCTGTTTGCCTTGTTTCGAACGCTTATACACTGTTGTCTAGGCTTCAAATCATTGCTAACAAACACACCTAGATCTTTCTCACAATTCGAGTTTTCTAATTCCACATTAGCTAGTTTATATTTAACATTTGTATGCATCTTCCCTATCTTTAATACCTTGCATTTGTCAATGTTAAACTTCATCTGCCAATTTACTGACCATTCGTGTAAGGTATCTAGATCCCTTTGGAGGCACTCTATATCTCTATATGAATCAATTGTTCTCCCCATTTTGGTATCGTCTGCAAATTTACTTATCCTACTAGTTATACCTAAATCAAGGTCATTTATGTATATAACAAACAACAGAGGACCTAATACAGATCCCTGGGAGACACCACTTTTGACTGCTCCCCATTCTGACTTCGTACCATTTATGCTGACTCTCTGCTTCCTACCAATTAGCCATGACCTAATCCATTCCAACAACGCCCCACCTATTCCATGCGCCTCAACCTTTCTCATCAATCTCTCATGGGGGACTCTGTCGAAAGCTTTACTGAAATCTAAATATATTATATCATATGACTTGTCATTATCTACTGCTTCATATACTTCTGAGAAAAAACTAAGCAAATTAGTAAGGCAAGAACGTCCCTGAGTGAATCCATGCTGAGAAGAATTTATTAAATTAAATGTATCTAAGTGGTTTCTAATTTTACTAGCAATAATTGACTCTAGTAGCTTTCCTATGATTGATGTAAGACTAATGGGACGGTAATTGGATGCTATTGATTTGTCACCATTTTTGAAGATCGGAACTACGTTTGCAAGCTTCCAAGCTTCTGGAACTATACCTGTCTCCAATTATCTCCTTCAATAGTTGCAATGCTTCATCTTCCTCAGTTGCTCGACAGATTTCTTGCAATCGTTCACTTCGGATGGGTACGTAGTCTGTCATGTTGATCTGTTCAAACACCTCTTCCTGCATATGTCTTGTGTTTTGCAGATAATCTCTTGATAGAGTGTCGGCTAGATACATTTCTTTGCCCTTCTTGTGAACAATCTCGACATCATACTGTAGTATCCTCATCAACATCCCTTGCAGTCGTCTTGGTACACTTGACAACGGCTTATTTTGGATAGCTTCTAGAGGTTTATGGTCGCTCTGGATTGTCGTCTTCCTCCCAAAACAATACTGATGAAACTTGTTCAGTGCAAACACGATTGCCAAAGTCTCCTTCTCTATCTGCGCATATCGTGTCTCCGTGTCAGTCAGTGTTCGACTTGCAAATGCGATTGGTTTACCCTCTTGAAGCAACGCTGCTCCTAAACCTTTTTGAGATGCGTCGCATTGAATCTCCAACTTTTGCTCTGGGTTGTAGTACTGTAAGATGGGTGTTTGGGTCATCATCTTCTTGATCCTCTTGAACGCCTCATCATGTTATCTTGTCCACTTCCACTCGGTGTCCTCATGGGTCAGCTTCCTCATAGGCTCCATGACATCCGATAGACTGGGTACAAATTTACTCAAGTAGTTCACCATGCCAGACAGTCGTCGTACTGCAGTCACATCCTCTGGTGCTTGCATCTTCACGATTGCTTCAATCTTCTTTGGGTCAGCCATCAGACCATCCCTCGAGATCTTGTGACCTAGGAATGTAATCTCTGTACTACCAAGCTCAGTCTTTGCTCTGTTCAGCCTCAGACCCTTTGCTCGGCATCTGTCCAGTAGGTTTCTCAGCTTTGAGTCATGATCCCTTGCAGCATCTTCATCAGTGTCACCAACTCCAAAGACCAAAATGTCATCAGCAACACAAATTACGCCTTGTAGATCATCCAGAACCAGTTGTAGCTTCTGAAAAATTTCGCTGCTTACAGCCAGACCAAAAGGAAGTCTGTTCCACCTGTATCTCCCATACGGTGTTTGAAATGTTGTCAGCTTGCGTGATTCTTCATCCAACACACAGTGCCAGTAGCCATTCTTGAGGTCAAACTTGGAGAAAACTTTGGCTTTTGTAAGGTCAGGCAGAATGTCGTCGATTACTGGTAGAGGGTGCATCTCTCTCATGAGTGCTTTGTTCAGAGCTTGAGGGTCAATGCAAATTCTCAGATCCCCCGACTTCTTGGTTCCTGCTACCATTCGACTTACCCATTCTGTAGGCTCGTCGACCTTAGTAATGACATTTTCCTGTTCCAACTGCTCCAGTTTCTCTTTAACCTTCGACTTGATGCTCAATGGTACTCTACATGAAGGAATTGCAATAGGTTTCACCGACTCATCCACTGTTAGATGAATATTTCCTGGTATCTTGCCAACTTCATCAGCAAATACGTCTTCATAGTCTGTTAGGATGTCATTCATTGCACAGATGTTTTCATAGTTAACTGTGATGAATCCCATCTCCCATCTTCTCAGACGCTCGCTTACCAAGAATTGGTGTAACAACCTGTTTTACAACAACATACTCAACAGAATAGTACCTTTGTGGTTGCTTGCAGTTGCGGACATCAATCCTACACTTTCCCAACGGCTGAATTGTAGTAGAGTTCCACATTTGAAGAGTTGACTCACACAGCTATAGCTCTGCGTCCAGTACCAGATGACGTGGAATGGCATTCACACTTGCCCCGTTGTCGATCTGAAACTTCACTTTATTACCGTTGACCATGAGATTAGCTATTATGTGTTTTCCTCTGGATCCGGTCGATACGTTTATGATGTATTCCTGTCCTCTCGAGTTATCTTTTGAGTCGTCGCTTTCTTCTGTGTCTCCATCTTCTACCGCATGGACTCTGCGCGATGTCTTCTTTTTGTCTCCTGTCGCTGCGCTTCTTGCTGCTCTGACGGTCGCTGCATTACTTGGACATTTCTTGGCATAGTGTCCTGTTTTCTTGCATTTATGACATTTCGCATCAGTTGCAGGACAGTTCTTCTTACCCCAATAATGTGCTAGACCACACAAGTCGCACTGCCTGAGGTTAGGCTTAGTCTTTGTTGATTGTAGATTACTCTTCTTGGGTTTTGCACTGAGTTTGTGTAGAGACTCCTGCTTGTCACTTCGAAATGCTGTCATTGATCTCCTTGAAGTTTCATAGGCAGTACACATCTTAAGTACAACATCTAGAGTTAGGCTATCCTCCCTAAAGAATTTTTCCCGAAGTGTATCCTCTTGGCAACCAAAAACAATTTTATCTCTCAGAAGTTCATCTTGAAGTGCTCCATATCCACAGTGTCTTACCAAAGTCTTCAGCCTAGCGATAAAAGATTCCAAGGATTCATCTTTCCTTTGCATGCTATCATGAAAGTTGTACCTCGCCATCAGCTGCTCATCTCTTGGTGAAAAATGCTTGTCAAATTTCCCAATTAATGTTGTATAAGTCAGGGCAGTTTCATATTGTATGCCAAAAGAATCGTAGATATCTAGCAGAATGTCACCTCCAGTCAACAATTTCGCTATTTTAATATCATCACTCTTACCCTTCAGACCGTTGCCAATGATGTAAAGATCGAGTTTCTTCTTGTAACGCCTCCACGCCACTGCTTGCTCAAACTCAGACTTGCAAACGAACAAAGGCTGTGCAGTGGATGCCATGACGTCACTCATATCTTTCGACTTTACGAGGTTAAATCCAAGGATAACTCCCTAGTTCAGCTGTAGAATTTGGTCAGCAGTACTTCATTCACAAGTACACTGCTTACCCAGCTGCCACCATGTTGATATGGGTATATATATCGGGTTCATAATGAGACACATTGGATAGTGGTTCTACATGTATTGGGTGTGGCTGATTACATAACAACAAGAGCTGTCGTCAAGGGAGGTTTTAGGAAGCCCTGCCTTGATATTGGCTCGCCTGTAGATTATATATTTAGCTAACAATATTGTTTACCAATATTGTAACAAGAACATTAGAAAAACAGTCTACCGTTTCCTTCGTGATGAGAGAGGGAGGGGTGTAATAAGCAAAATGTCAGTCATTGCTGGAATATGTAAGGGGGGAGGAGCATCTTTGGTATGTGTAAGTGTGTCTCATAATGATTGTACTCATAATTGTAGTATACAGGATTTGAGTTTTTGGCTAGTATTGTTCCGCTTCCTAGACCATTATTACCAGTTATTATTACTTATCTCTTTGCTCAAAGGAGTTTTTAACCGCCAGCTTACATCTCAGAAAACCTTCACCAACCTGAGCGATAAGCGAACTCGGGTATGCTGGGTAGCAGGCGGGAACAGAACTACTGAACTAGCCGCGCTGCTAGCCACCCATCGAAGGGAATGATAACCCTTAACAAGAAACTTCCAGGGAACTGGGGAGTGAGCCAGCTAGTTGAGGTAGGGCATGTGCGGCCAGACCTGTTAAAAATAACATTTACTACTAAATCCAACAGATTAAAGGGGGCCAGGGTCTACGAAAAATACCCCGACACAGGTATGCTTGTGTGTCCATCTCCCTGCCTTCAGGGGCAAGAGGACTGGGTCTACCAACCTGCTTTGGTTCGCCCAGCACACTGGACTAGATCATGATGATCGTAGGGCAAAGGCTCTGTGACCCTGCGCCCAGAAGTGTGTCAGTCCCCCTGACCCAAGTTTTTTTTATTTTAAGGATAGTCACGGCAGCACAGACATATTCACGAACCTGAAGACCCGCTCCAGGATTTATTCTTCGGAGGAGTCTCCGAGTCGGGTCTAAGAATATCCTAACACTCTTATATAATGATCGACTGCCCCATCTTTCCGTAGATCTGCAGAGCTTGGGGTTTGATAAGAAGTTTTACTGGGCGAGGGCGGCAAAGCTCTTAAGAGGGAGGCCTAAAAAAACATTTAAACGGCCCCAGTAGCACTAAAAAAAAAAAAAAAAAAAAAAAAAAAAAAAAATCCCTATACCTCATATCACTCCTCCACATCCCCTCCTTCCCCCCTTTCCCCTCCCCCTTCAATTATCACCTATTTTCCCTGTTATTCCCTAATTCGTTGGTATATTTTTGTGCTAACATTAGCAAAATGTGTGGAGGATGTGCTTACGTGCCTAGCGAGTGTGAATGAGTAGGCTCAGTGTGACTTGAGGCCTCGTGGAGGGAGTGGTTGCCTCAATTTGCTCCATAATTCATGAATGGGCTGCTCCATGTATATTCGCGATTTTGACCAGAAAAATTATATTTTCACTTGTTTTATTGTTGTTACAGGTTACTATCATCATAGTGAAGGTAAAATAGGTTCATATGAATAGGTAATAACGATATTTATCGTAAAATTACGATTATAGGCCTGAATGGAGCCTATATGTTCGTCCATGGGCATCGAGTTCAATCCCCCTGCTCGCCGTATATAGGTTAAGAACGAATTATTAATATTGAGCAGTAGAAATACCATAGTTTCAATATAATAAACTTCTATAAATCCTCTATTCTATCAAATAAAATGTTAAAATATCAGAATTAACTTATAACAATATTAGTATTTGAATGTGAAGAGGATACATGGCACAAGAGACAAGATATGACTGGGCATTAAGTGGGTCATGTTGTCATTATGCTTTCTACTTTACTGTATAAGACGGGGGGGGGGGGGTACTGTTACGTTAGTTGTGAGAGCAAGATTATGTGAGGAGCTGTGGCAATCTCGTCCTCCTTAGTTTTCTCTGTGGTGGATGTAACACAAGTTGTTGAACATACTACATAGGCTCCCACTGGTGAGACTAAACCAAAAGTTTGACTTCATATTTCATATTGCAGTGTGCGCTCCTATTGGGAAAAATTATTTAGAAGGCAAAGAAACTGTCCTATGCCTAAGTCGATTCTATTGTAGACAAGTTGTAAAGGCCAGAACAATTGTATAGCAATAGCCTAAACAGAAAACCAGACCTGAGTTCCTCAACTTTCCACTAGAGAAAGCATAAACTAGAGAAGGTGACTATGTTAATCACTGGAATGCCAGTAATAACAAAGTTCCTTTTATAGGACACAGTTACCATACCTACAATATCAAGAGTAGAAGTGGAGGGATGCCTATACACTTCAACCTTCAATATTGGCGATACAGCCTATTAGAGGTCTCTTATGTTAACTGATTGGATGCCACAATTAACAAAGACCCCTTAATAGGATTTCTTTACCCACAGACAGTGTAAGGACTTCGGGGTGCCGTACATCCAACTGAATGGAGGGGTAATCTTGAGGTTTCTCAACGTGGAATGCCAGGGATCGAGAAGCCTCAAAATTGCTTAACTTCCTTCAGATTTCCCTGACCTAGTATTCACAATTACTGAGGGGTACCCGTCCCCCATTTGAGGAAAGCAAGGGCGTGTGTGCGCACTCTCTGTTAGGACTGGAAGTCCTTCTTGTCCTAGGGGGAGGTTGACTTCTTTTACTTTACTTAATAACTCTAATATACTTGAAGATCTTACAAAGGTGGTATTGTATGTAGATGTTACTCAAGCCAAGGCTTATTGGGATTTATAGGTTACAGGTGGGGTCATGGGGTTGTGGAGATAATTTAACTTTTGTTCAAGGTTTGAGAATGTTTTGGCTTGACCTTGGAGCGTGAAAATTCAGGGGTGAAGGATTCACGAGAAAGTGGGGTTTCTCAGGCGTATCTTGATATTATTCTGCAGACAAGAGCCTGTCACCTTTAATATTGAGAACAGGGGTAGATGAGCATTTTAGGTTATCTTATTAGGGATAACACTGATAATTTCTGAGCTTCTATATATACGAGATGGAAATATACACGGTTATATGGATCCCGGATGGTTGGTATTTCGGTGAGTTTGTGTTGGTTGTCCTGGGGGTCAAGAGATTAGCCGGGAGGCGGAAAGGTTTGGTTGGTGACATCTTTGACTGGTAGTAATGAATATAAAAGTAGGAAAGAAGGGAATGTGGTTTGTTTATGAATAGAATAGCTTGATGATGACAAGGCATGTAGGCTACATATGCGGTTAGTATAAAAATAGATAGAAGAATTTCAGCTAGATGATCTGAAAGCCTTCGCATAAGTGACAAAGTCTTTCAACACGCTTATTTAACCCTTTCACGCACATATGACGCAGAGGTTGCCAGATTAGCAATAAGAAATAGAGTTCTAATTATTTCTAGAGAAATAATTACCTCTCCAAAATTAGTTTTCTGCCCACAGCTAACTCAAAGACAACTGCAGAGGTTGAAGTAACTAAACTAAAGGTTTCTAAATACCCCTGATGGTAACAAAGGCTTTAAAGTATCCCCAATAGGCTCAAAATCGCGTCATATGTCGGAGAGGGTTAATTGATCAAAGTATTTGGCAAACATAGGGGATCTGTCGTATGACATTCTTAACATTACAATGATACATGTTCGTTAATATTAAACAAGTTGTTTTATTAGGAGTGGTTTATAGTCTTATAATAACATGGTACATAGGTATTTATAGAAGCTGAATTACGTTCTTTATTTATAATTTCTGGCTGAAGACGATTTTCCTTCTGGGTGTGGAAGTGGTCGCCCAGGGGTGAATCGTCATCCCTGGGGTTACCGGACATCCTGTTGCCACCGTGGCGACTCGGGCGTCCCTGGGGGTCGCTACAGGTGCGGGTAATTCGGGCGTCGTTCTTCTAGGTGGAGTAGTGCGTTTCTCTCTTGTCCTCCTTTTTCTTTGTTTCTTTATTTCTCTTTCTCCTTCCTTCTCTGTGTTTCCCTCTTCTGTTACGTAAGACTATTAACCCGGCAAGCGCGATAGGCCTCACGGAAGGCTTCCTATAGGGAACGCGATAGGCCTCACGGAAGCAGGACCATAAAAAAAGACTTCCATAAAAAAAAAGGGCCTATCAAAACAAAGGAATTTGTCTCTAGGTGAGATAATTCCCCTCCAGTACTCATCCATGTAAATCTCACCCACCCCCCTCCCCTCCTTCCCCACCTTATTCCCCCCTCCCTCCCCTCCTCAATTATCACCTATTTTTCCTCTTATTATCATCATTTATCGGTTATTTTTCTCTCCCGCGATAATGTAGCACAAGTGGGTTGCATAAAAGATCGTTATGCAACACCCAGACACCGGCACACACCGCCCCGCTCTCCTCAGTTGACTCCCAGACAGCGAGAGGGGAAGGCTGCCTGTCTCTCTCTCTCTCTCGCCTGAGATTATGACCGGGTGGCCAATATCTTCGTTTTTCACCACCCAAATGCTTTTCCCACTTATTTTAGCACTCTTGAAGGTTCATATATACATCATATATGTAAAATAAAAGCATACCGAAAACAAATAATGGTTTATATTGTAAATATAACGAATTCTGTCAGAATCCAGGGCTAGAAATGCACAAATAACTACCCTAGCACCTACTGTCAAATCGCGCTTGTCAGGTTAAGGGTAGTCAAATGTATTCATAGGGTTAACTCCAGGTAGGAGTATTAGGACGTTTTGAGTTACGATCCTATATTTATGATAAGGGTTAACTGTTGAGTCTATATAAGGCTGACTGAAGGTGTCGATGGCCTTAACCCTCTCCGACATATGACGCAATTTTCAGCCTATTAGGGATACTTTAAAGCCTTTATTACCATCAGGGGTATTTACAAACCTTTAGTTTAGTTACTTCAACCTCTGCAGTTGTCTTTGAGTTAGCTGTGGGCAGAAAACTAATTTTGGAGAGGTAATTATAAGCGTGAGAGAACTCTATTTCTTATTGCTAATCTGGCAACCTCTGCGTCATATGAGTCTGAAGGGGTTTTAAGAGATGTAGATATTATATTTTAGTTATAGGTTGATTGTAGATGTTGATCTCAGCTCTCGTTCTCTGCTCGTTGATTGATATGTTAATTAGGTAGATTATTGTATCGCTGCCACCATCCCATTTATACCATATACATGTTATATATAGGTAAAGGGGCAAAATAATGATCTCTGGTCCAAAACCACTTTGATATATATTTAAGTACAAACTGAAATAATATACAGAGTACTAAAACTTAAGTAAGTGAGATAGCCTTCCCTATATTGAGAGGGAACTCTAAAAGGCAACTTGTCTGGCCTGTGGTTATAATCTATCTGTCTCCTCTCAATACCTTCTCACCTATCACCACCCTGGGCCACACCTTCTGGATACAAGATGGCTACCCGTGTTGAGTTACAAGATGGTGGTTGAGAATGTATGAATTAGCGGAATGTTAGCCAGTGTACAGAATCTAAATCATGACAAATCTGACAAGGAGTTACAATGGATGATCCTGTTGACCTCTGAAATGTACAGTTCTTCACACAAATACAGACACAGTAACTAAAACGTCTTAAAATGATATGATAGTTGGATATAATGAATTCATAATAAATAGTATAATCTTGAGATGTAATTCTTCTATTGTTCGGGTGTTTTTGCGTTTTCTCGGTATTTCAATATCTAAGCTTCATTTCATATCGAGTGAAATATACAAACATGTTCCTACACTTACCCACCCTATTCAACATCTGACAGACATTAATACAGCACAGAGCAAGCCAAACGTAATGCCAGCTGGGACATCACTTATTAGCGCGACCGTACCTTAGTTGTAAATGACTGCACATTCCCAGTCCGGGAATAGCAATCAGAATATATCACGTTTCTTAAAAACGTGGCATACCAATAATAAGTTAGTAAGATAGTGAGATATTAAGTTAGTAAGATAATAAGTAACCTATCGAGCCTCACTTCCCTACCCTAACCTAACTATCCTAACCAACAAAGCCACTTCAACAGCTTACTCTCTCTACACTCCCTCTCTACACTCTTCAGAAAAAAATAGGAAAAGTAGAATGTACCGTAGATACGAGGTGCCGTTGTAAAGGCTTATCCCTCAATACCTTCACCTGACCTAAACTAACTTTCCTATACCCTATAATAAAGCCACTCCAACAGCTTCCTCTCTCTCTCCAACACTCCTTCTCCCCTCTCTACACTCTTCAGAAAAAATAATAGGAAAAGTAGAATGTAGATACGAGGTGCTGTTGTAAAGGTTTATCCCTCAATACCTTCACCTGACCTAACCTAACTTTCCTATACCCTGTTCCAAATAAGTAGGCCAAAACTCTTGAACTATACTTGTAATGCCCTCGAAAATATCCCGCAACCCCAATAATGTACTACCCGAGTTGACGTCAGGTATAGTGTAAAATAGTCGTTGATGGGAAGTCCAATAAACTCATCACGTGAATCACCACAAGACTATCACCTGGTTCTTACAAATCGGACTAAGGTTACTATACTTTTGTACGTCCGTGGTAGTACAGTGGGTTAGCGCGCGGGCCTGGTTGACCTATGGTGGTCATGGTCACTAACCAGGGTTCGAACCCCACCCAAGGCATCTCAAAACCTGTGGGTTTTTAGGAGGGTTAAACTCCCTTCAGAGGTTCGAGCCCCACACCAGGCCCCAGGAAAGGTTGACCCTAAGTGGGCCTGGGGAGTTGTCAGGACACAAAAATTCCCTTCACACCCAGCATTTCATTAATGTAATGCCCTCGAAAATATCCCGCAACCCCAATAATGTTATACCCGAGTTGACGTCAGGTGTAATGCCCTCGAAAATATCCCGCAACCCCAATAATGTACTACCCGAGTTGACGTCAGGTATAGTGTAAAATAGTCGTTGATGGGAAGTCCAATAAACTCATCACGTGAAGACTATCACCTGGTTCTTACAAATCGGACTAAGGTTACTATACTTTTGTACGTCCGTGGTAGTACAGTGGGTTAGCGCGCGGGCCTGGTTGACCTATGATGGTCATGGTCACTAACCAGGGTTCGAACCCCACCCAAGGCATCTCAAAACCTGTGGATTTTTAGGAGGGTTAAACTCCCTTCAGAGGTTCGAGCCCCGCGCCAGGCCCCAGGAAAAGGTTGACCCTAAGTGGGCCTGGGGAGTTTTCAGGATAGAAAAATTCCCTTCACACCCAGCATTTCATTGGTGGCAGCGGTGGGATAGAGGGTGGGGTTGGGTGTAGATATGGCAGCAGAAGGAGGTTTGTGGTTATTCTTAAGTGATGGAGGATGCGAGGTGGGGGAGCGTTTATGATGAGGTGTTTTGCTGTGTAAAATGGTGGGGTTGTTGAAAGTGGACGGAGTTGGTGCTGGTTTCTTTTGATTTCGGTGGTTGGGATATGATGAATGGAATGGGCGGATTGAATGTATGTATTGGGGTGTGGAAATTTGAGATGCAGGGGAAGGAAAATGTTTAGAGGTTGAGGAGGGGTTGGATGAGGTAGAGAGATGGAAGCGTGTTCTTTTATGTGGGGGAAAATGTGGGTGGGTTGTGGGGTGCCGTCGCGGAGTGACGTCATGTACAGTGGTGGAGGAGAGGGAGGTGAGGGAGGAGGAGCTTTATTCTGATTCTTACTGGGTGGGCGTGAAAAACGTGCAGTTGATTTCTGAGGGGGGGAATTTTTGATGACAGCTACGGTGTTGGTCTTGGGTTGGGCCGCTAAAAACTTTTGTATGGTGATTAGATCTTTAGGGAAATCAACGGGGTCATGCACAGTGAAGTGTTGTAGGATGGAAAGGGGTAACACTTGCACGAGGTAGACAAAGAGAATTTGATTTTGTTGCTCCACGGGAAGAGCAGGGAATGCAGCTCTTACTTGCTGGCGAATTGTGGCGTCTAAATCGCCTTCGAACTTTATGTCTTTAATTTTTGCAAAGGCGACGAAAATACCTAGTGATGGCCTAATGGCATCGATTACAATGGGTCTAAATTGATCCCAGGTGAGTTCAGGGGTTACCTGTGGGGCAACGAGGGAAAAGGCTTTTCCCAAGTGCGTTAAGAGGACGGCTATTTTTGCACGGTCCGTGTTATACGCCAAATCTAGCACTGGTTTCACAATGTCCATGTATGTTTCTATGTCGTAGGTCTTCCCATTCGTATTTCGGAATGGGAATGGGAAAATAGGCTGCCATTTTTCGATGGTACCATGCCTCTACTGCTTCAAAAAAATGCAATGCAATGAAATCTTCTATCCGAATCAAGAACTACCGCTGCTGCCAATGTTATACTGGGTGTGAAGGGAAATTATGGTCTCCTGAAAACTCCCCAGGCCCACTTAGGGTCAACATTTCCTGGGGCCTGGCGCAGGGCTCGAACCTCTGAAGGGAGTTTAACCCTCCTAAAAACCCACAGGTTTTGAGATGCCTTGGGTGGGGTTCGAACCCTGGTTAGTGACCATGACCACCATGGGTCAACCAGGCCCGCGCGCTAACCCACTGTACTACCACGGACGTACAAAAGTATAGTAACCTTAGTCCGATTTGTAAGAACCAGGTGATAGTCTCGTGGTGATTCACGTGATGAGTTTATTGGACTTCCCATCAACGACTATTTTACACTATACCTGACGTCAACTCGGGTAGTACATTATTGGGATTGCGGGATATTTTCGAGGGCATTACATTAGAAATTATCTCGCAACCCCAATAATGTACTACCCGAGTTGACGTCAGGTATAGTGTAAAATAGTCGTTGATGGGAAGTCCAATAAACTCATCACGTGAATCACCACGAGACTATCACCTGGTTCTTACAAATCGGACTAAGGTTACTATACTTTTGTACGTCCGTGGTAGTACAGTGGGTTAGCGCGCGGGCCTGGTTGACCTATGGGGTACATGGTCACTAACCAGGGTTCGAACCCCACCCAAGGCATCTCAAAACCTGTGGGTTTTTAGGAGGGTTAAACTCCCTTCAGAGGTTCGAGCCCCGCGCCAGGCCCCAGGAAAGGTTGACCCTAAGTGGGCCTGGGGAGTTGTCAGGACAGAAAAATTCCCTTCACACCCAGCATTTCATTGGTGGCAGTCATGGAACGTGATCTGGTAGCTACATAGAGCACCCATCACGCGGACCCTAACAATATTGAGATTGCTGAGGTGATACAGCTACGATACCTTACGACCTTAAAGAGGCTAGGGACTAGCCTAGTTAAAGAAGGATGTAATGTAATGCCCTCGAAAATATCCCGCAACCCCAATAATGTACTACCCGAGTTGACGTCAGGTATAGTGTAAAATAGTCGTTGATGGGAAGTCCAATAAACTCATCACGTGAAACCCCACGAGACTATCACCTGGTTCTTACAAATCGGACTAAGGTTACTATACTTTTGTACGTCCGTGGTAGTACAGTGGGTTAGCGCGCGGGCCTGGTTGACCTATGATGGTCATGGTCACTAACCAGGGTTCGAACCCCACCCAAGGCATCTCAAAACCTGTGGGTTTTTAGGAGGGTTAAACTCCCTTCAGAGTTTCGAGCCCCGCGCCAGGCCCCAGGAAAAGGTTGACCCTAATTGGGCCTGGGGAGTTTTCAGGATAGAAAAATTCCCTTCACACTCAGCATTTCAATACTCATTTTACAAATCAAAATAAAACTTCCTAAGGCTCATTTTGTGTCCCTTCCCAAATATAGATCCAGTATCTTAGTGAACCTTGGTCTCTGGGTCTTCTCCTGGGCGACCTAGATGTGTGAATTTGTATTTATTAGGGGTTCGTCCCCTATTGTAATCATTAAACCTGGAATTTCATCCAAATGTTTCTTACGCGCCGGTTTCGACGCAATAACTCCAGAACCGCTTTTTGGATCGGGATCAAACTTTCACAAGAGGTGCCTTTTTGTATTGGGCAACTTTTGATATGCTAAACATCCGGCATGGTGGCCAAACAGGTCCGTGGCAGCCGATTTCCCGAAAAACTTGACATTGTGTATTGTTATTATTATTTTGGGCAAAATGGCACATCTACTTTTTTTTTATTATATTTTCATTTGTATTTATTTAATTTATGTATTTATTTATTTACTTATTTTGTTATTGTTATTATTTGTTTTGTTTTGTTTTGTTTTTTTGTATTTGTTGTGTTGTCCCTGTTCGGGCTATGTCTCAAGTCGGCCACCCCCAGCTTTGAGGGTGGGCGAATATTGTGAATGTACAATAGCTGGTGTATTTTGGTGTACATGTTTAGTATGCTGGTAAGCTGGTAAGGGTTACTTTCCTATCTTCCCTTGAGACCTTGAAAGTTGCAGCATTGCGCACACTGTTCTTATGCGCTCAGTGCTTGCAAAGTTGCAATACATTTCCAGATGGATTGGGTGGAGGAAAAACACAGGGTAGAGCTATGATTCTATATTCTCTAAAAATGGGTAATACATAGCCCGAATCGTTTGAGAATAAAGAATCATAACTCTTCCTTGTTTTTCCTTTACCCAATCCATCTACCTGTCAATATGAATCATTCATATTTCCAGAGTTGCCAATAAGCTAGTTTCCCATTCAATATCCTATGTCATCTCCTAACAGTGTTGCCAATTTAGCTACTTTCCCGCTAGATCTAGAGGTATTTACTTTGATTTAGAGGCACATTATTACATCTAGCAAATTAATTCTAGCGATATTCCATAGATGAACCATTATAGCGTGATATTCTAGAGATTGTGGCATTATTCTAGTGATTTTTGGCTTCTATTGACTATCTAGTGAACTTGATTTGGCAACCTTGTCTCCTAATTCCCAGGGACTCCTTGTATCCCCAGTCACCGTGCTCCAAGCACAAGTAGAACACCTATCCCCACCACCACTGCCACACACCAGTAAGATAGTAAGTAAAGGGGGTTTACCGTTTATTTAGTTGTATATATATTTATTTATTTACAGTATTATATACTTGTATATATACCACCATCACCACAACTACCACCATTACCACAACTACCACCATTGACCACAACTACCACCATTTACCACAACTACCACCATCACCTCAACTAACACCATCACCACAACTACCACCATTTACCACATCTACCACCACCACCATCACCACAACTACCACCATCACCACACCTACCACCACCATAACAACTACGTGCACCATCACCACAACTACCACTATCACCACAATTAACACCATCACCACAACTACCACCATCACCACACCTACCACCATCACCACAACTACCACCATCACCACAACTACCACCATCACCACAACTACCATCATCACAACTATCACCATCACCACAACTACCACCATCACCACAACTATCACCATCACCACAACTACCACCATCACCACAACTACCACCATCACCATAACTACCACCATCACCACAACTACCACCATCACCACAACTATCACCATCACCACAACTACCACCATCACCACAACTACCACCATCACCATAACTACCACCATCACCACAACTACCACCATCACCACAACTAAAATAACGGAAAAGCTTCCCACCACCACCGCTACAACCACCACCATCACCACCTCTACCTCCACCACCATCATCACCTCTACTACCACCTCGACCTCCACCATTTCTACCACTCTCCCCACCGCCAAAGCCAACATACCTCTACCGACGATTGGATTACTTATTCTACAAATCTAAAGTGAAGTTATTAAACCGGATAATATACAGAAGATGTAACTGGAAAAGGATCTATACTTATAGTGTATTTACAGAGAAAGAGTATAAAGAGATCAACAGTGAAAATCAGTATCGACCGGATATATGAAAAGAAATATTCTGGAAACATCAGATACTTACCTTACCTTATGATACCTTATAATGTGTTCGCCACTCTTCTAGCGGCACCAAGGAGCGCGACGCCCCTCGTTTTGGGTGGTGATTTGGTGCAGTAGACTGTTTGAAGCGACAGCTCGCTCCCTTGCGAGGATGGGCTCATCTGGCACCTTTTGCAGTTCGACATCCAGGGCTCTCTTGAAGCTGTCTAACGAGACGTCCCTCATGTCTCTTACTCGCCGTGGGAGTTTGTTGAAGAGACGTGGGCCTCTGTGTGATAACCAGCCCTCTCGCAGAGAGCCCATAGCACCCCTGTTATTCATCCGGGGGATTTCGCATTCCTAGCCTCTCCTATCACTGAATTTCATGACTATCGGAGTATGTAGGTTTGGTACTAAACCCTCTGCGATTTTCCACGTGTATATTATTAGGTAACGTTCTCTTCTACGTTCCAGTGAGTACAGATTCAGTGCTCTTAAACGCTCCCAATAGTGTAGCTGTTTTATCGAACTTATATGCGAAGTGAAATTTCTTTGTACACTCTCTACGTCATTTATTTCACCTGCTTTGTATGGGGATGTTAATACGCTTCAATATTCAAGCCGCGATAGCACTAGAGATTTGAAGAGCGTTATCATAGGTACTTCACCGCGTGTTTTAAAAGTACGCAGAATCCAACCCGTTAGACGTTTCGCAGCCGCCACTTTGACCTGGTTATGTACTTTGAAACCCATATTTTCAGACATTAATGCCCCAAGGTCTTTCACACTGTCTTTCCGTTCTAGTATGTGGTTAGATTCTGTTGAGTAATTTGTAATTTCTTTAACACCATTATTATCTCCGTACCGTATTAATTGGAATTTTTCCTCATTGAATTGCATGTTGTTTTCCCTGGTCCACTGGAACACTACATTCATGTGTTCCTGCAGTCGGCCCGTGTCTTCTTGTGTGTTTACCATCTTGCTTAATTTTGTGTCATCAGCAAAAGACGACACCGTACTGTGTCTGGTGTTGGTATCTATGTCGCAAATTAGTATGAGGAACAGAAGGGGCGCTAGCACTGTTCCTTGGGGCACTGAGCTTTTGACATCCGAAGGCTCAGATGTGACTTGGTTTACTGCTACTGATTGTTTTCGGTTTACGAGGAAATTGTATATCCACCGTCCGATTTTCCCAGTTATACCTTTTGCTTTCAGTTTGTGGGCTATTATACCATGGTCACATTTATCAAATGCCTTAGCAAAATCGGTGTAAATGACATCCACATTTTTCTTTTCTTCTAGCGCTTTAAATGTTTTGTCATAGTGTTCCAAAAGTTGTGAGAGACATGATCTTCCCGCTCTGAACCCATGTTGACCGGTGTTGTGTAGTTCATTTGTCTCCATGAATGTTGAAATTTTTCTTCGCAGGACTCGTTCGAAAACTTTAATGATGTGAGAGGTTAGAGCTACCGGGCGGTAGTTTTTTGGTAGTGCTTTACTCCCTCCTTTATGCAGTGGGGCAATTATTTCGTTTTTCAAGCTATCTGGTATGTCACCAGTGTCTAGACTCCTTCTCCACATTATAGCCAGGGGTTTTGAGAGGTTTTCCTTACATTTTTTCATTAGGATCGAATTCCATGAGTCCGGGCCTGGTGCCGAGTGGGATGGCATGTTGGAAATGGCCTCTTCTATGTCTTTTGGACCAACATCAATATCCAGCATCTGAGGGGTTTCCGTGGGGGAGGTTTCCATGAAAAATATATTTTGGTCTCTGATGACTTTTGTTTCATCAGGCTCACTGAATGCCATTTCATACTGCCTGCTTAAGAGTTCGCTCATTTCCTTTTTGTCCCCTGTGAAAGAGCCGTCCCCTTTGCTCAGTGGGCCGATGTTTGATGTTGTTTTAGCCTTTTGTTTGGCGTATGAAAAGAAGTATTTGGAATTTTCCTTTATACCTGCAATAGCTTTCCTCTCCTCTTCCATATGTTGTAGTTCATATGATATTCTTAGCCTTTGTTCAATTTCCACAATTTCTCTATCTTCGGCCTTTTGCTTATCCTGTAGATTTTGATGTGTGGGTCTTTGTGCGAGTAATTTTCTTCTTCTGTACAGCCTCCTCCTTTGCTTCTTTGTTTTGTTTGTCTTGCAGGTATATGGTGGCTACAGATTTGGGTCATGGTTTCTGTTATTAAGACTAGACATTCTGCTGGTGTCAGGTTATTCATTAAATCTTCCCAGTCTATTTCCTCCATTTCTTGATTTACCTCTTCCCACCTAATGTTTTTGTTATTGAAGTTAAATTTACTGAAGGGGCCGGTTTTTGTTCTCGATTCTGAGGTTGTCTGTACACTTTCTAAGGTTGTTTTGATCTCAATTAATTTATGATCTGAGTATGTTGTGTCCGATATGTTAATGCTGTGTACTAGAGAGTCGTTGTTAGTGAAGACCAGGTCTAAGATATTGTTTTCCTGTGTGGGTTCAGCAATATGTTGGGTAAGACTAAAAAAATCGCAAAGTTCAAAAAGCTCTCTCGTATTTGCTTCTCCGATGTTGTTTGCCACTAACTGGTTTTCTAGTTGTCTCCATTTAATGTTTGGTAGGTTAAAGTCTCCTAGCCATATAATATTTGGTGTTGGGTTCCCCAGGGTTTCCACTTCTGATTTTATTTTGTTGAGCTGGGTTTTGAATTCTTCTCGGGATGAGTCTGGAGGCCTGTATGTAACAATAACTGCTAAATTTAGGGATTCTATTTTAACTCCAAGTATTTCCACCACTTCATTACTGTTATTTAGGAATTCAGTACATATCAGTGAGTCATGGATGTACAAGGCTACACCTCCATGTGATCTATGCGTTCTGTCCGTCCTATGTAGGTTGTAACCAGGAATCCATACCTCACTATCTTCCTGATCTTTAACTCCTTGCGACATATATGACACGATCGCGTCATATGGAACTTATAACCAAAAACTCATATGACGCGATCGCATCATATGGACTTATCTCTATACCTCTCCAATAAGTTTATGACGTGATTTTGCGTCATATGAGCTCAGTAAGTCCGATAAGTTACCATACGATAAAACCGTTGGTGGCAACCTCAGCCTCCTGCGATAATTCTAACGGCCGCAGTGTTGTTGTGAGTGTAGTGCGAGGCAGTGGCAATGATCCTGGGGCTCCCGCCTCCTCGGACTTACTGGAACATAATATGGCTGAAGGAGTTAATGTGAGTTTCTGTGAGAGCCGTAAATATAGCGTTTCCTTCTTCTAGCAGGCCCCTAATAAATGGTACTTTGTTCGTGGTTCTATTTTTTAGGCCTTGGATATTTGCAAACAAGATTGGGGAGAGATTGTTTGGAGTACTATGTGTACCTAATAGTCTTCGGGATGTATTTGCCACTCTTGGGAGGCCAGGAGGTGCTCGAGGTGTTCTATGTGCTCTTCCATCTCCCTCAGTCTCTTCATCTTCGTCTGCCCTTTCCCTTCTTGCCTTTTTCCTCTGTCTCGTCCTCGCATAGCTAGAGAGTTTTTTGGGCTACCATTCGTGTTAGGTCTAGCATATCTCCAAGTCCCTTTAATATGAAAAGCTGGGCATTTCATATTGTAGCAGGTCTTGTTCTCAAGTGATGTCTTGCAAAGGGATGGGTGGTGGTATTTGCAGGTTTCACCAAATCTACATTTTCCATGACTGGTTATGTTGTTGCAAATTTTGGGATGAGCAAATCTACATGACTTCCCATTATATTGGCCCTTTTGACCAAAGTAGCACCTTCTTTCCAGATAATATCTGCACACTGGTGTAGACAACCCCAGTAGGTGTGGCTGGGGCTGCGAGGGGTTATGTGGTGAGCTAAGTGTGGTTGTGGTTGATAGTGGGCTTGGTGTATGGGTGGGTGAGGCCTGCAGGGGGGTGGAGTTACGTGTCGGTTGTAGGTGGGCAGGTGGTGAGCTATGCTGCGGGGCTAGTTGGGTCTGGGAGGGGGAGGTCTGGTAGTTGGGGGAAATAGTGGTGTGGTTTAGGGATGGTGTGGTGTTATGAGGTGGTGTAGAGGGGGGCTGGGTGTCATGATCTGCCGGGCGTAAGTAGGCAGATGGCAGAGGTGTGGAGGGGGCGGGTCATGTGGGGAGGCGGCGGCGGTGTGGTATTTGGTGACGTCGCGGTGTTTCGAGGTGGTAGGGAGGGGGCTGATGAGAGTTTTTGTGTGGGAAGAGTTGTGTGTGGTGTTTGTTCAGAGGGAGGTGTTGTTGGTTGTCTTGGGTGAGACGAAATAGGAGTACTTGAATTCGATACGGTTGTGGTCAGGGATGTATGAGGGGAAATTCTTGGTGTGTTTCCCCAATTTTGTTGGAATAACACCGCCTCTTGGCTATATTTAGGTCTATCTTGTACCTCTGTTTTTCCACAGTCTGGATGATTTGCATTGTGAACTCGGCACAGCTGTTGCAAAAATGGAAGTTCTTCCCCTTATTATTATAAGCCATGTTTATCGGTGGTGAAAGTCCTATGCAGCACCAATGAAACTTGTCTTTGCATATTTGGCATTTTGTGCCATGTTTGTCTCTCACTCTGTCCCTACAGATACTGCAAACGTCCTTGGTATTCATATCTATAAGAATATTTTACTCGACTTTCTTGTATGTAACGACGCAGGGGAGAGAGAGGGGCTAGAGAGAGAGAGAGGGGGGGGGGGGGTCACTGTTTTGTGGTTAGGACTTGTTCGAGCTTCCAATCATTAACACTGGCTTTGGTTTAAACTTTAAGTAACACTTTCGATAAACTTATGAAACAGAATCATCACTGCCCTAACCACTTCCTGTCTCTCTTATCCCCGGTCCGAATTTACACTATTGATGGTTGCATGAGAGTTTCTTCCTCAATAACGTCACTACTAATATCCCGCGATATGCGATTTGTTAAATAGTTAACTTATTATGCTTCTCTGTTTTATTTTATTTGTTTTATATTTGTTTTACCTGTTCGAGTTTAAGTTCCCATTTCGGTAAAATCGTATACCGGTACCACGGTTTAGAATGTGTCTACGTCAAGGGTGGTGTTGGTGAGAGGGGGGCCTATGACACTCGTCAAGTGCTAAGCGATTTATGTGTTTTGGTACGGTGGTGGTAGGACGCTCACTTACACTGGCCCTAAACTTTCTTTTGAAATTGTAAGTTCTGTATAAATGCTGGTATTTTTTTTTTTTTTTTCATGAGATACAGTTTACGTACATGAATAGTGATCTAGCCACTTTTCACTAATATGCGATTTTAACTTTGCACACTGGACTAAAAACCCATCGTTCCCGTGGCACTCCCTTGTTTATGCTTGGCATTGGGGAATAACGGTTTTTGTTTTTCACACGCTTTTGTTATATCTCCGAAGATATTTATGCCATCAATTCGATTTGACACTACACAGAACCGCGACACTAAGTTTGGTTATGTGGATGATTTTGGTTCAGTTGTATCATCAATATCCCGAGTTATGATACAAAAACTTGGACCGCGGCGCCGGCGACCTCTCCTCTCACACCATACAGGAATTCTATACTATACGAGCTTATGCAAAAAGCGAGAGAAGGAAAGCCCTAGTGAAGCCCAGATAAATCAGAGAAATGTTGATAATAATTCTGCTAAAGACAATAACTAAAATATTCAAATTAACTTATGCGTAAGCACCATAGGGAATTAACTCGGAGAAAAATAATTGCCTTCAGCTTCACCTCCACCATCTCCATCACTCTCACCACCACCACAGCCAACATCCCGAGATCTCCACCTCTACCTTCACCCTCTCCAACACCATCACCACCTCGACCTCCACCATCTCCACCCACACTGTTGCCACACCTACCACTCCAGCCCACATACCAAGATCTCCACCTCTACACCCCCACCAAACACCTTGGCACATGCTCAAGGTCAACCACCACCATCACCACCTCCACCCACACTGTTGCCACACCTACCAGTACCCCAGCCCACATACCAAGATCTCCACCTCTACCTCCACCACCCTCATCACCTCAACTTCCACCATCATCACCACCACCACCACCACCCTACATCCGGCAGAACTGTAATCATCAAAGAAAATGTACGACTCAAGGACAAACAATTATATACCTCTGCAGGGCAGAAAATAATATGTGATCAGTTCTCGCCGATTACACTTCCCCTGCAACATCCCAAGCCTACAAACTTGCAACCACTGGCCCCTCCATCTACCTCCAGCCTGCAAACCACATAAGCAGCCCCCAGACCAAACCAGAAGGCAAGTATAAATTAACCCGGGAACTGCAGGGAGACTCTTAAGAGTTCCCCCGGTGGACTGTGGGAAGACTCATAAGAGTAAGGCTTTTAAAAAATCCATTTAAAACACCCCAAATTTTTTTTTTTTTTTTTTGCCCCTGGGCCATGATAAATATCACTCCTCCACCTCCCCTCCTTCCCCACTTTCCTCACCTCCTTCAGTTATCACCTATTTTCCCTGTTATTCCCTTATTCTGTGGTCTATTTTCGTGCTAACATTAGCGAGTTGCAAGCAGGGCATTGTCATCACTGTTACCAAGCGAGTGCAAGAGAGAGAGAGAGAGAGAGTATCGATCAACAGTCTCTCTCCAGACGTGGGGAAAAGTGGAGGGGAGGGAGGTTGCCTCAGCCATACATTATGTAACTCCCGGCCTGTATCGCCGATTTTGACCATCCAAACGCTGTTTCCACTTGTGTTATTGTTGTAACAGGTTAATACCTTTATAATCAACCTATAATAGGCGCATATGGATAAGTATTAATGCTATTTATGGTAAAATAATGATGTTAGCTCAAATATGTGCGCACAGGAGTGTGGTGTCTCATACCCCCCATGTGCACGTCTTAGGTTAAACAACCACCCCCAGAGCTAAAAAGGAAACAACCCCCCCCCCCCCCCAGCCCAACATAAATTGCTACCATCGAGATGACACATCCTCCAGCACCAGGGAGAAACTTATTCATCAACATAATCAATCCCAAAGTCCCACAGAAGAAGCAAAGCGAAGAAGAGAAACCAACCTAGAAATGGCACTATAAATACTTAGCCCATATCACCCCTTTCCAAGCCACAAGGAGCTAACCGCTCTACAACATCCTACCCCTAGGCGCCTTTCTGATGCTCAACCACACCACTACCGAGGCACTGAGAAACGGTATGACTATGGCAAGAGATTTTAAGATCGATACTCAATCCGGAATTAAGGCTGTTCCTTGTGACCCATGGGCGGAAAGACAGCTGGAAGGTTGGGGGCACAGTAGTCATAATTGTTCTTGTGATCCATGGGTGGAAAAACAATTATTGATACTGGAGCTTACATATACACATTTTTGTTAAGTACTGTTCCTTGTGATCCATGGGCGGAACGACTGTAACTTTGGAAGGCTGATTCTTGTGACCCATGGGCGGAAGATTAGCTGAAAAGATTGAAGGCACAGTAGTCGTAATTGTTCTTGTGACCCATGGGCGGAAAAACAATTATTGATACTGCCGCTTATGTATGCACATTTTTGTTTAAGTACTGTTTCTTGTGACCCATGGGCGGAAGGACTGTAACTTTAATAAACCACAAATTGTGCATCAAAGTTCTTTTAAAGACCAGAGTGCTCACCCAGTTAGGATCAACCCTACAACCAACCCAGCCACGTCAGGACAACCCCACGGTCAACGCCTCTACTGAAGACTGGACTACCTATTAGTGCAGCAGATAGGTGGAAGAATTGTGTGTTTCATGGTACAAGTGTCAAAATTGGCACACACCATAATAAACACAGTCTAATCAAAATTAGCTATAGGGCCATCACAGGTTTAGCCTATGTTGGCTTTGGCAGCCCCTTTTCAATTAATCTCCATTAGAGTACTGGAACACAGATATTTACCCCAAACTGTATACTGTGGTAGAGACGTCAAACTAGTCTCAAATGACTCGTCCGGGCAAGGGAAACAACTTATATTCAGAGAATGTTTGGCTAATGTTGACCGTTTGACTTGTACTGGTCCCTGAAGTTTATTATCATGCTACAAATTGGTAAGAATTGTTGCCAATTGCCACTCATTTGTTGAACTACAGGGACCAGTACAAGTCAAATGGACAACTTTTATATAAACATTGTCTGAACATTTATTGTTTCCCTTGTTCAGACGAGTCATTTGAGACTAGTTTGACATCTCTACCACAGTATATAGTTTGGGGTAAATATCGGTGTTTCAGTACTCTTATGGAGATTAATTGAAAAGGGGCTGCCAAAGCCAACATAGGCTAAACCTTTGATGGCCCTATAGCTAATTTTGATTATACTGAGTTTATTATTGTGTGTGCCAATGTTGACACTTGTATCAAGAAACGCACAAATCCCACATATGTTTCACATATCTGCCCCACTATATTCTGCCAATAGAAAGTGAAAACATTCTACTGCTATCAATACACAGGAGCTACACCTGTGAGAAGGACCTCTACTAGTGAATTCTTGTGACCCATGGGCAGAAGACATTCCTGAGAAGAATTCGATTTGAAGGCAGTCCCTAATGATCACCTAGATTGCAGTAGAAGAAGCCAAACAGACGTAGTCAGACGTTGTGGAGCCTCGTTCGTGCGTCTTGTGTGTTGTTCGTGACTATTTATTCTAGCTTCACGTATGCGATATTCTTGTGCCAATAAATAGAACGAGTGCACGAATTGTGATAATTATCCTCTATCTTCTTTCGGTGTCTGTGATAAAACAACATTAACTTCTCCAGTTGAGAAGAACCTACGCAATCAAACCAATCAAACCCCAGTACAAACCTGGCATAACAACCACCATCACCACAACTATCACGATCACCACAACTACCACGATAACTACCACCATCACCACAACTACCACCACAACTACCACCATAACTACCACCATCACCACAACTACCATCACAGCTACCACCAACACCACAACACCACCACCACTACCATCACCACAACTACCACCATCACCACAACTACCACCATCACCACAACTACTACCACCACCACAACTACCACCATCACCACAACTACCACCACCACCACAACTACCACCACCATGACAACTATCACCATCACCCCAACTACAACCATCACCACAACTACCACCATCACCACAACTACCACCATCACCACAACTACCACCATCACCACAACTACCACCACCACTACCATCACAACTACCACCACCACCACAACTACCACCATCACCACAACTACCACCATCACCACAACTACCACCACCACCACAACTACCACCATCACCACAACTACCAGCACTACAACTACCACCATCACCACAACTACCACCATCACTACAACTACCACCATCACCACAACTACAATCATCACCACAACTACCACAATCACCACAACTACCACCACCACTACCATCACAACTACAACTACCACCACCACTACAACTACCACCATCACCACAACTACCACCATCATCACAACTACCACCACCACCACAACTACCACCATCACCACAACTACCACAACCACTACAACTAACACCATCACCACAACTACCACCATCACCACAACTACCACCACCACTACCATCACAACTACCACCACCACCACAACTACCACCATCACTGTAGATATTATATACCTTGATTTTCAAAAGGCCTTTGACAAAGTTCCCCACAAATGTTTACTGCTAAAACTAAAAGCGCATGGAATACAAGACGGTGTGTTGAAATGGATAGAAAATTGGCTCAGCGACAAAAAGCAAAGTAAAATGCCCCAGAACGAGAAGCCCACCACAGAAGCCATGAACGAACACCACACAGAAACACCAAAGGAAAGGTCCACAGAACGAAAGGACCAGCTGACCGAGCCAGCCATTTCAGCCAGGCCCAAGCCCGCAGGGCTAAACAGCTCCAGGACACACCCATTTACCTTTTCTAAAACTGACCATTTTCCACACCTCACGTACACTAACCCCCTCGTGTCCTACACTCCTAACTACAAAGATGATGAATAAGAATATACATTCATATTAAAAACATGCCCTGTTCCGACGTTGAGCCAATGCCAACACATCAGACAGCCATAAAAATATCTATGTATGTCCTTACATCCGAGAAGTAGATGTTATATATCTTAGAAGTTCAAACACCCACGCTTGTCCCTAGACCTCGTATATCATTTTCCATGACCAGTATAGATATATGTAACCCGTGCTCAGTCGCCCCTTGCATTGCTCCTCTAGTAACTAAGTATTAATATTAACATTCCCTAACATCTTGTCTTGCCAGACTAAGCTTCTGAAGACCCATCGCCCCATAAATCTATGTATGCAATCCTTAGGTTAAGTATTTTTCTCCGCCATTGTGTTCACCTTTTTCCATTTACTTTCCACAATTGTCATACGTCTTCCCCTTGCCTCCTTCGTATCCACAGCCCACACTACGCCAATTTATTTCGTGTCTTACACCTCTTACCCCAACCAGAGATTGTATAAGATAACCTGGTTACCAGTATCTGTCATAAGTACCCCGAAACAATAACTAAGTACCCCTACGAACTGCCGCTGTGGGTGGTATTTTATATTTAATAGAAAACGCAGTTCCCAGGGCCAACTAATAGTATCCATAACCCTCTGACTGATCACATAACTCTATCTTTTCCAGACTCATATACCACCCCATAGTTGCATTCCCCGGTAGCATTTGGCTAACGTATTCTACTGCCTTTTCAAACTTCCATATAAATTGTAGCCTAATGCCACCCCCACGCCCAGGGACCTTAGGGGCAAAATTTCCCTGTAGCCCTTGAACTCTTCCCCCCCCTCTCATTAAGACACCCGCGCTTCTCGACTCTTGTCCGACCTAGCCTCTCTCTCATACCTCTTGAAGATCCTTGAATTGTCCGTTACTAACGCTCTCCAACCTTTTATATATACTCCTATCCAGCCTACCTTCACTTAGTAGGCCAGAACAACATTAGAACTTTACTAGCCCCTTGCATGCCATCTATTCTCTTACAACACATTCACAACCCTGCACCCAATGGTCGTCGGTGCGAGGCTAGCCGCCCCGCCAGTAACTAACTTCTATTGCCATACTTCCAGATAAATGTGGCAGAGTTAGCAACCCAGTCTCCACCATATCCAGCAAACCCTACAATTAACAACCAGCTGAGTAAAACCAGCTAGCTAAGGCACCTTCGGTTTTGGTATTAAAGACACTCCCATCTGTCTCATACACAGAGGGTTATTACAAACACTGGTGATATGGCAAGCCCCTAGCCACAGCCGCCGGACGACTATATCAGAGAGAGGGCGCCCAGCTCCCCCTTTTTGCCCACCCGAGGAGGGAGACCCCCACCCCCGCGGAGGTATACCTGGCCCCTGTTTTGACTTTCGAGTCATTGCCAGGTAGCATAGGAATTCTTCCTATCGATGAACTAACCATGAATGACTAACACCTTTACTAACCTCTATTAACTCACAATAAACCATTTACCTTTCTTGCATGCTCTGATCACTAAATTAGCACCTCAGCTATACCATAGAATGAAGATTGAACAATCTAGAGAGACGCTCCTATCACAGCTGTCCCCATCCTCCTCGCAAAGTAGATCCAGTCTCTCTCCCCTAAATACGTCCAGTATAGCCAAAATAGTACCTCTTACTAAGGCTCAGTTATATGAAAATATAAAGGCTTCCTATCGCCCTGTGCCACAACAGTAAATACCATCTTACCTAGTCCCCATATCTATTGAGAGCTCAATTAAGTCCATAAGACTCGAGATCCCTACTGTCTACAGGGTCCAGAACCGAGCCTATAAATCTAACTCCCGCCCCCAGTCAAATCAGTTGAAAGCTAGACACCAACCAGGGGTCACTACCCTACAGTTAATTTCTAGCTCTGCCCTTGTGTTGTTCCGGAGTGAGATCCCAGAACCGGCAGACTCCGTGGCAGATTTGGATAGAAGGACCTGCCCACGTATTGAAGAATTTCACACATATGGCCCCCCTGGACGGCCGCGGAACCAGTCGTTAGCCCCCAACATCATGGACGCAAGATAACCAGGACCAGACCCATCAGATACTACCCAAGATTCCCTTTAGCAGTACTACATATTACTGTGCTGTTTTAGATTCACTAATTAATATTTCTACGAAGTGGCTAAGACCTTGCCCAGTGTAATTCATACTTAACCATTCCATTTGGGACGTACTAAGCGATCAGTGCTCTTTAATTAACAGGCGACCTTGACTCTCGTAATTACCTTATTCAGATATTAAAACTCTAGTGATATCTAACGTTCGCCCACTGATTTGCGTTCTATGTATTTCTGAGACAAGGATATAAAACTTAGATCAGTACCCCCTGAGGTTACTAGAATTCCCGTGCTCTAAAAATGCGTGTCTAATCTAGTCTGTGAACTACTACTTGTGCACCAGAGCTACCAGTAATAAATCTAACAGTGAATATGAATCTATAAGTAACATTGATGGTCTTCGGTATATAAACCTGTGAAATCAAAGCCAGTGATCAGAAGATTAATACCTGAACGTTGGAAGTGGGAGACTAGGCTCCATCCAGATCCACTTATGCTAGTGTTGTTCAATTCTATTATATTGTCTTACACAAGTATTCTGCAGTGGTATATCAATAAACGTGATCATGTAACTTGCTACCATGTGTTTCTTTGTGTTCTCTATTCCTCATATCTTGTATTGTGCATGCAGCCTTATATACCCAGTCAATTTAGAACTCACATTACCCAAGTTAAACCTGTAGAAAAACAGGGCATAACACAAAGAGTAGTCATAAACGGTAAGGCATCTAAATGGACCAATGTAAGTAGCGAGGTACCTCAGGGATCGGTACTAGGACCAATTCTCTTTCTAATTTACATCAACGACATAGATGAGGGTCTCACCTGTACAATCTCAAAATTTGCTGACGATACAAAAATTACAAATAGCGTACTCTCAAAAGAACATGTTGACGATATGCAACACAATCTAGATAAATTGTCATGTTGGGCCCAAATTTGGCAAATGAGTTTCAATGCGGACAAATGTAAAGTACTACATATCGGATACCTAAATGAGAAAGCAAACTATTCGATGAATGGCACTCAGCTTAAGAATGTAAACAGAGAAACCGATCTGGGAGTAACAATATCGAGTAACCTAAAACCGAGTCAACAATGTTCAGAAGTTGTTAAGAAGGCAAACAAAATAATTGGCTTTATAGGCAGGTCATTTGAGCATAAATCCAAAGAAGTTATCCTAACCCTTTACAATTCCTTAGTCCGCCCTCTTCTGGAATACTGCGTTCAATCCTGGTGCCCTTATTACCAAAAAGATATAAACAAGCTAGAACGAGTTCAACGTAGAGTTACCAAAATGATACCTAGAACAAACCATACGAAGAGCGTCTTAGAGAATTAAATCTATTTCCTTTAACCCAGTGCAGATTAAGAGGTGACTTAATTCAAGTGTTCAAAATCATCAAATGCATCGACAATATGAACTGTAGTAACTACTTCACTATCGACCAATCTAATTACACGCGGGGAAACGGTTGCAAAATTATTGGTAAATCTTTTAACTCACACGAATCTAAGAATTTCTTCTTCAATCGAGTTGTCAACTTGTGGAATGGGCTTCCCCGAGACGTTATAGACTGCAGCACCGTTGATTCATTTAAACTCCGCTTAGACAAATATCTCGCATCAAACCCGCGACTGACTGCGTTTGTAAATGAATAACTTTATTTTATCCCCCCCTCAGTTACTAACCCATATGTCCCATACTAACTTCCTAATCCTGCCACGGACATTAGTTCTAGGGCAGTAGTTCCCTTTCCAATGTTCCCTTACCCACTCTAAACCACTGTTTGGACACTTGATCCTCAGTGTTTTGGAGGACAAGCAGCCTAGAAGGGTCACTAGACCTGTTGTTGCTTGATTTCCTTTGTACTCCTTTATCACCACAACTACCACCACCACTACAAATACCACCATCACCACAACTACCACCATCACCACACCTACCACCACCACCACAACTACCATCACCACAATTACCACCAGCACTACAACTACCACCATCACCACAACTACCACCACCACTACAACTACCACCATCACCACAACTACCATCACCACAACTACCACCATCACTACAACTACCATCACCACAACTACCACCATCACCACAACTACCACCATCACCACAACTACAACTACCACCATCACCACAACTACAACTACCACCATCACCACAACTACCACCATCACCACAACTACCACCACCACCACAACTACCACCATCACCACAACTACCACCACCACCACAACTACCACCATCACCACAACTACCACCATCACCACAACTACCACCACTACAACTACCACCATCACCACAACTACCACCATCACTACAACTACCATCATCACTACAACTACCACCATCACCACAACTACAATCATCACCACAACTACCACCATCACCACCACTACCATCACAACTACAACCACCACCACAACTACCACCATCACCACAACTACCACCACCACCACCATCACCACAACTACCACCACCACTACAACTACCACCATCACCACAACTACCATCACCACAACTACCACCATCACCACAACTACCACCATCACCACAACTACCACCATCACTACAACTACCACCATCACCACAACTACCACCATCACCACAACTACCACCATCACCACAACTACCATCACCACAACTACCATCACCACAACTACCATCACCACAACTACCACCACCACCACAACTACCACCATCACCACAACTACCACCACCACTACAACTACCACCATCACCACAACTACCACCACCACTACAACTACCACCATCACCACAACTACCACCATAACCACAACTACCACCACCACCACCACAACTACCACCATCACCACCACTACAACTACCACCATCACCACAACTACCACCACCACTACAACTACCACCACAACTACCACCATCACCACCACTACAACTACCACCATCACTACAACTACCACCATAACCACAACTACCACCATAACCACAACTACCACCACCACTACAACTACCACCATCACCACAACATACCACCATCACCACCACTACAACTACCACCATCACCACAACTACCACCACCACTAGAACTACCACCACAACTACCACCATCACCACCACTACAACTACCACCATCACCACAACTACTACCATCACCACAACTACCACCATCACCACAACTACAACCTCACTCTACTTACAATGCTGAGCCTGTATTTTACCAAGGTCATATCTGATTGTTTTATCATTTTTGCGCTCGGTCTCTCTCTCTCGCTCTCTCTCCTGTAATTAACCCTATCAATCTGTTGGAGTCAAGTTAATTGACCACTTGCGAGTTTTAGGCTATAAGGAAGTTGGAGTACTTTTACATTGATATTTAGCAGAATTACCAGCTAAAATGTGGTTGTAGTACATTTATAGGTAAACATGCAGGACACGCAACAATATAGGTAACATATTTCTAATATCAGTATTGATATTATCATATGCTTCATTGCTATATAATTGTTAGGCTATCCTTGGGAAAAACAAAAAATCTTGGGATTTTTCATTTTTTTATTGAGATTTATTTATTTATTTTTTTATTTTTTTGGTCATTAACCTAACCAAAAAACCTAACCTAACCTAACCTAACCTAATAGCCCCCAAATACACTTAGGTTAGGTTAGGTTAGGGATTTTTGGTTAGTTTAATGAAGAAAAAAAATCCCAAGAAAATAATAAAAAATCCCAAGATTTTTTTTTTTTCCCCGGGGATAAAAATTATATAGCAATGAAGCATAAGATGATAGGAACCCAAAACTAATATTGGAAATGTGTGACCTATATTGTTGTGTCCTGCATATTTACCCATTTATAAATATATACAAATAAAATCAACATACTTTTTATCAATTAGACATCTACTTTATTATTGTATTTCTGTTTAATACCAATGTTTACGGCACCAACTTCCCTTATAGCCTGAAACTCGCAAGTGGGCAATTATAATCCGGCTAACGATCGATCGACAATTGTATTCAGAAAAAGAAATGATTTGTGGGAGGAGACATTTCTATTATGGGCACTGTAATTTCCCTTGTTGTACCCTTTATTTTGTACACTAAACCCCCGAGTGAGAGGTCTTTTTCCTCACAAGATTTAAAAGCCTAGTTTATACATTCACGAGTGTGAGCCCGAGTTGCCACGAGTCGGCACTTTTGGGAACTCGCCTAACGACTCGGGGAAATTTTAGGCGACTCGTAGCGACTCGGGCAACTCGTGTGGAACTCGCGGACACCCGTGGCGACTGGGGCTGGTCCGGCAAAATTTCACCCCTGCACAAAAATGTTACTGCGAGTCCCACAACTCGTAGTGACTCGTTGTGGCTCGTAGTTACTTGTACTGACTCGTAAACTACTTGTAAAAGACTTGTGAATACTCGCGCAACTCGTGGACAATTCCATGTGGCCTAAAAGGGCCCAGTAATTTGTTGTGACTCGTGTCGTACTCGTGGTGACTCGTACCTACTCGTGATCCGCAAATGACTGTTAAAATTCCAATTTTCCACCACTCGCTGTTCACTCGCGGCACACTAGTGGCGACTCGTGGTGAAGCACGAATCACCACGAGTGCACACGTGGCGACTCGTGGAATTTTGCTCACTCGGGCTCACACTCGTGAATGTATGAACTATGCTGTGGTAACACTGGCCGTGAACCATCGATGTCACGAGAAGGAGTGGTGACTGGATTGTGGGAGGCAAGTTAGGCTATATAGACTACAAGGTATTGACACGCACAGATCTCGTGACGTCAGATAGGCCCCTGACCTCACTCTTTCTTTTTCTCTCGGGGTCATAAAGCATGTCCACACTGACGCACCAAAACTACCTGCTTTTTTTTTTTCTCTCTCTCTCTCTCTCTCCCCGTATAATAAATATATTAAATCATCATCTCTACTTTTGTCATGTGTTGGCCTTGCTATTATTCTGTTGTCAACATATTTGGGAGCAAATATGGTCAATTATTGTCAACATTGTATTAATACACTTTACACACAAACACACATAATCTAAAATATATATATACAGTATATATATATATATATATATAAAGTACCGGGTAACTAGATATATAATTGGAAATAGTAAGGCTCACCTCTTGATTTTGGTAAGTGAAGAGTTGGAAGTGCACCAGCCTTTATCCTGTGCAGTAATTTGGGTAATGGGAGGCCTAGTAATTCATATTTAAGTTTTTTTCATATGCACTTGTCTTAACCTCTCCGCGGCGCACAGGGGGTTTTCTACAGGGTAATACTGTGCGCATGTATGATGATTTTGGGACCCATTGCCAATTTCGATAAAAAGTACATCATCGTGTAGGGAATGTTTGCGTGCATCGGTCCATATATATTTGACCCCCAAAAAATGTCTGGGGGGGTGGGGGAACGGTCCGTAGTTGAAAAATGTGGAGCGAATGGCACCGCACGGCTAGATTGTCATCGAGCGGCGAGATTTCCCTGCCGAATTTTCACGCGCCCAGGGGATAGGAGGAGGGGGTGGGTTACCGCGTATTATCACGTATATCTCCTTTTTTTATCCCTTTTAGGCTATGTAGAGTATGTATACGTGTGTAGGCCACCCATATAACAATGAATATGCCTCATAGTGACCAAAAATTGCAATATATAAGGGAATTATAAGATAATTTTTAGGCGGGAATGAAGATGGGTTGGAGGTTTGGCGGCAATTTATGAGCTGAGAGTGTGGTTTGCGCTATAATATTACGTATATCTCGTACTTAGAGCACTGTCATGCTATAATACAGACTTGTACGTATGTAGACGTGCCATATATCAATATATATATCGAATATAGACCAATTCATGCGATATTTACGCACATTATCAATGAGTTTCTATGCGTGAACCAAGGTGTGAGTGAGTTGTGCTGGGAATGAAAGGGGGAGAGGGTGTGTTACGCCATAAATATCACTTATATCTTGTACTTAGAGCACTGTCATGCTATAATACAGACTTGTACGTATGTAGACGTGCCATATATCAATATATATACCGCATATAGACCAATTCATGCGATATTTACGCACATTATCAATGAGTGAGGAAGTACATGAACGAAGGTGGTGCTGGTTGGGGGGAGGGGCGTCGACTGACTGGGGACAGAGGTGCATGGGGCGGTTCGTTCGTGGCCACCCCTTCGGGGATCACGGCGTCAGGCAATAGATAGATAGATAGATCAATGAGTTTCTAGCAGACGGAAGCCTAAAAGGGTGGGTGGGTGGGAGGGAGGCAGGGAGAGAGTAAAGACAGGGAGATCTAGCAGTAAACATATGCAGCTGTGTGATAATTGTGGAGGCGCCCCAGGCGTATGGATGTCTTGGGATTTTGAACCTTATGTCTAGGAGGTGTCTGGTGTTCGTTGCCACCAAGAGGTCTACAATAAAATGAGTCAGGAATGGAGAGAGAGAGATGCGTATGTCGTACGTATAAATGGACTTCAGAATTGCACTTTTATGCAAGCAGACATTGCATTTTAGACACATGTGAAGTACCACAGAAACATGTAGGCCATTGACTGTAAATAAAGTACTATATTATAGACCAGCAACGAGGGTGGTCAGTAAACACAGGCAGATTGCTTTTTTTGATAGAGAGCTAAATATAGACTGGTGTCTCCTTACACTTGCGAAAGGGTAGATTGCCACCAGAGAAACTTATATTTATTTATTTCCAAGTAATATGCAATCTAAATGTATATTCGAGACCTACTGCAAGTATTTGTATGACAGTCATGACTATGTATAATCCAATATACGCACATAGGCGAGACATAAGAAAGCTGGTTGAGCAATTTTCGACACCCACACAGTTATTATTCATTTTTATTTAGAATATTATACAATACAAATGTATTTGTGAAGAGTATTTTAGGCATTATGGTATTTATACAAATTTTGTTCCCAGACAGAGCTGCTGTGGCTGGAGCATCAAGGAGCGGCAAGGGTCACCCCGTGACCGCTTGACCGTGTGATAATGAGTGGAGTCACACTGAGAGGGGCAATTTTGCTGAGTGTTTCGGCAATTTTTGACAGAATAAAGTTATATAATTACTAATTCTTGACAGAGACAAACTTTTATAAACCATTGCATGATATAATTGATAATCCCATCAATTTACAAACGTAAATTGGTGGGATAATTCATTTTTTTTTTTTTTATTGTCATTTCGATTGTAGACACGAAGTTTTGAGTGATATTTGGTATGAGCTCCTGTGGCATGGTTGGTAAGGTTGCGGACTGGAAAACTCAAAGTGTGGTAGGGTAGTGGGATCGAATCCAGGAGGGGGTTATGGGGAAGGTTTTATACTGTCTAGAAAATTTTTGATAATTTTGTTTTTTACAAGACCATGCCATTGTATTCAAACAATATGAAATATTCATAGAATATATCATATTGTAAGAATACAATGACATGACCTTGTTTTTTTTTTTTTTTTATTGTTTTTTTTTTATTATCTTAGTAGGTTTGACAGGATTTATTGAAACATATTTATTTGTGTACAATTCATTTGAGGTAAGAAAATAATTATATACACATTACTTAGGCTAATAACAAACATATATATTGATATACTAAAAAAAGAAGGCATATTACATGTAAATCTTTGAAACTTATAAACTAAATAATGAAACATACAATTATATAATGTAAAAGCTATATCACAGGGACATCTTTGGAACTTATACATTATATAATATATATGTTACATTATGAGGTAGCGTGATCAATTAGGTCAGGTCAGGTAAGGTAGGGCGCGAGTCCAGGGCAGGGCAGGGCAGGGAGCGAGTCCAGGGCAGGGCACGGCAGGGGGCGAGTCCAGGGCAGGGCACGGGGCGAGTCCAGGGCAGGGCAGGGCAGGGGGCGACACTCAGTAATTCTTGAAGGTGTGGTAGTCCCTGAAGCAGTCACCCAAGCAGAGTCCAACTTTGCACTCGGCGCACATTGAGGTGACTCTTTTGGTGACATGGGGTTTCCTGACACTGGAGCTGCAGACGTTGCACTGCACCTGCCTGTGACGAGTGCCAATCAGCTCGGTGTTGGTTAGGTAGTGTCTTTGGACACCCACCTGGACTCGGTCAGGAACGTGATCCCCACGCCATGCCGTACGTCTGTGAGTGGTGGTGCCATACTTCTCCAGGAGTTGGTACGACATGTTGTAGACGAACTCCCGGAATTTCAGCTTCTGGTTTGGGGACATCTCCCTCTTCACCAACCACAAGTTGTAGGCATTGAGCATCGTGATGTCAACTAGGTGGAGGAAGAGCTTGTGATACCACTTCACAGTCTTCCTCAGACACTCAACGCCTGACAGCTGACAGTCAGACTTGTCCACCATGCGCATGTTCTTGGTATAGTCCACTACCATGTCGGGCTTGTAGATGGTCTTCCTGGTTCGGTAGTGGATTTTGCCAGAATCCATCTGGGCACCTGTGTGGACGGTGGAAAACAGGTGGACGTCTCGTTTGTCCTTCCACTTCAGGGCTATCACTTTCCCACACTTTTCGAGCTGCTTGTATTTCTGCCCCTTTCGTCGCCTTCTTCGCACATGCCTCTCGCGGTGTTCCTGGGCCAGGTCGTCTTCAGAAGGTGTGTCACTGGAGGAGGCATCTGTAAGAGGAATGACATTACCGGTGAACTTAGGCATAAACTTTCTTGTCTTTCTGACAGTCCCACATGACCCCGTTTGGTTGTCATGAAGAAACTGGCAGAGAGCAGGAGAAGTATACCAGTTGTCAGTGTAGATGATGTGGCCTTTGCCCAGGTAAGGTGCCAACATTTTCCTGACGATGGCACCTGACATGCCCATGGGATCATTGGCAGCGGCTTTCGGTATGTCAATGTCAGTGCCTGTATACACGATCATGTCAAGCACTATTCCAGTTTCACAGTCACACAAAACGAAGAGCTTGATTCCGAACCTATGCCTTTTCAAGGGGATATACTGCTTGAAAACAAGACGTCCTTTGAAGAGCACGAGCGACTCATCAATCACCAAATTGAGGAAGGGGTAAAAGTATTTCCTATACCTCTCCAACAACATGGTGAACACATCCCGAACTTTCCATATCCTGTCAATCCTGTTAGGATTGTCGTTGTCTGCAAAGTGCATAAATCTTAGCAGCAACAAAAATCTGTCACGAGTCATGAACTTATTGAAAGTTGGGGTGGCGATGAGAGGGTCGTGCTTCCAATAGTGTTGCAACACATGCTTCTTGCACAGAGGCATTAGGAACAACAAGGCAAAGAACGTCATGAATTCTTCCACAGTCGTATCCACCCAGCCTCGTATTCTCGCTTTTGGAGAAATTACGTCCAATCTGCCAAACACCCACCTGTAGTAGGCGTTTGTTTGGGCAACGATATACGTCATTACCTCCATATCGAAAAAAAGCGAGGAAGAAGTCGCTTTCGTTCGCTTGCTCGTCACAGGGCCAGTCGTCAGTTGTACCTGACGTCCCAGGATTGAACTGGGGCACGTCAGGTACAAAATTGACCCCGTCAGACCAATCGAACGAAGGCAGCCCAGGGATCGGAATGTCGTCTGCGTCTCCTTCACCGTCTGAAATATCGCTTCCATGGTCGCGATACAGCACTGCATCATCATCACCCTCCTCTTCACTTGACAGACGCCCTTCCTCATTCTCGTCACCGACGTCGGACTCACTCCCACTGTCCACTCCCAAATCCCCCCACCCTTGGTCCCGTGCTAGGGCTTCGTCGTCGAAACCCGGGCTGCCAATGCCCTGCGAATCACCATCAAACAGCAGGGCGGCATACTTTGATGGTGTCAGAGTTTTCCGGGTCACTCTAGCACGTGCGGGAGTCTTATGGACAGGGACAGCAGGGGCGGCGGCAGGGACGGCGGCAGGGGCAGCAGTGGTGCATGGTCTTGTGGCCCTGGAGGCAGGCAAGATGATGGTGGTGCCTGTCGCCCTTTTCTCTGTTCCTTGGGCAGGGGCGGCAGGGGCAGCAGGGCCGGCAGGGACAGCAGGGCCAGCAGTCGCTTTCCCTCTCCCTTTCCCCTTCCCCTTCCCCTTCCCTTTTCCTTGGGCAGGGGCAGCAGGGGCGGCAGGGGCAGCAGGGGCAGCCGGGCCAGGGGCGGCTGGTGGTGGTGATGGTGGTAGGGTCACTGTGGCTGGCGTACGGGTTCTCTTCCCTACGCCCGTGCCTTTAATTTTTCCTGCCCCCGCAGGTTCTGCACCCCTAGGGCGGCCTCCTGCGTCGCTGGTACCGGTGGCAGGGGTGGCAGTGGTGGCAGTGGTGGTGGTAGTGGTTGTTGCAGTGGCCTGGGTCGTGGTGGCAGTGTCCCGAAACACCAATGACCTCTGTACATTTGCCGTGCTTGCACGTGTTTTCCGTGCTTTGGGTGCTGGTCTTTCGTCCTCAGAGCTGTAGGGCATGTCGTACTGGTAGCTAGGGTCTTTAGCAGCCACCCTCTGCCTTCCACGGCGGCTAACACCACCAGAAGGAGGGCTGGTTGTGTCATCAGGGAGCGAGCGTGAGGGACGTGTGGGCTCCATGACTAGTGCTTGGTTACTGGCGCAGTGGTGCTTGCACGAGTGCGGGGCGAGTGTGTGGTGGGGTGGTGTCGAGAGTTGACATGTAGTACTATACCCACACCAATTTTCAGCCGCCTGGCTATAAACGCGCGGTTTTGGTACGCGTTCAAAAGCTCTGCTCTTAAGAGTCTTCCCGCAGTCCGCCGGGGGAACTCTTAAGAGTCTCCCCGCAGCTCCCGGGAATGTAAATTGCATATCCTTGCATTAGCATCATTACTAAAGTCTGATCTCTTACAAAGATGAATCCATTTTCTCTTTGTATCCTCGCCTTTGGGAAAGTGGTGAAAAGTAAGATGCATATCACTTGCTTTTTTCCTGCTTGAGAAACATCCAAACACTGCACAGTTTTTGGGCATGTCTGCACACTTGTTTATGCAAAGCAACACAGTAGAACATTGAGACTATGCAAAACACTTCACTTTATTCTGGAGATGTGCACGACCTTCACAAATCAAAAGGAGCAAAGTAATGAGGGAGTGAGGGAAGGGGTCCATTTCACGTCACTGCGCGAGAAAAATAAGTTTAGGGACTCTGGTGACAATACCTTGTACTGTACGTATATCTTGGTGGGAGGGAGTTGGGAGCTGATATGAACGAAGCAATGCTTCACTTCACATTGAAAATCGTGTTGCTAATTTTGTTTTTTCTCTCTCTCTCTCTCTCTCTCTCTCTCTTAAAAATATGTTAGGAGTATCAGTAATATACAACGATTTTCAGTATTAAGTGAAGCATTACTTCGTTCACTGTCTTGATAGCATAATGCATAAGTGCGCGGAATTTCGATGTGAGTATCCTAGGTTCGAGTCATGGTTCGAGTCCTTGGAGTGCCACATGTATTTGTTGATTTCATTAATTGAGTTTAGAGGTGAAGTTGGTTGGTGGAAAAAAACATAAAAATATCAGCCCCCTACTCCCTACCACAATCAGCAGCCGCCTCCCACTTTCGTGAAACAAAATAGCGTGATTAAAGATCTCGCTCAGGGGAGTAGCCTCCCTTTATTTTATGAGTGAGTGTACAGTACATTGGAGGATTATATTTAGATTTAGTTGATTCCCTTTGACTCTTTGAAGTCATGTTGCTTATTCGGCTATTACGATATATTTTTAACCTTTGAGTACCGGTGACGTCCTTTTCCATTGCATTGTGGCAAACATTTGACGGACTTTATTCAGCTTAGGAAGGATCTGTAGTAGCTAAAAGGGTTAATTGAGATAGTATGTAGCCATTAAATTGTTTGAGGTCCTTCCTAACCTGAGTGAAATAGTCTAATAGTTGCCAGAATATAACGAAAAGGACGTCGCCGGTACAGTAGCCTATAGGTTAAATATGAATGCAAATCTGGCTTTAAAACAAAATATTTATAATAGTAGAATGTTGTTGTTTATAGCCCTTTCTGTACCGGCGACGTCTTTTGTCAGTAGCTGTACATTGAATTACTCATTCTTCCTGTTTAGAAGAACCCAACTATAGGCCTACCAATTTGTGCCTCGAATAATAAGAAGAAGAAAAGCAGTAGTAGTAATTATAATAGTGTACTGATGAAGCCATCATTTCCTTTCCAGCGCCTGAGTCTTCCTGTTCTAAGATGGTGGACCACGGTATAACGCACACTCATGTCAAGTCAGCCCTGACCAGTGACAAAGGGTCTGGGGCTCACCTAACTTCATGGGTTGTGGAAGATTTTACCAAGAAGGGAGACAATTATATCTGTACTGTCACAAGCATCAAGGTAGATTACAAGGTGGAGACCAGTGATTACAAAACCACTTACATAGTTAAAATTGCAAACAGCCATCCCCCCAGTGGATTTGGTGATTTCAGTGATCATGCTGTTTCAACTGAAGTGGAATTTTATGAAAATATTCTACCCGAAATTAACAATGAGCTGTCAGCAGTCGGACAGCCGAAACTGAGAGTCCCTCGCTGTGTACATATTAGCGTTGAAAATGGCCGAACAATTATATTCATGAACGACTTACGAGAACTAGGGTTCAAAATGTTTCCCCGTCACGAAGGACTGACCAGGACTCATACCTGCCTTGTGCTACAGGAACTGGCCAGGCTCAACGCTGCCTCACTCCTCTTGCAGCGCAGGACAACAGCACAACAGCTTCTCACTAAACACCCAATTCTCCAGAAAAAATGGTTCAATGCAACAGATCGGGCAGAGAGTTTCTCTGCAGACTTCTTTAGTGGATTTACTGATAATGCCATCGCCTCAATGAAGCGAATTGGGGGTTACTCACAGGCCATTAGGTGGTTAGAAGATCTCAAGCCTAAAATTCTGACTATAGCCAAAAAGTGCACTGACCCTAACCCACCCACACCGTTCATCGCTGTTTGCCATGGAGACTGCTGGACTAATAATGTTCTATTCAGGTTAGTGAACTGGCCCTTTAACCCCTTCAGGATTATTACGCAGTTGACACTTTATTCTGGCTATTATTCTAACGATTGTATTCAGTTTAGGAGTAATTTGTGAAAACTAGAGAGTTAGTCGAGATAGTTTTTACCTCAAATTCATTAAAAATTGATATATACTGTAGATGATACCATCCTTCAGCGGAGCTTTCTCAAAGGGAAGCAAGGCATTGGAGATGATTATGAGAAGTAAACATAATTATATGGTATATACAGTTTATATGTATGCCATACAGCCACATCTTAATTCGTGGAACATATAATTCATATCCAAGTTTGAAAATTATATATATATATATATATATATAGTATATATATATATATATATATATATATATATATATATATATCTAGATATATATATACAGGTATATATACTGTATATATATATATATTATATATATATATATATATATATATATATAGATATTATATATATATATATATATATTGTATATATATATATACTATACTGTATATACAGTATATATATATATATATATATATATATATATATATATATATATATATATATATATATATATATTGTAAATTTTTAAAATGAATAAGTAATGCCATACATAATTTTGTAGCATATGATTAGTACTGCATTTTTTACTTGCTGTTTGCATCACACAGTTCTGCTTCGTGTTCGCTAAAACAGGTAGGCCTACTACTCGTATTATTATGTGTGAACAATGAAATGTTAATTGAGAGGAATCAATTCAATGTTATTGTAATGCCCTCGATAATATTCCGCAACCCCAATAATGTACTACCCGAGTTGACGTCAGGTATAGTGTAAAATAGTCATTGATGGGAAGTCCAATAAACTCATCACGTGAATCACCACGAGACTATCACCTGGTTCTTACAAATCGGACTAAGGTTACTATACTTTTGTACGTCCGTGGTAGTACAGTGGGTTAGCGCGCGGGCCTGGTTGACCTATGATGGTCATGGTCACTAACCAGGGTTCGAACCCCACCCAAGGCATCTCAAAACCTGTGGGTTTTTAGGAGGGTTAAACTCCCTTCAGAGGTTCGAGCCCCGTGCCAGGCCCCAGGAAAGGTTGACCCTAAGTGGGCCTGGGGAATTGTCAGGACAGAAAAATTCCCTTCACACCCAGCATTTCATTGGTGGCAGCGGTGGGATTTGGTGGAGGTTGAGAGTTTAGGATGATCTGGGGTTTTGGAGAGTGGGGGTGTGGGAGATTGACAGGTAAATTGTGGGGATGGGGTGAGTAGGTAAGTTTGGGGAGATTGTTGCGGAAGAGATTTGTCTCGGAAAACAATGGAATTTGGTAGGATGGATGAAGGAGACATTGATGGAGATTTTGGTTCTGGTGCTAGATTATGGGGCAGAGGTAGGTTGGCGAGCGGGGGTGTTACTGGAGGTGGATTCAGGATCGGTTCGGGTAATGTTGGAGAGGGTGACAAGGGAGGGGGGGAATAGGAGGTAGGCGGAGCTGTAGAATTCTTGGTTGATGCGGGTGTTTGAAGGGGGTGTGAAGGGAATAGATGGCATGCAAAGGGTTAGTAAAGTTCTAATGGTGTTCCTTCCTACTGGGGGAAGGTAGGCTGGATAGGAGTATATATACAAAAGGTTTGAGAAGGTTAGTAACGGAAAAGTTAAGGATATTCAGGGGGTATGCTGGAGAGGCTAGGTCGGAAGGGAGTTGAGGAGCGTGGGGGTTAACGAGAGGGAGAGGGTTAAGGGGGGGTTACGTGGAAGTTTGACCCTAAGGTCTCTGGGCGTAGGGGTGGCATTAGGCTACAGTTGGTATCGTAGCTTGGGGGTAAATGACAGGGAAGGTACGTTAGCCAAACGCTACCACCGGGGGATGAGTAATAAGTGGTGGTATATGAGTTTGGAAATGATAGAATCATGTGGACTGTGGGCTGTGGGGAAGAGGAGGGTAACTGTAGGTATGTGCTTGACTGTGGATAAAAGTAGAGAAAACATGGTGTATTATTACTCGTCAATACGATGGTTATGGACACTGTTACTCTGACACTATTTCTTGCTGATTCTAGTTGTTCCTGGGAACTGCATTTTCTATGACATATATATCAAAGAAAGCGGCAGTTCGTAGGGGTAGCTTTGGTATTGTTTCGTGGTGGAAAGGCGTCGAGACAATGGTAAAAGAGGGTGGTGTATACAATCTCTGGTTGGGGTAAGAATTAGAGTTACTGCATGGTGGCTAACATCTGCAGTCATTTCTGTCTAGGTCTTACAGGAATAATGGTTATATATACACTGGTGTACCCGTGGGCTTCATAGTTTCTTATCAATTATGACATGGGGTTTTAACAGATTACTTCTCGGATGGAAGAACATATAGATTTATGGGGGCGGTTGGTCTTCAGAAACTTAGTCTGGCAAGACAAGGTATTTTAGGGGGTTAACATATTACTTCTCGGATGGAAGAACATACATAGATTTATGGGGGCGGTTGGTCTTCAGAAACTTAGTCTGGCAAGACGGGGTTAACATATTACTTCTTGGATGGAAAAACATACATAGATTTAGGCCTGTCTGAACTGGTTGGCATTGGCTCAACCTAGGGACAGGGCATGGGTGTATTACATTAAGGTGTATTCATGTTCATCATCATGTAGGTAGAGGTGTAGGACACGAGGGGTAGTGGATACGCGAGGTGGGGGAGGGTTGTGAATTGTAAAGGGGGTGGTTTGAGGCTAGGCGCCGCGCCGCTCGTGACCTAGGATAGTGACCCTTAATGCGCTGGACATAGGGGTGGCATTTCCCTACGATCGAACAGGTAGGGTGGTGTGTGCAGCGGGGCGTGAAGGATAAGCGACAGGATGACCCAAAACAGGGTACCACTGAGCATAGGGTCACGAAGCAAAATAGAGTAGTGGATCGTGGATACGAAGGAGGTGATTGGAAGACGTATAACAATTGTGGAAAAGTAAATGGAAGAGATGAACACAATGGCGGATAAAAGATAATTAACCTAAGGATTGAATACATGCATGAATGACGACATTATAGCCGTCGTCCTAATAAGATGATGAAACCTGGTTGGTATGCACGTGGCACAATACGACACAAGGACAGTGCCGCTATGTCGTATCAATACTGGTGGCATACTCCGGTTAATATTATATATACACTTAGTTACTAGAAGAACAAGGGGAGGGGGGGGGGGGGCGACTGAGCACGGGGGTACATATATCTATACTCGTCATGGAGAGAGAGATACGAGGTAGCTTTCCTGCATCTCTCCTGATAATCGTCTGCAGATTGTCATAGTGAGTTTATCCGAATTAACAGGCCTAAATCAATACAATAACTGGCATAGGGTTATCGGGTGTATAGAGTCGTGCTTAAAGGTTGGGAATATATAGTTAGTGGATAAGACAATGGGAGGTTAGAGACATAGAATTGCTAGAATTGGGGGGGACTATGATTGTTTTATAACTAAATACAGGGCTGACGTAATCACGATCTGATTTGGTGTGAAATGGAAGCTAAGGTGTCTTAGATCGCCTCGAACCTACACAATGAAAGTATTATAGCCTGTCTGGTGGTTACATAATTAAATACATACTTAGGTGGTACATCAAGAATATCAGTGAATAAAGTATTGTGGTTTGTATATTAGAAGACTGTGATTGAGAGACGTATAATATGTGGAATGAATTGAGAGAGAGAGAGAGAGACCAAATCGGGAATGGAAAAGGGGCCTGGGATCTCGTTGGGGATGGGAGTTTCGCTCTCAGGATTTTCGTTCCTGTGTCTCGTTAGGGTTGGAGGTTTCGCTCTCAGGTTTTTCGTTCCTGTGGTATTTTAGTTATATGTGACTCCATGTTTTTTGTTAGTATTTATCTTCCTGAACTATAGTGGGTGATTATTTTCTGTTAGAATAAGTGTGCGTGTTGATTTTCTTGATGAAAGGAAGCAATACAGGTGAGTTCTATTACTACTGCAAAGTGAAAAATGCTTGACATACATTTTGGGAATAGTTACCTCTCTTAAGGGGTGTCACTGGCTTTTTGTATCTTTCTCTCCTTTTCTCTCTTTCCCTGGCTTGTAACCATTCGGCCCCATTCAGCCCCATTCAGCCAACTGTTTTAAGACGTTTATCCCCATCAAGGTGTCGATTTCTTCCTGGCGAGCGATTTGAGCAATTTTTGCATGTATTCATTATGTTTCTAGTTTCCTCCCTAGACTTCCATCAAATTAAAAAAAAAAATATCCATTAGATCCCCCTTCTAGATTAATTTGTACATTTTTCGGTAGAAAAAAATTCCCGGCCGAAGGCCGGTTCTTCCAACATTACAGGCTCACTATCGTTCGCCAGGGGAAAAAATTGTCACTTAAATAGCACGAAAGGTCTAAATATTGACGAAGAAATGGGGCAAAAGGTCTTAAAATTGACTAACTAATGGGGTAAAACATTTAAGATCTGAAAACTAATGAAAACATGAGGGAGAAAGTGGTCCAGAAAACCGGCCTACTCCCCCCTTAATGATGAGGATGTTGGTAATGATGATGATTAAGTAACACCCCGTTCTTAACATTAATCATCTATTACAAACCCCAATGTACTTGAATAAACTAAGGAAAGCATATGGTCCTGCCGGGATTCGAACTCGGGACACCACATCCAGAACATAAGCATCTACACCATTAAACCACCAACACAGTTTAAGTATTTAATGTTGATGGTACTGATAATGATGTTGATAATAATGTAGATGTCAATATTGAAGATCATATTTACAATTCCCTGCTTATTTCAGATATTCGGAAGATGACGGTATTACCCCTGTGGAGGTGATGCTGGTCGACCAACAGACCATGCGACTGGCTTCTGTGGGCTCGGATCTCAACTTCCTTCTCTTCACCAGCCTCACCAGTTCAGACAGACGCCAGAACGCGGATTCCTTCTTGGACACATACTACCAAGCTCTCATCCAGGTTGGTGTATTATTATTTGTATTACTTGTTGGGTTCTACAGTGTGTTTAACTCCCAACGAGCAGGCAGTCTTGTTTACATCACTGTAACGCCTGGCGGGTATATTTACAGATAATGAGCTTCATTCCATGCTCTTTGTCATGCATAAGCAAGAGCCAGAGCATAATACAATTATTTATTTTATTTTATTTTATTTTTTATTTTTTTCTATATTCCAAATACTCCCTCTCAGGCATCGGCTGAGAGCCTGTACATTCAACCGGTCTACATTGAACAGAGAAGCCTGTGAGGTCTCGTTCCAGTCTAGGGGGTGAGACATGTGAAGCACTTTTTAACTGCAACCAGCTAAGAAATGTCTAATAGTAGCTAAAATACAGCTAAAGAACGAAACATTGTATACTGAAAGAGTTAATCCATGAATAACATCAACTTTATCACTAATCATTACACAAGTGACTAGTGCTGGTGATCTTCCCATTTCCTGTCGCAGGAGTACCGAGACGACCACGCCTATGACATCATGTTCGCTATCTATATCGCATCAATATATTTGCATTACTTAACACATGAATAAAATAAACTTCAACCCTAATCATTACACATTTATGATTTAATACATGAATAAAATAAAATAAAAACATAATTCTTATACAGGTAACTGGTGCTGGTGATCTTCCTGTTCCCTTCACACGAGAACAGCTGTCACAGGAATACCGGGACAAACACACCTATGGCATAATCTTCGCTATCTACATCCTCCTCCTAATCATTCCCGAAGGAGAGGACACTCAGGAACTGCAGAGGATGTCGGAAGATACGCTAAAGGAGTTTATGGAGAAGCAACAAGAGACCCTCCTGGGCAAATTGGTCAACAGCCCCATCTTGGAGTCTCGCCTGTTGAGTTCAATTGAGGAGGTGGTGAGCCTTGACTAGGGGGCTTTTAGAGACATACATACATACGTATACATACATACATACATTTAAAAACCGAGTGCTCCACATGAAGTTCAGTTCCAGTCTCACTTCCTAATGGTTGCATTCCAGGCAGCTCTGTTTAGAGCTACCTCACTTGTCTTTTTTTTTTTTTTTTTTTTTTTTTTTTTTTTTTTTTTTTTTTTTTTTTTAATTCAAGATCAGAATGTATAGTATGATCCCCGACATGTCTAGGTCTACCCCTTGGTGCAGCTCTCCATATTTACGGAGTTGTATTTTTTGACCCAGCTTAGTTCATCCGTCCTTTCCACATGCCCAAACCATCAAGTCCTGTTTGTACGCATCTCATCACTGATACTCTTGATACCCACCTCAGCTCTTCACTGGATATCCTATCTTGCAGTTTGGCCCCACACATCCATCTCCCCATTCTTATCTTGATACGTTCCATTCTGTTGATAGGCCTATCATCCGCTTTGACAGGCCACGTTTTTAAAGTATAGGTCATTGCGCTTCTAATACATGTTTAACACAATATAGGTCATTGCGCTTCTAATACATGTTTAACACAATATAGGTCATTGCGCTTCTAATACATGTTTAACACAATATATTTACATATTTGGTTACTCCTAGATCTTCACACCTCATGAATACTTTGTACTCAAACTACTCTCCAATCCAACCTTAAATATTGTATTCTTAATTCACAAATATGTCCAGGAAACCAATTTATCATATTATTATATACCTCTCTATAACCAAACCATTATATATAAATGTATAATCTCATTTATTTTGGTCAATGGGAAAACTATATACTCCATTTACTTCACCAACTACCCTGACCATTTCTAAGTATAACCACCATTTATCTATATATTATTTAAACCATAATAATTGTTGGTGGAACAACAAATTCACCATGGGGGTTATGTAACACAATATATTTACATATTTAGTTACTCATTCATCCTTCTACCAGCAACTATTATATATATCCACAATATGTTATGTTCTCCTATTATTTATTATAATAATCTATAACTACACTTAAACATTTACTCTCTTACTCTTTCTCTGTTATGTGAACGACATGGAACTGAGCGTCTCGTGTAAATTATTACAATATGCTGACGAAAGTACTGTGCTTCTGGTTTCAGGAAAAGACTAAAAAAGTATTGCCGCTTCACTTTCCAAAGAACTTGAATCGTGTAGTGATTGGCTAGTGGACAATAGACTATCTCTTCACCTGGGCAAGACAGAAGCCATCATATTAGGAACAAAACGAAAATTGAAAGACATTGAGGGCTTCTCGGTTAACTGTTATGATGTTCCCATAACAACAGTGTCACAAGTGAAATATCTCGGACTAAAACTGGACTCGACTCTGTCAGGTGAAGCAATCTTGGAATCGATCCTGAGTAAATGTAGAGCACGTATAAAATACCTGTATAGACAGGTGGAATGCTTGACAGCGGCGACCAAAAAGACCCTATGCCAAGCGCTTGTTCAATGTTATTTTGACTTCTGTGTCATCCTGGTACTCTGCATCATCTCAATCAGCAAAGCGCAAACTTCAGGTCACTCAAAATAAAATGGTAAGATTCATGCTGAACCTAGGACCCAGATCACATGTTGATCAGGAACAACTTCAGTCACTTGGTATGCTCAATGTTTCTGACAGGGCCAAACAAATCAGACTCATTAATGCCTTCAAGATATTTTATGATAGGGCTTCTGAGTATTTGAAGAGTAATTTTGTTAAAGCAAATGAAAGGAATGGACAAAATACACGGAATAGGATGTATAATTTTACAGTTCCGAGAATCCAAGAACAGGGTAAGCTAACATTCTTCTTCACTGCCATCAAAGACTGGAACAACCTACCACAGATAGTCCGTGAAAAGAGAGCATTGTATTCCTTCAGACGTAGCTTGAAGGAGCACTATATAATGAGGTAAATCTCCCCAATCGAGTAGAACACGTTTTACACTTATAAGGGGAAGCCACACACATATAGGCTTTCTCCTCCCTTCTTATTTCTACCAACAAGTTAACCCCTTGACATTCACTTTTAAGGGGGGATGGGCCTGTTTTCCGGACCACTTTCTCCCTCATGTTTAGCCCCATTAGTTTTCAGATGTTAAGATGTTTGCCCCATTAGTTAGTCGATTTTAAGACTTTTCGACCCATTTCTTTGTCAATATTTAGACCTTTCGTGCTATTTAGGTGTCAATTTTTCCCTGGCGAACGATAGTGAGCCTGTAATGTTGGAAGAATCGGCCTTCGGCCGGGACATTTTTCTACCGAAAAATTTACAAATTGATCTAGAAGGGGGATCTAAGGGATGTTTTCTTTTTTTAATTTGATGGAGGTCTACTGTAGGGAGGAAACTAGAAAAATAATGAATACATGCAAAAATCGCCCAAAAAGTTAACCCCTTGACAGTAGCTCTAAGTTAACCCCTGTACTCCACACCCCTTCATATATATATATATTATATATATATATATATATATATATATATATATATATATATATACAGTATATAATTATACAGTATATATATATATATATATACCGGTATATATATATACTATATATACCGGTACCGGGTATATATATTGTTACGTCCTGGGATATATAAACACTGGGCTCTTTCTATTGGACTAGGTATGCGGCAACAAGCATCAACGGAAAACGCTAGATCCAACCCTTATCTATAAACCCAGGTAACAAACCACCCTAAACCGTCAAGAGTCCTGCCTGGACAACGAGGTATCCTATGACTCGGTTACAGGGTGCACGCACTATAGACTGCTGATAGTCAAGCAGGCTATATAAAAGATCACACAATTAAGTTGACTTAAAGCTTCAAGGAAAAGATAGATAACGGAATTAACTTGCAGAAACAATTTAATAACAAACTAGAAGAAAGTACATTTAACGTTACGTTAATTAATACAACTAATCACCCCTGCGTGAAAGAAGGTGAAAGCAAACAGTCCTCAAAACATCGTACCGGTAGACAAGATGCGGGTTTCTAAACTGCATGCGGCTACTGTAGGATCTGATGCTTAGCAAAGAAAGTACGTTACGGATTTAGAGAACTCTCAACTCATAAGCAGGAATAAATACTAGTGATAGGACCTACAGTGTATAGTGACATAGGTATAATTAAATAAAGGCAGCAACTCGCAACATAACCACATACAGGTGTGCTTCTCACTCTTAGTCAGGCAAGCCTGCTCGGACAGAGTCTCTAAGCCACACCCTGACTCACAATGCTCACAAAAACGGTAAACTGTGGCACAATAACAAGCATACAGAAATAATAAACCCCTAGCTGTTAATCTGCCAGGTGGCAGAGGTCTAGCTGGAAGGATATAGGCTTCGGATACCCGGGCTGAGCCACCTGCTCTAGCCTAGGGACGTTCCCAAGTCTGTGCGCCAAATTACTCTAATTGAAAGGGTGCTCTCTTGAGAGACTCAGATCGCAAGTATCTGACTCTCTCCTGGCGACCCTAAAACAAAAGCAAGACGTGCTAGCGCAGTGCTGAGTGGACTAGGCAAGGGCCCTCACACAACACAACACTAGACACACAGGGACACAGACAAGAAAATGCCCCCAGACTCCCACGGGTATCCTAGTAAAGTCGTGCGGGTCCACAGGACTCGCACCAGCAGACTTTACTTAAAGGATCGCAAAAAGCCCCCCTCCGGTCTAGCCCCTGCTAACCTGACACAAGAACACACTAGCAAGCATGAAATCACCAAATATGAGACAACAAAAAAGATTCCTGGGTCTCATTAACAATTACATCTCCACATAAGGCCCAAAATCCTATCTAATTATCTGAGAGCTCGTCGTTAATACAATAATAGATATAAGGTCTATCAAGGGGATGGGATAATTAAATAAATTGGTGAAGTAGTGGAAGGAAGGTATACAAAGTAAGAGAGAAAGTTTCTAAGTGGGGTTGAGAGGGATAGATATCAAGGGGGTCCGAAGGGTACGACAGTGAGGTGAGCTCTGAGTCTTGAATCTGTCTGGACCCCACCCTAGGCATACAAAATACATCCCAGGCTTGGCAACACTCAACACAGTTGCCGGGTCAAAATCGTCTACCCCGTGCGTGAGTCGAAACTAAGCCTAACGTTGCAATCGGATGCATATGGCAACGCTTCAGGCTCGTCCCAAGCTAGACTCTCCGCGCGAAGCAATGTCCCCCAGCCGGTCTCTCTCTCCCGCTCGTCTCCTCCCACTCTCACTAGACTTACATCTTATATATTATAATGAAACAATCAACTATCGAGAATAAAATATACTAAGATGCGTTGGTTAAGAATAAGGGCAGCTACAAGCTGTGAAACAACATAAGAATATCCCAGACATTAGTTACGTTGTCGTAGGATATATACTAAGGAAAAGCCTGTCGGCCGGCTGCCGCCAGCCGGTTTCTAGACGGCTGGGCAGCCGACGCGCGCGCATGCCCGCACGTGGCTACTATGCAGAAGCGTCACACCTCCCCCAAGATATAAGACCCTTGACTAAGTTCTTCATATCTAACAGAAAGCTTCTCATAGTACCACACACTGTTGCGACACAAGGCACTATATATAAAAAAATAAAGACTGTTGCGCTCCACCGAGCAAGTTCAACTAACTTAGCGACAATAAGCGAAAACATTCAACTTAGATACTGCTACAACATCTTATACAAAATTCTACCCGTTATAAAAATAAAGAGTTTTTATAAGGTTTTTGCTTTTTTAATTTGTTTTTTTCGGCTGAACTACAGTGACAGCCTATTTTCCTCCACACTCAACCCTCAATCCTGTGGCAGTCTAACCAACATCATCCACCCTTGATAGACAATCCGCTATCACGTTATCAGAACCGGCAATATGGCGTATGTCCAGATTATACTCCTGAAGCATGAGTGACCACCTGGTCAGCCTCATATTCCGGTTATGAAACTGATTCAAGAATTTCAGAGGGTGATGATCGGTATAAACCACTACGACTGGTCCGAAAGCAGGAACATATACATCGAAGTGCCTGAGCGCCAGCACTATCGCCAGGAGTTCTTTTTCAATTACAGAGTAATTCCTTTGTGCACTATTGAATTTTTTACTGTAAAAACTCACTGGATGTTCGATACCTTCATCATCTGTCTGTAACAAGACAGCCCCAGCCCCTACGCCACTGGCATCAGTCGCCAGCTGAAAAGGTCTGCTGAAGTCCGGGGCCCTGAGTATGGGGTGGGTACATAACAGGTGTTTCACCAAGGAAAACGCCTCTGCACACTCAGGAGACCACCGGAACTTCTTGTCCTTAGATAATAAGTCAGTTAAAGGTGCAAGTACAGTTGAATAGCCTTTGATGAAGCGACGATAATAGCCTATCATACCTAGAAACCGCATGATTTGTTTCTTAGTCGTAGGCTGGGGAAACTGATCGATGGCTTTGATCTTTGTCTGTGGAGGGCACACCTGACCCATCCCCACCTCGAACCCCAGGTACAAAACTGTGGCTTTGACAAAATCGCACTTACCCAGGTTTACCACCAAACCTGCTTCATTCAGTTTATTAAAAAGCTGTCCGATGTGAGCACAGTGACTGTTAAAATCCTTGTCGTATATTATGACATCATCTAGGTACACCGTACAGTTGGGAATGTCGGCTACAATGTCGTTCATTAATTTCTGAAACGTTGCAGGGGCATTTTTCAGCCCGTATGGCATAACATGGCAACGATATGTGGCACCGTCCACCACAAACCCACACACCTCTCGCGCTCGCTCAGACAAGGGCACTTGCCAATAACCCTTAACAAGGTCTATCTTAGTGAGGAACTTGGCTTTTCCTATCTTATCCACACTGTCGTCCATGCGAGGGAGAGGGTAGGCATTTGTGGGGGTTAAACCATTCAACCTGCGGAAATCTATACAAAACCGCACATTGCCATCTGGTTTGGGCTGCAGTGTGACTGGGGAATTCCACCTTACTGTACCCTCAGAAATCAGCCCACGTTTCAGCATATAATCCAGCTCTTCCCTAAGTGCTGGTAATTTAATAGGGGGAACACGGTATGGCACTGATTTAAAGGGCGGGTGGTCCCCAACATCGACATCGTGCACCGCTTGAGTAGTGAGGCCAGGATGCTCCGTGAAAACAGCTGGGTTTGAATCAAACAAGTGCTGCACAGCTACACGCTGTTGCTCAGGCAGGTGCAATGTCAACTCGTGAGCCACTTGTCTAGAATTCCTCGCCCACTGATCCACGGAAACATGACAATCCCAATTATCCTCCCCCGCAGCTTGACTGTCCCTTCCTCCTTCTCCACCACGATCGCTGCAGATCAACACCGGGACAGTGAGAGGCTCGGAGGGGCGCCTCACATACTCTTTCATCAGATTTACATGGCAGAGTTGGTTCTTTTTCTTACGATCAGGAGTAGCTACTAAATAGTCGAGATCAGTAACCTTCCTTACAACCCGATACGGACCAGAATACTTGGCAGACAAGGGGTGTCCCACCAGAGGCAGTAGTATCAGTACCTCCTGATCTACTTCAAACTCCCTCAGCTTCACCTTCTGGTCGTATCTGTCCTTCATCTGAGCTTGTGAACTCTTAAGGTTCCGACCTGCTACCTCCAAGCTCTTTAGCATTTCTCTCACGGCTTTCAACTACATACTTTAGAAGCGAGCATGGCTCTGTGACTCCCTCCCAGATCTCCTTGACTATGTGGAGGGGCCCCCTGACCCTGTGTCCAAAAACCAACTCGTTCGGGCTAAATCCCAAGCTCTCCCCAGGTACTTCTCTCGCAGCAAATAAAACGTATGGGAGACCTAGATCCCAGTCCTTCCCATTTTCCATGCAATAACACCGCAACATACTCTTGAGAGTCGAGTGCCACCTTTCCAAAACTCCCTGACTCTCGGGATGGTAGGCAGATGACACCACAGACACTATCCCATGTTGCTGCATGGTCTGCTTAAACAGAGCAGAAGTAAAATTGGATCCCTGATCAGACTGGATCTCCTGAGGGTAGCCATAACGAGAGAAATAGACAAGTAGGTTTTTGACAACAGTCTTAGCCATCCCGTTGCGCATGGGGTAAGCATCTGGATACCGTGTTGCTACATCCATTACAGTTAGTAAAAATTTATTGCCGGCACTAGTGGGGGGCAATGGGCCAACCATATCGATAACTACTTTGCTGAAGGGCGGCCCAATGACAGGGATGGGTTGTAACGGGGCTCTCGGGATGACCTGATTGGGTTTCCCAACAACTTGACAAGTGTGACACTGTGACACCCATGACACGACACTCGCCTTTAACCCAGGCCACCAGAAAAGCTTGCTCAGAGCTGCCTCCGTCTTACGTGCCCCCAGGTGCCCTGCCAAAGGCACATCATGAGCTAATCTCAATAAGCTCTCACGGCACACCCTCGGTACTACTAACTGGTCCACTAATCCTGACCCGCCATCCCACTTTTTCTTGGGATCCTGATGTCTCCGATACAAGATCCCCTCGGACAAGAAAAAATCACCAGGCTGCGCATCCCCATCGCTCTCCAGTTCGACAGCACCATTACCACACGCCCTGACTTCAGGATCTTCCAGCTGCAAGGAACATATATCAGCAGGTGCGAGATTATCCAAGTTCATCTTAAATAATTTATTTCCACCTCCAATGTCCCGCTGAGCCATCCTTTCCTCACGCTGCGCATAACGATGCTGTCGCAGAGTCTCTTCCTGCCCTGCACCTGCACTAGCGGTGACAGGCCCCGGGGCCTCTCCAGACTCTAACATAGGTGCCAATAATGAGTCACCAAGAAACACTGCCGGCTCAAAACTCTCCAATTGACCAACACTTCCCGTTTTCTTGTGACCTTTCCTCCGCGGTTTGATAGACTGAGGTGGTGGCTGCAAGGCTCCGGATGTCTGAGAACGCGTCACAACACATGCCATGGTTTGTACGCTACACTTCTCAACCCACTCCTGTTCCTCCCTACTAACGTCGGCCGCCTTCTCGGCAACGACCAAGGGTGAAACCTTAGAAGCAGGCACCGCAAAGTCGTTGCCGAGGAGGAGGTCGACGCCCCCAACAGGCAAGTTCTCTACAATTCCTACATCCAGCTCCTTCGCCACACCACCCACCTCCAGCTCCATCCGCACCAGCGGGTAGGACTTCGTAGCATTGATCCCCTGAACTACCACCACCCGAGCAGCGTTAATCGGCCTACCAGTAAAGTTCTTTAACAAGGTCTGAGAAGCCCCGTATCACGCAATAGCTTAACTCCTCGCCTTTCGCCAGCCCACCTCACAAAACCATGCCCTCTATGACCCCCAAAGACGTCGCGGACAGGGTTCGAGCCTTCTGGACTCTTGAACACAGGCTGTGTCCCAACCTCTGATGAACTACCCTTGGCAAACTCAGAAGATATAGGCGACACCCCTATGCTGCTGCGGGCCAATGACACAACCTTGTTTGGTGGCTTGTTCGGACAAGCATTTGCAAAGTGACCCTCCTTGTGACATGCAAAGCACTCTTTACTCTTTGGTTTCCCTTGGGAGTGGGAGGTACCATTAGACTTCTTATACGGGACGGTATTTGGTTTATGTTCAGTTTTATTGTCAGTGCTACATGGTTTTGTGTATTTATGTGTATCAAAATTCTTGGGAGGGGGAGGGGTACGATCCTTTGCACCCGACTCACTCCTAGCCGCTGCTTCGCACCCTCGAATTAATGACAGTCGGCGGTCAGCCATTTCTGCTGCCTCCTGGAGAGTTCTAGGATTTTTTTCCTTTATATTTAATGTTAAGTCCCCGCCTGTGCACTTAAAGAACTGCTCCAAGAGAACCAGCTCACTCAACTCCTCAAAAGTAGCTGCCCTCTCAGAACGCAGCCAATGTCGTAGTGCATCAGACAAGTCCCGGGCGTGTTCTAGGAAGGTACTATCCTTGCCCTTAGTAACACCCCGAAACTTCAAGCGGTAAGTTTCTGGTTGTAACTCATAGGCCCGTAGCACAGCCTTCTTTAGCTCATCATAAACTACACAGGACTCTAAAGGTAGTGCATCATACGCTTTTAGCCCCTTTCCTAGGAGTCTTGATGAAACTAATGCTGCCCACTTTTCCTGAGGCCACTGGTGTTCCTGACACTTCTTCTCAAATCGCATAAAAAACTCAGTCACACATAATTCATCGAACACAGGAACTAGTTTAAGCAGGTGCGACAATGATTGGTCCCGATGTCTGTTACCTCCCCCAATATTTCGCCCTGTTACCTCCACTCGAGATCTCTCCAGCTCCCTGTCAGCCCGATACCTAGTAGACTCTGCCTGCAGTTCAGCCTCTCGTATAGCTGTTCTCTCTGCAGCCTCAGCCTGCACACTAGCCTGTCTCTCGGCAGCCTCAACCTGAGCTCTAGCCTGTCTTTCGGTAGCCTCAACCTGAGCTCTAGCAACCTCAGCCTGCACACTAGCCTGTCTCTCGGCAGCCTCAACCTTGGCCATCTCAAGCCGAAACAACAAATCTGGAGTCAACCCTTGAGGAGGGGAAGATGCATTTAATGGGGAGGGTCCCTGTGATTGAATTCCACGCTGCCATTGACCATCAACTTGGGGGTATGTACTAAATTCAGGCACCCTGACGTTTGATACGGGGGTAGAGTGGAGGGGGGGCTGGGGACCGGGGCCCCCAGTCGCCTCTCCACCCAGGTCTCTCCCTTCTAAACCCAATATCAAAGTCCTCAGCTGATCTTTCCTCATGCCACTTAAACCCTGGTGACCCTGAAGACCTGCCACACACTTTAAGCCATACTTATTCAGCTTCAACACCCTGGCAGCGGTAAGGGGCACCTCTATAAATCTTCTAGCACCCTCCTCGCTATCGACTAGCCACTCCACAGGTCTTTCTCCCTCCGAGCCTGTATCGTGACCTGACCCATCACTGTGTTCTGATATATTAGACATGTTTGTGTACTGCAGTAATTATCACGGTTATAGAATGTGCCTTATCTCCTATGCAAGTATGTATATACTAATGTTATTTAAAGTCTTTAATGTGTTATATTGGTTGCTCCAAAAAAAAAACTATGTCCACTGTATTCCTCTAATCATAAGGAATCTCAAAACAAATGACCACTATATTCCTCTGTTCAGTAAATCCTATGCAAGGTCGCCATTTGTTACGTCCTGGGATATATAAACACTGGGCTCTTTCTATTGGACTAGGTATGCGGCAACAAGCAACAACGGAAAACGCTAGATCCAACCCTTATCTATAAACCCAGGTAACAAACCACCCTAAACCGTCAAGAGTCCTGCCTGGACAACGAGGTATCCTATGACTCGGTTACAGGGTGCACGCACTATAGACTGCTGATAGTCAAGCAGGCTATATAAAAGATCACACAATTAAGTTGACTTAAAGCTTCAAGGAAAAGATAGATAACGGAATTAAATTGCAGAAACAATTTAATAACAAACTAGAAGAAAGTACATTTAACGTTACGTTAATTAATACAACTAATCACCCCTGCGTGAAAGAAGGTGAAAGCAAACAGTCCTCAAAACATCGTACCGGTAGACAAGATGCGGGGTTTCTAAACTGCATGCGGCTACTGTAGGATCTGATGCTTAGCAAAGAAAGTACGTTACGGATTTAGAGAACTCTCAACTCATAAGCAGGAATAAATACTAGTGATAGGACCTACAGTGTATAATGGCATAAGTATAATTAAATAAAGGCAGCAACTCGCAACATAACCACATACAGGTGTGCTTCTCACTCTTAGTCAGGCAAGCCTGCTCGGACAGAGTCTCTAAGCCACACCCTGACTCACAATGCTCACAAAAACGGTAAACTGTGGCACAATAACAAGCATACAGAAATAATAAACCCCTAGCTGTTAATCTGCCAGGTGGCAGAGGTCTAGCTGGAAGGATATAGGCTTCGGATACCCGGGCTGAGCCACCTGCTCTAGCCTAGGGACGTTCCCAAGTCTGTGCGCCAAATTACTCTAATTGAAAGGGTGCTCTCTTGAGAGACTCAGATCGCAAGTATCTGACTCTCTCCAGGCGACCCTAAAACAACAGCAAGACGTGCTAGCGCAGTGCTGAGTGGACTAGGCAAGGGCCCTCACACAACACAACACTAGACACACAGGGACACAGACAAGAAAATGCCCCCAGACTCCCACGGGTATCCTAGTAAAGTCGTGCGGGTCCACAGGACTCGCACCAGCAGACTTTACTTAAAGGATCGCAAAAAGCCCCCCCTCCGGTCTAGCCCCTGCTAACCTGACACAAGAACACACTAGCAAGCATGAAACCACCAAATATGAGACAACAAAAAAGCTTCCTAGGTCTCATTAACAATTACATCTCCGCATAAGGCCCAAAATCCTATCTAATTATCTGAGAGCTCGTCGTTAATACAATAATAGATATAAGGTCTATCAAGGGGATGGGATAATTAAATAGATTGGTGAAGTAGTGGAAGGAAGGTATACAAAGTAAGAGAGAAAGTTTCTAAGTGGGGTTGAGACGGATAGATATCAAGGGGGTCCGAAGGCTACGACAGTGAGGTGAGCTCTGAGTCTTGAATCTGTCTGGACCCCACCCTAGGCATACAAAATACATCCCAGGCTTGGCAACACTCAACACAGTTGCCGGTTCAAAATCGTCTACCCCGTGCGTGAGTCGAAACTAAGCCTAACGTTGCAATCGGATGCATATGGCAACGCTTCAGGCTCGTCCCAAGCTAGACTCTCCGCGCGAAGCAACGTCCCCCAGCCGGTCTCTCTCTCCCGCTCGTCTCCTCCCACTCTCACTAGACTTACATCTTATATATTATAATGAAACAATCAACTATCGAGAATAAAATATACTAAGATGCGTTGGTTAAGAATAAGGGCAGCTACAAGCTGTGAAACAACATAAGAATATCCCAGACATTAGTTACGTTGTCGTAGGATATATACTAAGGAAAAGCCTGCCGGCCGGCTGCCGCCAGCCGGTTTCTAGACGGCTGGGCAGCCGATGCGCGCGCATGCCCGCACGTGGCTACTATGCAGAAGCGTCACAATATATATATATATATATATATATATAATGTATATCAATCCAACGAGTTATTCTATATTCTAATTGTAACCTGCTGTTTAATATATATCCAATACACCTATTAGCATTTTCTTATTATATTCCTTAATTATTGTTATCATTAAGTAACCACCACACATCCCAGGTTACACATGAAGAATAGGCTACACCTTTCCCTTCAAGGGGAGTGGTAGTCTTCTCATGGTTAGAATTGGCAGCAGTTCTCTGAACTTTCTCCAGATACATCAAATTCTGGCAATAGTGGCGACCTCGCCACTTGCCTTGTTAGACTAATGGGATGATTTATATCTTAAAATCCCAAAACTAATGGGACATTAATTTTGCCGCACTGAAAGAGTTCAAATTAATCAGTAGCACTAAAACTTTGAAACTCGCCCACAAATAAACCATACGTTAAGTAGGATGAGTTACTCTTGTTCTATTTTGCAAGTGATTCGTTTAATAGGCGCAGAAAGTTACTGCTACTATTACCATAATTTCGTCTCCAGTGGTTATCATACTTTTCCATTTAATTAATTGTGTAATTATTACTCAATCATGAGTAGCCTATATGATGCAATTGTATTTGTTTATATGTTAGTAACCCCAACCACCCGGGGGGGGGGGGGGGAGAGAGAGAGAGAGAGAGAGAGAGAAAGAGAGAATGTATGTATGTGTGTATATACAGTATATTGCTGTATATTCGGATGTTCTGGAAAATATTTTTTTTTACGTAATAAAATAGATTTTGCTTACATATATTAATATAATACTATTTAATATATGAGTAATATATATTTACATTGTTAATTTTTTAACAAAGGAAGCAGGATTAAAGCTCATTAAAACCCATTTAAGTTATATTATCTTAAAGCATGGCAGTAATGGCACTATAATAATTAAAACAGAGTCGCCAATGCTGAATTAATGATACATTTTTTTGATTTTTTTTTATAACTATCATTAATGTGCAGCTAAAATCGATAGTTCGCTGAAAACTGTGGTGATAAATTGAATGAAATCTGAAGGGGACATACATTTGACACTTCTATTACGCGAAGCAAAAATATACTAGTCACGGGCTATTAGAAACACGTAAGAATTGTCAAAGAAAAGTTATAATTATTTTTAGCATCGTTCTTAACACCAATAACACTCCACATTAAATTGATGAAAGCATGTGATTCTCCCAGGAGTCAAACCCAGGATATGAGATACAGAACTTACATGCTCTAATTATTACACCACCATGACAGTTATAAGTACAGCACATGACCACGATATATATCCATTTACCGAATACTGGATATTAGTTGATTAATCACATACTGTACCCAACTGCTCTATGATAGCCTATATATCATGCTTAAGCGAGAGGAAAGGACATTTTATGGGGCACAGTATCTTAACACTTTCTGGGGACTTAATGGAATTCTTCATAATAATTAAAATATTTCGAAAATGTTGAGAAAGAGAGAGAGACAGACAGAGAGAGAGAGGGAGGGAGAGAGAGACAGAAAGAGAGATGGGGGGAAGGGGGAGAGAGGACATCAATGCGACACTCCAAAAATTAGAGGCTTAGACCCTGTTTCTCGATAGACTTACCATAGACTTACCATCCCCGCCTGGGGATGTGATCACATCTCAGGCGGACGGTTGAGGACTGGGGCAGGAAGCCTTCGCTGGCTCTTGTATTGCCCCCTTATGTGCCTGAACAGTTTTCCAATTAATTTCTTAAAACCGTTCGTTGTTGATGCCAAGACTGCCTCCTCCGGCAGATTGTTCCACTCATCCACTACTCGCTGGGAGAAAAAGTACTTTCTAATGTTGAGTCTGGATCGTTGCTTGTAGATCTTGTACTGGTGCCCCTTAGTTGGTCCTGTGTTGATTGTGAAGAAGTCCTCAATTCTCAGTCCCTCCATACCGTGCATTATTTTATGTACTTCAATCAAGTCACTCCTCAGCCTCCTCATCTCCAGGGACATTAAACCTGTTTTCTTAAGACGGGCCTCATATGAATCTTGCGCTATGGCAGAAATCATCTTGGTCATTCTCCTTTGGACACCCTCCAATAGATTTACATCCTTCTGGTTATATGGTCTCCAGGTCTGGGCACAGTACTCAAGATGTGGACGCACCAGGGACTTGTACAGGCATATAATGTTGGTCATACTTTTATCATCTATTGTTCTCCTTATACTCCCCACTATTTGGTTGGCCTTCTTGACGATACTAGTTATATGTTCGTCTGGATTAAGTGTCTTGTTAATTATAACGCCCAGGTCTTTCTCACTGTCGACATCACTGATCTCATAACCATCCATCGTATAATTATGCTGGGGATGCCCAGATGAAGGCATTTGCATTTGTCCACATTAAATTCCATCTGCCAATCTCTTGACCATTCCTCTACTACGTGTAGGCTATTTTGAATACCTTCATCTTCGATCAGGAGTAGGCTAATTGAATGGCTTTTGAGAGAGTAACCTACCAAACTATTTAATTTTATTTTAACACTTCAGTACAAGCCTCAACACTCTGGGGTATGTTGTTACCCGACAAAATTAGAGAAATGAAGCATAGAATCAATAATGAAGACATAATATTATACCCTCATATCATTGCTCTACAAGAAATAAAGCCCAAACATTTTAGATATGAAAGAATGTTAGTTGAGTATGTTATTGATGGATATGAACTAATTGAGACAAACATTCTAAGCTCAGATGAGGGGAGAGGTATATTGATATATATTAAGCAGGGGATACCTTTTAGCATAGTTAATCTGACTCAAGAGTATTGTGAATGTTCATGCATTTTGGTAAAAGGCGAAAAAGAAGAATTACTGATTACATCTGTCTATAGGAGTCTATCCAGCGCCGGTGAAAATAATGACCAGCTACTGGGACTAATGAGGGAAATTAGTCAATCTACGGTGATAAATAAAATAATACTGGGTGACTTCAACTTACCAAATATAAAATGGTCTAACTACACTACGACAGCAGGAAGAAATAGTTTAGAATACCGGTTCATTGAGGAAATAAGAGATGGCTTCATGACACAGCACATAACAGAACCAACTAGATACAGAGATGGCAACATAAGTAACGTTCTAGACCTACTTTTCAGCAACGATGAAAATATTATAGAAAACATCAGAATAGAAAGTCCAATTGGGAAGAGTGATCATGGATGTATACATTTTTGTTACAATATTGAATCGCAAGAAATTAACAATAAAAGAACTGTACTAATGTATGAAAAGGCTAATTTCAATATTTTGAGACACAAACTGGATATTGACTGGAAGGTTTTCCTTGAATGCAAAAATATAGATATTATGTGGCAAAGATTCAAAAAGAAATTACATGATGTAGTAGACGAATGTGTCCCTAAAAGAGATTTTAAAACTAAGGAAAAGGCAAAAATGAGGACCAATGAGAGCCTACCGATGAACAGAAGACTTTGGAGAATGATAAAACGAAAAAAGAGACTATGGGCAAATTTGAAAGAAATGTCCAATGAAGAAGCACCAAATCATGACTATATCTCAGAGTAAAAAATTATTACAGAAGATTAAACAATCAAGTGAGAAGAGAAACACGAAGAGCGACAAAGAACGTAGAAAGGAATATAGCACAGCATGTAAAGACTAACCCCAAACTATTTTGGAAATACGTACAGTCAAAGACCAAAACTAGGGCTAACATTCCAGAACTGTTTTCAAACAAAGAAAAAACATCCAGAACTAATAACGATAAAGATAAAGCCGATGTGCTGGCAAGCAATTTTGACCAAGTTTTCACCAGGGAACCTGATGGTGGGGTACCGTTACCTGACCCTGTGAGAGCGAACATTCCTGAAATGGATCCCATACAAATATCAGAAATACAAATTAAACAACTTATAAGTAAATTAAATAGAAATAAGTCACCTGGACCTGATGGTTTGCATCCAAGTATAATCAAGGAAGGAATGGACCAATTAGTTACACCATTGAAAATAATATTTGAATATTCCCTCGACACGGGTGAGATACCAGAAGACTGGAAGATTGCAAATATAACGGCAATTTACAAAAAGGGAAATAGGGCTGACCCAGGGAATTATAGGCCGATCAGTTTAACGAGTATCATCTGCAAGATATTTGAATCCATTATCAGAGAAAACATAATGGATCATATGCACAAATTTAAGCTTTTTAGCCCTAAGCAGTTTGGTTTCCTATCAGGTCGTTCTACTGTTTTACAACTCATTAAAGTTATTGACCAATGGATGGATATACTGGAAAATGGAGACTCCGTGGATATATCATATTTTGATTTCATGAAGGCATTTGATAGAGTTTCTCACAAAAGACTGCTTGCAAAGTTAGAGAGTTATAACATCACACATAAAATTCTGGTATGGGTAAGGGCTTTTCTTAAGAACAGGAGGCAGAGAGTCATCGTAAATGGACAAGCATCGGAGTGGACAGAGTTGATGAGCGGTGTGCCACAGGGATCAGTGTTGGGGCCAATGCTTTTTGTGATTTTCATCAATGACTTGCCAGAGGTAATAAAAAATGGTAGTGAAATATATTTATATGCTGATGATACAAAAATATTCCATACAATTAAAGATGAAAATGACTGTCATAAAAAGGAAGAGGACATTAATAACGTGAAATTATGGTCAGAAAAGTGGCTACTGGAATTTCATCCTGAAAAATGTAAGCAGATGAGAATTGGTAGATCGGATGTTGGAGACGCAAGTTATACTTTATGTGGGGAAATGAGAAAGGTTGAAGCAGAGAAAGATATTGGTGTAGTAATTGATAACAAATTAACATTCTCGGATCACTTGGCTGAAAAAATAAATAAATCTAACCAAATTGTTGGACTAATTAGACGGACATTCCTGACGCTGGACCAAGAGATGTTCAAGTCTCTTTATGTGGCATTAGTTAGGCCGCATTTAGAATATGCAAATCAGGTGTGGTGTCCATTCCTGATAAAGGATATTGATGTGGTGGAGAATGTACAGCGTAGGGCAACCAAACTGATTCCGGAATTTAGAAACTTGAGTTATGAGGAAAGGCTGAGGAAAATAGATTTACCAACTCTAGCGTACCGAAGGACTAGGGGTGATATGATTGAGACATATAAAATCCTATGTGGTGTGTACGACCCAAATGTGTGCGAGGACATCTTCACCCTCAGACAGGATTCAAGAACAAGAGGACACACCAAGAAGATCTACAAACCAAGAACCAGCAACAGAAAAAACAAATCTTTCTGTTGCAGAGTAGTGAATTGTTGGAATGATCTACCAGAACATGTGGTTGCCTCAGAATCTGTAAACAAAAATGAAAAAAGGTTGGATCAAACGTGGCATAACCAAGAAATAAAATTTAATTACAAAGAACACATAAAAAGAGCAAATAACACATCAACCACCACCCCGGTATTGGCTAGTATGTTTAATATAGAGCTGGAGACACAGGCTGAATAAGCCTCTTCCAGATCATCGTCTGTGAGTTACTGAAGATGTGTGTATGCTCGCGCGTATAATTGTACACTTCTAGTTTTTATTTAAGTTAGCCATTAAATTACCTGGTGTTCTATGTACCACAACAAATATAGAAAATGGTTTTAACCGCTAACTTTAATATAATCCCTTCCATTTTTATTGTTTTGCTTATTTATCGGTATTTTATGGTTATAAATATTTGAAAAATAGAAAAATAATCGAAGAAGATATGTAGTAAAAATCTAGAAATACAGCAGCAAATGTTATGCTATACTTAAGAAGCATTTAGGTTACATCACCTGCCTAGCTTGGCGTTCACTGACTACCATACTGCCTTGCCTACTGTAGCCTACCTTCAGCGGTCACTGGAAGGGTTCACCGACTGCCGATGAGTCCAAGGATGAGTCAGAGAAGGGTGAGTCCGATGAGGATGAGGAATCAGATGAAGGTGAGGATGCTGTAGATGCGGTGACAAGCTTTCTAACTTTAAATATATTGTGCCACTACTTTGTATATTTTCTATAAGGTAATTAAAGTGCCTCTCTGTAGGTACACAATCTTCGGTGTCTTTAATTATATATTAAGTGAGAGCCTTGGCGGTCGAGTGGTGAGCACGCTCACGTGTGAATCTGCAAGACCCGGGATCGAATCCCTGCCACGGCAGACATTTAGTGGGTGTGGTAGTACGTCCTAGCATGTTTCACATGTTCGCACCCAGTCAGGAGATATCCTGACGACGTATACAGACTAGACACACATAACAAAGCCACTCCAACACCCCTTCTCCCCTCTCTACACTCTTCAGAAAAATAGGAAAAGTAGAAAGTAGCTACGAGGTGCCATTGTAAAGGCTTATCCCTCAATACCCTCATCTGAAGTGTTCATACTCACAGATACTCACAGACGATGATCTGGAAGAGGCTTATTCAGCCTGTCTCCAGCTCTATATTAAACTTACTAGCCAGTACCAGGGCATGGTGGTCGATGTGTTATTTGCTCTTTTTATGTGTTCTTTGTAATTAAATTTTATGTCTTGGTTATGCCACGTTTGATTCAACCTTTTTTCATTTTTTTTTTCATGTTTACAGTGTAGGCCTATCGCTCGTCCAGAAAAATTTGACAGGCCTTAGGCCACATGCTTGTGGCTTTGATACACAGGAGGGTAGTGTTACGCCCGGTGTCATAACTTCAACTCATATATCATGCTACTATAGTCATGGCACTACACAGAAGTTTACATAATTCACCTATGAATTCGTTTTCAGCTGCAAACATTTACATCAGTCACCCAGAGAACAGTCCCTTATGGCCCGGGCCGTTTCTATTACATCATAGGCACCACCATTTTCATCCTTCATCAGTGGGTGGGGAAACTCGGTCATCAAATAAGCCTGGCCCAGACTGCGGGTCAAGCGCTACTAGTCCTGCCCAAGTGACACCAGATCCAGTTACCCCAAGGCAGCAAGGACCTAACTGTGACCCTCTAGGTCCAGGGCAAGCAGACCTTTTTGCTCCCAGTCCAACAACCAACACGAATAGGAAAAATCACAATATATATTCATAGCCTATTAGCCCATCACAAACACCCTCCAAATAAACCTCCATTATCTCATTTAAACCCAAGCTCCCCAATACCCACCAAGCTAACAGTTGAAAACTTCATAACTTTATTCCAGACATCAGGTCAGCCTCGGGACACCCACTTACCGACCAGACAAGATCACAAATTCAGGTTTTAACCTTTGTTTGGAATGAGGGATTAAGCATTGCCATCTTAGGTTGGTGAGCGTTGCTGCCGAGTGCCGACCACTGGTTAGGCGTTGCCAATTAACCAGCTAACTCAGTAGGTGTTACCACTGAGAAATCGGTAGGTGTTGCCACTGATCTCAACTTACGAAGGAGAAGCAAGAAAAGATCTAGCTGAAGAGTCTACATGTGCCTCCATCCCCACTCCCCTAACAAAGAAGTATAAGATACACTGCCATTTTACCTGTCTCTCCCGGGTATCATTGGGGTTCTGAGTCAAGCATTTCCATAGTGTTTTCCTCTATTATGATCAGTACTTAACGCAAAGAACGGAACAAATATACACACTGTCTTTGCCTTTCAGTTTCCATTTGCTATCTCATAATAACGTTTGTCACCTTGTGTACTTATTGTATTGTTATGTTATTGTCTTTTTGTCACTTGTCTTAAAATAAACGTACATAAACTGTAATACATGTTTCCTGTTCTAGCCTATATAGGTAGGCCTACATTCAAGAGAGTTGAAACACACAGCATAATAATATAGATAGGTAGGGGTTGTCTCTGGTGTTTGCGCTCCACCTGTTGTCTGATAGGGGTGTTTCCGGGTTAGCCTTGGCGGGCAACCCATCTAGGGGAATAAACCCTAAACAAATTACCGATGGGCGACATGCTAATCAGTGCCACTTGCAGGTGGCGAACTCTATAACAGATAACAGATAACCTATTATAACCTCGACCTCAATTCTAGCTGCCAATACCAGTGCAAAAAGATCTCAAAATGTTGCCAGGAGAAAGTTGCGGATGAAAAATTGTTGATTAAATATCTCGCGCAATACCCCCTTCAGTGTTGGTGACGTTTCATTTTTAATATTAATACTCCCAGCGCCAACTCCAACCGACTTCTGGAATGGAGAGTGGAAGAAAGGGAGCTGCCTGGTCGCAGTGGAGCCCCAGCTCAACTGTGTCACTGACGGACGGAATACAACAAAGTGTAACAAAGTGTAAGTGAGTGTCTTGTATCTGTGGATGTTTTAATCCCCACAAGATCAAGAACACAGTTGTTGACGTCTTGGTTTATTGATGAGCAAAATAAGCCTAATTGTATATCTTTGTGTGATATACCATTATGCTAAAGTACGCTAAGTTATAGCAATACTGAATTTTGTTGTGAACATTTAAAGATTTCCTTCAACCTACATTTAAAACTCCCACGTTATGACGTCACTATTCCATCATCCAATCAGAGAACAGCCAGTGTACTACCGCGCAGGGGTGCACAGCCAGAACAATACTTTATTTGTCTCTAGTTACGGTAATTTCCCTTTGCCCTTCGTCGATACCTGTAAAAACGTTTCCTTTATAACCCATCTCACAGGATGAATGGAAATTCATATACCACACAAATGTTACTAATAGGATTATTGTGTATATGGAATATGTAAAATATGATGTAGAAGTTGCTTTATGGCTAAACTAAGATAGAGTTTGTCCAATAGTGAACGATAGATGAGCGCCCTCGAGAAGGCCACATGGAGGGAGAGGGAGAGAGAGACTAGAGACTGTAGAGACTAGAGAGTTGTTTCTGGCAGACCATTATTAACCTAAGACACGTCGATGGTAGAGTGTCAAGCTATTTATCACCTCGTTTTCCTTCCCCTGCCACCTACACAAGTTCTTCCAGCCCCTGCCAACCTAGGAGAACCCTGCTAGATATTGGAGAACTTACTGCAGGAGATTGGAGATAGGCCTATAGGCTATTATACGTGTTTTTGTATGACGAAAAGTTCAGAAGACTTCGAATTTTGACAGGTGAGTTTTGTTCAGTGGTTTAGTTGTTTTCATGACAGTAAGTTTGCCGATGTTGTCGTTTATTTAGGCTAATACTGTTGTATGGGTTTCGTGTTCATGCATTTTAACTGAAAGATGGCCTATTGATAATTTGTTGGCTGCTAGGCCTAGGCCTATTCGAAATATTATTAGGCTAGGGGTCAATAGCCTATACAGGAGGCGCTACAATATAGGTAGCAAAATTCTAATGGTAGTTTTGGGTTCCTATCATCATATGCTTCATTTCTAGGCCTATATACTTTTTATCCCCGGGAAAATAAAATAAAATCTTGGTAGCCTAGCCTATTTTTAATTTATTTTCTTGGGATTTTTTGTTTTGGTCATTAACCTAACCAAAACACCTAACCTAACCTAAATGTATTTGGGGGCTATTAGGTTAGGTTAGGTTTTTTGGTTAGGTTAATGACCAAAACAAAAAATCTCAAGAAAATAAATGAAAAATCCCAAGATTTTTTTTTTTTTTTTTCCCCGGGGATAAAAAGTAGGCCTAGCCTATATAGAAATGAAGCATATGATGATAGGAACCCAAAACTAGCATTAGAATTTTGCTACCTACTGTATATTGTAGCGCCTCCTGTATATTGACCTTATTAGGCTACAGGAAAATAACAGGATTTCTAAATTCTAGATTTGGGTACCTAGCCTAGCCTATTTACAAGCGGACAATTACGGGGCCGAGACTTTTCGCCGCAGGTTCGGTCAGAATTGGTCAAATGAATGAGATGGTTCGTTTAAGGAGAGTTGGTTCATTTTTTGGTCGCTTTTTTAATTTATTCTTACAGTGCAGCCTTAGGCCAAGGCTATTTACCATGTTTTTTTTTTCGAGGAATAGCCTAGGCTTTAGCTAGGCCTATAGCCTAGTGGATAAGATAACATTCAAAACCTCTTTCGCCGCCTTCTTAGAAATAATTTATTAGGGAAAATAGGGACCAATAGACTCCATATTTTTATCATTATAGTCCACATGCAGGAATTTCGGGAAAAACTAAATAAGATGGTCACCAATTTTCCCATGGATTTTTTTATTTTTCCCTATTAGTTTTCATCAATATATAGTGTTTGGAAATAATTACAACCCTCGGCGAAACCGTTTTCCCCATTATACAACGATCTTAAGACACGCCGACCTATAGTGGGGAGGGCTATGAAGTACAGGGAAAATGAGGGGTTAAATGCGTAAAACGGCGATTAAAACTTATTTTAGCAAAACTTGGCTCGGGTTTTAAGGTATTTCTAAGGCCTAAAACCCAATATTTCAAAAATCCGAGCCAAGTTTTGGCCAAAGCTGGCTCGGATTTTGAGAGTTTGTAGACAACAAAATGACAGTAACCTCATTTAGAAATTTGGCTCGGGTTTCCCGAAATTGCAAAGCCATAAAACCTGAATTTTGGAAAACCCGAGCCAAGTTTTGGCAAAACTTGGCTCGGATTTTGCGAATTTTAAGTGTAAACAAATGGTGGTCCAGTGGTGAGCACGCTCACGTGTGAATCTGCAAGACCCGGGATCGAATCCCTGCCACGGCGGACATTTAGTGGGTGTGGTAGTACGTCCTAGCATGTTTCACATGCTCGCACCCAGTCAGGGGACATCCTGACGACGTATACAGACTAAACACACATAACAAAGCCACTCCAACAGCTTCCTCTCTCTCCAACTCTCATCACTCTTCTCTGAGCTAGTGCCGATACAAATGGCCAGTCCTGTATAGAATCTTGAGGTTCAGATTCGTAAAGATTCCAGGACGAGCTCCATAGAAAATTAAATGAAAATGAAAGTAACCTAATTTAGAATTTTGGCTCATGTTTCCCTAAATTGCAAACCCCAAAAAGCATAATTTTGGAAAACCCGAGCCAATTTTTGGCAAAACTTGGATTGTATTTTGAGAATCGAAAAAGACTAACTAAATGTCGGAAATCGGCTCATGATTTCCCTAATTGCAAAGCCATATAACCAGATTTATCGAAAACGTAGCACTTATTTAAATCATAAATAGGCTATCCAGTAACATAGACCTAGTACATTGGATACAAGCCTAATCCACACCTAACGCCTACAATGTGTCCGTAGTAGGCTACCTAGTAGGCCTACGTGGGATACAACATGGCGGTTGGGCCGGCGCCCATTTAGTAGCCTACCGTTATTCGGCCGTATCTGTAAATACGAATGCGAGTCACTTCGAGCGAATTCCTGATCGAGCGGATGCACAATCTAACCTAATTAACTTAACTTAACCTAACCTAACTTAAATGCGCCTCCGCTCGAATATGAATTCGCTCGAAGTGTCCAGATACCGTAAATACTAGGCTACCGCAACTAAGAATCTTGTTTCTGAGACCTAGTATATTAAGCTAACCAAACAACTCAACCTATCGACAGAGATGGGCAGGTGGAGTGGACTAATAAGCTGGTGGACAGACCTCGGGAGACAGGTGAAAATGGCGTGTGTACGAATAGGTGCCGTCTATAGGAAGGTATTGACAACCATGTTACGACAAAATTCCATTTTAGTACCATATAATTTTATTAGGTTTTGCCGAGGCTTAAAACAAATTTTCATATAGAGCATATAAAATCCATATTTGTTTTCAAATATTGCAAAATAATTGGTGTCCAACTTATTTAGTTATACTGAATTTCGTTATCGACACTTGAAAAAACCCGATTACACCGAAAAATAACACTAAAATAATGTCCCGAACGTAAACAAAGCATTGCACCCAATGAATCCTTCGACCTGGGTCCTCTTCTTCTTGTTTTGAAAGATGCGGTGAGTGCGATTCTCCCAATAAATGGCTTGAACGTTACTCACAAAAACTATATTATATTAGTTAGGTTAGGTTAATTTAATCTAATATAATATAATATTTGTACATTTTGGAAGCATGCATGGCCTCCCCACAATTTTCCTTACCTACTGTAAAAGCGCGATTCACCCAATAAATGGCGCCATTTGACGGAGTATCTTCAGATTAATGAATAATGGTAAGTTAATGCAAATCCTCCACTCAAACTATGATAAACAACAATTAAACACTATATTCCCTGGAAAAAATATAAAGAAACTTGGTAAATAAGGCGGCTCTAGCTGTCTTGAATGTTACCGTGGATAATTATAGGGAATAGGCTCGCAGCCTTATTATACATAATTTATTAGGGAAAATGTAGGTCTATGGAATCCTTATACTGCACTCATGTATAATTCACTGTGGGAGAATAATTTTGATCACATTTATAAAAGTATAATAAAACTCTATAATATTCAAGACCTCTTTCGCAGCCCTATTAGAAATAATTTATTAGGGAAAATAGGGACCAATAGACTCGCCATATTTTTCTCATTATAGTCCGCATGGACGAATATCGTTATCGAAACTTGAAAAAACACGATTACACCGAAAAATAACACTAAAATAGTCCCGAACGTAAACAAAGCATTGCACCCAATGAATCCTTCGACCTGGATCCTCTTCTTGTTTTGAAAGATGCGGTGAGTGCGATTCACCCAATAAATAGCTTGAACGTTACTCACAAAAACGATATTATATTAGGCCTATATTATATTATATTATGGTTAGGTTAGGTTAATCGGAAAATATTAAGGAAACCACCCACCAATTTTTTTTTTTTTTTTTTTTTTTTTTTTTTCCATCAATATATAGTGATTGACATTAGTTTCAACCTCCGCAAAAATTGTTTTCCCCTTTATCCAACGATCTTAAGACACGGCGCCCGATAGTGGGGAGGGCTATGAAGATCAGGGAAAATGTGGGGTTAAAGACATAAAAAGGCGATATAATTGACAAATGCAAGGTATTAAAGATAGGGAAGATGCAAACAAATGTTAAATATAAACTAGCTAATTTAGAATTAGAAAATTCAGACTGCGAGAAAGATCTAGGTGTGTTTGTTAGCAATGATTTGAAGCCTAGAAAACAGTGTATAAGCGTTCGTAATAAGGCAAACAGGATTCTCGGGTTCATCTCTAGGAGTGTGAGTAACAGAACTGCTGATGTTATCTTAAAACTTTACTTGTCATTAGTGAGACCCCATATGGATTATGCTGTCCAATTTAAAGATTATTACAGAATGGACATAGATTCATTGGAGAGAGTACAACGTAGAATGACAAAAATGATCCATAATATTAGAAATCTTCCGTATAAAGAAAGGTTGAAGAAATTAGGCTTACATTCGTTAGAGAGACGCAGAGTTAGAGGGGATATGATAGAGGTGTTCAAGTGGGTTAGTGGGATTAACAAAGGGGACATGGCAAATGTACTAAAGCTCAGTGATAGCGAAAGAACTCGTACCAATGGTTTCAAATTAGATAAATTTCGTTTCAGAAAAGATATAGGCAAGTATTGGTTTGGTAACAGAGTTGTAGACGGGTGGAATGGACTACCAAGTGCTATAGTGGGATCTAAAACTGTAGGGAGCTTTAAGATAAAATTGGATAAGCATATGGACGAGAAGGGTTGGGTGTGAAGGGGGATCAGCCCGGTTGGGCCAATCAGCGCTCTGCAGACCTCCATAATCCTGCGTTAATCTCTAACCGTTTTGGTAAGATGATCCTCAGGGTATTAGAGTGTGAAGCCTATAATTGGGCTTTGTAATGAATTGGGGTTGTGTGGGACAGGGATCTGCCTTGCTTAGGCCAATCGGCTTTCTGCAGACTCCCATTTTCTTATGTTCTTATGTTCTAATGGCTTTTATGATGAAAGTTGGCTCGTGTTTTGTTGTTTTCAACTTGAGAAAACTCCAAAATGAAAAAACTCGAGCCAAGTATTGGCAAAAGTTGGCTCGGTTTTTAAGATTTTTCAGTAAGCTAATTATCCATTATCCAACAATTAAGCTACATTAACCCTTGTCTAGCAGGGTGTTTTGGGCATATTCAGGCCCTCCTGCATGATAAATCAAGCATCTGCATGAAAAAAAAAATATTTAGCAAAAAACTAGGCACTAAAAGCTTCAAAATGAGACCAGAACGAGCTACGTAGCACTCGTGGTTCTCTTGCGGTGGTGCCACGAACATGGAAGTTTAGCATATATCGGTATATTTTTCCCAGCTATGCTCACTACTGGCTACACTGCCGGCCCCTCGAGAACACAGGGAACATGAGTTAATGGGCGGCTGTCTGGCCCGCTGATCTCCCGGCCATTTGCACTCTATTTTAACCCTTAATAATGGTCCTAACTTGCTGCAAATTGGTGCACGACTTAAGTCGAGCGCCGCTCTTTAAGGGTTAAAGATATTAGCCTAACCTGCCAACCTTACCTAACCTAACCTAGTATTATGAGTGGGGGCTGCCACCCCCGCTGGTTGGATGGTACATGGGATAGAAAATGAACTTGCCCAGTAACCTCATTATCCATTATCCAACAATTAAGCAACATTAAAGATTTTAGCCTAACCTACCAACCTTACCTAACCTAGTATTTTGGGTGGTGGCTGCCTCCCCCACACCCCTGCTGGTTGGATAGAAAATTAGGCAAATTCCTAGTGTTAATTAGACTGAAAGGCAGGGAGAAAGAGGTCCGCCGAGTCGTGTTGTGTGCCGTCTATGGGGACAAATATCGTTACAGGTTCTAGGTTCTGTATCTCCCTTAATAGAATTTTTCGAGGGTTGACACTTATTTTAACATGGAGTATAGGTTATATTACATCCTAAATGAAATTTTAAAAATCTGAAAATTCTTGGGTTGTTTATATAATAGAAGTTACTGTGGGACACTTAATATGTTGAAGGGGGAGCTCTGCCCCCTCTAAACACCCGTCACTTATGTCATCATAATCTGTTGTACTTCATAGGGGGTCCAATTAACCCTCTCACGACCATAGGACGCAGAGGTTGCCAGATTAGCAATAAGAAATAGATTACTCTCACTGTTATAATTACCTCTCCAAAATTAGTTTTCTGCCCACAGCTAACTCAAAGACAACTGCAGAGGTTGAAGTAAACAAACTAAAGGTTTATAGATACCCCTGACGGTAACAAAGGATTTAAAGTATCCCTAATAGGCTCAAAAATCGCGTCAGGATGTGAGAGGGTTAAGGAGAAAGTTAATTAACCCTCTCCGACATATGACGCAATTTTGAGCCAATTAGGGATACTTTAAAGTCTTTATTACCATCAGGGGTATTTACAAACCTTTAGTTTAGTTACTTCAACCTCTGCAGTTGTCTTTGAGTTAGCTGTGGGCAGAAAACTAATTTTGGAGAGGGTATTATAAGAGTGAGAGAACTCTATTTCTTATTGCTAATCTGGCAACCTCTGCGTCATATGAGTCTGAAGGGGTTAACAGTCTAAATTAGGCCGCAAATTACAATAACATAGCGGGCCGCCGTTTATGGGAGAGTTTTTACACATAATTTTCAATGTTAATTTTCTCCCTTAACCCGGGAGCTGCAGGAAGACTCTTAAGAGTCAGAGAAAAAAAAATCAATTTTAAACATCGAAATTTTTATTTTTTTTATTTTTTTTGCCCCTGGGCCATGCAAAATATCACTCCTCTACCTCCCCACTTTCCTCCCCTCCTTCAGTTATCACCTATTTTCCCTGTTATTCCCTTATTCTGAGGTATATTTTCGTGCTAACATTAGCGAGTTGCAAGCAGGGCATTGTCATCACTGTTAGCAAGCGAGTGCAAGAGAGAGAGAGTATCGATCGACAGTGTCTCAGTGGCCTTGGGGGAAATTGGCGGGAAAGGAGGTTGCCTCACCCATACATTATGTAACTCGCAGCCTGTATCGCCGATTTTGACCATCCAAACGCTGTTTTCACGCTTTTTATTGTTGTAACAGGTTAATACCTTTATAATCAACCTATAATAGGCGCATATGGATAAGTATTAATGCTATTTATGGTAAAATTAATATTTTAGTGATGAAAACAGCTCAAATATGTCAGCACAGGCAGAAGTTTCTAATTACCCCCATGCGCAGTTCAGAGGTTAATCGATTTTTCCAAATTATCAAACTTACATAAAAATGAAGTACAGTTTATAGGGATTCCAACATGCATTTCAAAATTGTTATGAAAATTGGTGGGTGGTTTGCTTAATATATACCGGTTAATCTAATCTAGGCTAATATAATATTTGTACATTTTGGAAGCATGCATGGCCTCCCCACAATTTTCCTTACCTACTGTAAAAGCGTGATTCACCCAATAAATGGCGCCACTTGACGGAATATCTTCAGATTAATGAATAATGGGTAAGTTAATGCAAATCCTCCACTCAAACCATGAAAAACAACAATTAAACTATATTCCTTGGAAAAAATATAAAGAAACTTGGTAAATAAGGCGGTTCTAGCTGTCTTGAATGTTACCTAAAACTCAATATTAATAGAAAAAACGCCCGTTCTAATCAATCTCGGAGCTCTTTCGGACATCCTTACTGTTTACAAACGCCTACTGTATAAGAACATAAGAAATGGGAGTCTGCAGAAAGCCGATTGGCCCAAGCAAGGCAGATCCCTGTCCCACACAACCACAATTCAATTACAAAGCTCAATTATAGGCTCAACACTCTATTACCCTGAGGATCATCTTACCAAAACGGTCTGAGATTAATGCAGGATTATGGGGGTCTGCAGAGCGCTGATTGGCCCAACCCTGCTGATCCCCCTTCACACCCAACCCTTCTCGTCCGTATGATTATCCAATTTTATCTTAAAGCTCCCTACCGTTTTAGATCCCACTATAACACTTGGTAGTCCATTCCACCCATCTACAACTCTGTTACCAAACCAATATTTGCCTATATCTTTTCTGAAACTAAATTTATCTAATTTGAAACCATTGGTAAGAGTTCTTTCGCTATCACTGAGCTTTAGTACATTTGTCATGTCCCCTTTGTTAATCCCACTAACCCACTTGAACACCTATCATATCCCCTCTAACTCTGCGTCTCTCTAACGAATGTAAACCTAATTTCTTCATACGGAAGATTTCTAATATTATGGATAATTTTTGTCATTCTACGCTGTACTCTCTCCAATGAATCTAGCCTATGTCCATTCTGTAATAAGGACACCAAAATTGGACAGCATAATCCATATGGAGTCTCACTAATGACAAGTAAAGTTTTAAGATAACATCAGCAGTTCTGTTACTCACACTCCTAGAGATGAACCCGAGAATCCTGTTTGCCTTATTACGAACGCTTATAGTGTACACTGTTTTCTAGGTTTCAAATCATTGCTAACAAACACACCTAGATCTTTCTCGCAGTCTGAATTTTCTAATTCTAAATTAGCTAGTTTATATTTAACATTTGTTTGCATCTTCCCTATCTTTAATACCTTGCATTTGTCAATGTTAAACTTCATCTGCCAATTTACTGACCATTCATGTAAGGTATCTAGATCCCTTTGGAGGCACTCTATATCGCTATCTGAATCAATTGATCTCCCCATTTTAGTATCGTCTGCGAATTTACTTATCCTACAAGTTATACCTAAATCTAGGTCATTTATGTATACTGTATAAGAAACAGGGGACCTAATACCGATCCCTGGGGGACACCAATTTTGACTGCTCCCCACTCTGACTTGGTACCATTTATGCTGACTCTGTTTCCTACCAATTAGCCATGACCTAATCCATCCCAACAACGATCCTCCTATTCCATGTGCCTCAACCTTTCTCATCAATCTCTCATGAGGGACTCTGTCGAAAGCTTTACTGAAATCTAAATAAATAATATCATATGACTTGTCACTATCTACTGCTTCATATACCTCTGAGAAAAAGCTAAGCAAATTAGTAAGGCAAGAACGTCCCTGAGTTAATCCATGCTGAGAAGAATTTATTAAGTTAAATTTTTCTAAGTGGCTTCTAATTTTCCTAGCAATAATAGACTAGCAACTTTTATTTGCAACTAATTTTCTATTGTGTTTAGCTAACTTATTATTTCCTGTTGAACTACTAGCTCTAGACGGAAATTCTACTCTATCAGTATTCTCATCTTTACTATCAGTTACATGTGTGGTGTTATCGATACTATTATTACACATCACTATATCCGCACTATCTTGACTGATTATTTCTATTTTACTAACTGGTTTGTCACATGAAGTACCTGCTCCATATGGAGACAGTATTTTACTTACACACCCAGGTTTTTTTTAACGAAACCCCGCAACAATCTTGTCCAGTGAGCTGGCTAAGATCGAAACTCCTAGTCGAGAAAGATGTACTCCATCCTGGGCATACAGTTCATCCTTACCATAGAAGTGGGTCCAGTTATCTAGGAATGGTATTGACTTTGCCTTGCAATACTTCTCCAGCCGGCTATTTACACCAATAGCCCTGGAGGACCATTCCTTCCGTACCCCTCTTCTTGGCAGGATACTGTGTACCACAGGAAATCCACCCTTCTCCTTGATCCTCTCCAGCATTTCCTGGTACTTGGTCAGCAACTCCTCAGTCCTGCATCTCCATATGTCGTTGGACCCCGCGTTGATGAAGATGATGCGGTCCTCCCCACCCACTTCTAGGACACCATCCATCTTCTGTGCCACCCTCCCGACTCCGGTGCCAGGTAGGCAGGCAACTTTACTAACATGAGTGTTAGTAGCCCCGTCAAGATACCTAACCATTGAATCACCGACAATGAACTTAGCTTTTTTCCGTTGTCGGCGTGTAGCAGCAGTTGTTGCAGCAACAGCAGCAGACTCCCCCCTCCCCTCTCACTGCCTCGATGATCGCCACTTCCTCGCCATCACTCTCATCAGCCAAGGTGCTGAAGTTGTTGTGGGTCTTGAGTGGCTGCCTTTTCAGCTTGCAGGCCGTTGCACTTGTTGACACCACTTTTCAAGGGGCTTCACGATCCCTGGGAACACTTCTTCTCCGCCATAGCTAGTCTCAAGGCCAAATTTTCATCTTTGAGACACTGAATCTCCTGCTCCACACTCTCCAGTCTTTCTTGCAAAGCTGGAGAGTATGGGAGGAGACAGCAGACTCATCAACAACAGCCATCACCAAGAAAGTTCACTGGGACCTCACTAAGGGTAAAAGTACATTAGCGGTCACTGGGGACGTCCGCACTGGTCAAGGGTCAGAGGGCAACTGATATTTGGTACTAAATTTATGCAGTATAATCGATATTTACGGTCAATATAGGCTACAGGAGACACAACAATAGAGGTAGCAAATTTCGGTTCAATGTTATTTTAATAGCCTACCACAAATTTTGTTGATAGCCTATATTTGAAGATAAATATTGAATCTAGGCTATAGGTTATGCTCTAAAGATCATAAACAAAATTGTGTTAACCCTCAGCAAAACCTAGTAAAAAAGTATGGTACTAAAATGTCTTTTTCGTAACAAGGTTGTCAATACGGTACTTCCAGTTATCGATAGCTCTAAAGATCATATGAAATTGTGTTAAACCCTCGGAAAAACCTAAGGTCAATATTTAAGTCTCACCACAGCTGGGATCTCATTTCTAATGGTAGTTTTGGGTTCCTATCAGTCTATGCTTCATTGCTATATACTTTTTATCCACGGGAAAATATTTGTTTTTCTTGGCTTAATTTTAACCTAACCTAATAGCCCCCAAATACATTTAGGTTAGGTTAGGTTTTTTGGTTAGGTTAATGCAAAAAAAAAGAAGAAAACAAAAATTCTTGTGGATAAAAAGTATATAGCAATGAAGCATAGAATGATAGGAACCCAAAACTACCATTAGAAATGAGATCCCAGCTTTGGTGCGACTCGTAAATATTGACCAAACCTAATATAAAAGTATGGTAGGCTACTAAAATTGAATTTTCGTAACTAGGATGTCAATACGGTACTTTCCCGTTATCAATGTACGGTACAATCAAAGCTGAAGATTGCAGAGTAAACTCCGTAGACTTCATCGAATTTTCTTTTACTTTCGTATAATTGACAGCCAATTTTTTTTTTTTTTACCAAGGGATTAGTACTCAACCAGCGGGGGTGTGGGGGCGTCAGCCCCCACCCACAATACTAGGTTAGGTAAGGTTGTTAGATTAGGCTAATGTCTTTTCAAATAAAAAAAATCCCAAATTTCTAATGGTAGTTTTGGGTTCCGATCATCATATGCTTCATTTGGAAAAATGTTATTTTAATTTTCAGTGTTTTTTTATAAAAAAAAAATCATTTGCATCAATATATAGTCTCTCTATCTATTGCCTGACGCCGTGATCCCCGAAGGTGTGGCCACGAACGAACCGCCCCATGCACCTCTGTCCCCAGTCAGTCGACGCCCCTCCTATAGGCTACTATACTTTTTTATTAGGTTTTGCCGAGGGTTAAAACAAATTTTCTTATGATCTTTAGAGCATATAGATTCAATATACTGTATAGTGTTTGTAATTAATTAGAAATCTCGGGAAAACCTATTTTCCCCATTAGGCCCATCGATCTATGTTGAGACACGCCCCCCGATAGTGATTTGAAAAGACATTAGCCTAACCTAACAACCTTACCTAACCTAACCTAGTATTATGGGTGGGGGCTGCTGCCCCCACACCCCCGCTGGTCGAGTATTAATCCCTTAGTAAATAAAAAGAAAAAAATAGCTGTCGATTTATACGAAGGTGAAAGAAAAGTCAACGAAGTCTACGGTGTTTACTCTGCAATCTTCCGCGTTGATTGTACATTGATAATGGGAAAGTACCGTATTGACAACCTTGTTACGAAAATTAATTTTAGTACCATACTATTATATTAGTTTTTTCCGAGGGTTTAACACATTTTCATATGATCTAAAGAGCTATCGATAACTGGAAGTACCGTATTGACCCTTGTTAAGAAAAATGAAAAGATGTATGTAGAGTTCTGGCATACGGTCGTCATTGTTTACATAGGGCGATCGCCGCGGTCACACTTACGTTCCCGTCTATTTCGATGCTATATTTTCTGCTATTTGCCCCCTGAATACTAGGTTAGGTTAGGTTAAAATAGACGGGAATATGATGGGAAAGGTCCGACACCACTACGCGTAATGTAAAGAAAGATTGCGGTACGCCCGCTGACTACATCCTACACAAAATAAATTTTAGTACCATACTTTTGGAAAAACTATTTTTCTGTCACCAATTTTCCCATGGATTTTTTTTTTTTTTTCCCTGTTAGTTTTCATCAATATATAGTGTTTGGACATAATTATAACCCTCGGAGAAACCGTTTTCCCCATTATACAACGATCTTAAGTTGTATAAGTTAAGTTTGGGGGGGGGGGGATTTTTTTTTTTGTCATTAACCTAATCAAAAACCCTAGTTAGCATTCAAGGAGACTACTGCAGGACTCTTCTTCTTACCTCTGACCGGGTATAGGCTATCCTAGTGTTGATAATTATAGGGAATAGGCCTAGACTCGCATAATTTATTAGGGAAAGTGAAGCTCTATGGAATCCTTATGATATACCGTACTCACATAGATTCCGTTGTGGGAGAATAGTTGGCAAGAATGTTAAGTGCGGGTGTACCGCCAGCCTTGTTTACACTACGCGTAGTGGCGTCGGACCTTTCCCATCATGTTCCCGTCTATTTTGACTGCCTTTGGATATAAAAATACATTAGCCTAACCTAACCTAACCTAGTATTCATGTAGTAATGACAGGGGGCAAATAGCAGAAAATATAGCGTCGAAATAGACGGGAACGCCCGATCACTACATCCATCCCGAATAGTTTTGATAAGTTTTGTAACACTCTATTTTGTCGATAAAAATAGTCCCGCGCGTAAACAACTCTTTTCTTCAGTCCCGCAATCTTGAGAGCTCTGCTACGGACGTGTTCAATGTTTACAAAAAGTGTTCGGAATGGAGTACACTCCCTACGGTAAAGTGTAATGTTCTACAAAGATATTACTGTACAGTACTGTATGTCTAATATATGAACCCACAGTAGCTGGCATGCAAGGGCTAGTTTTGTATCCCACGTACTGGGTCTAGGTTAGGTTGGGTTGTTTTGTTAGGTTAATATACTAGGCCTCGGAAACAAGATTCGTAGTTGTGGTAGTATTTACATCAAAACTATTCTCCCACAGTGGAATTATAACTAATAGCATCAGGACTACCATTTCCAAACAAAATTGGAAAAAAAAACTTGCAAATAAGGCTGAGACTTTTAACTAAAATTACCCCCCCCCCCCCTCAACACATCGTGTATCCCACATTGGAATTATAACTAAGACCATGAAAACTCATTTCTCAAAATCTGGAGGAAAAAAACATGAAAAATAAGGGTGCGAGCCTATAATTACCGCCTAGTGTTTTATTGGGTCAATATAAAGATCTTGTAATTGGATTGCTAAACAAAAATTTTGATTGTTTTTATCTAGTTTTAGAGTTGTGTAAGGGTGTTTTGATGTGTGATAATACTAGGAAATGCATATTTACCCATTAGGCCTAAACAACGATCTAAAAACACGCCCCTCCACTCGCGAAAAATAATTATTTGGCCATAACCGTTTGCCGTGGGATACAAAATATGTTGGGGGGGGGGGCAAGCATCCCCCCCCCAGGATTTATTGAAATCTTCTTATATTTAAACAGTAGGGGGCGAAAAACAAATTTTCCCCAACGCGAGACGCCGAGGCTACACTTGCGGCGGATGTAAACAAAGCCACCCGCCTCTTGTGAGGTAGGCTATATAGAGGACATTTTGTTATTTTCAGGATCCGTAATAAATTTTTACGGGCATTTAGACACAGGAATGAAATGGCCTACATGGTATAAGAAACCTATAGGCCACGATAAAATAGATGTATGAATTTAATTACAAGATCTTTATAGACTATTGTCCTATTGTTGTTTTTCATGGTTTGAGTGAAGGATTTGCATTTACTTAGGCTACCCATCATCCATCAATCTAAATATACAGGGTCAAATGGCGTCATTTATTGGGTGAATCGTGCGCCTTTTAGGCTACAGTAGGTGAGGAAAATTGTGGGGGTAAATTGGATACACGATGGGTTGAGGGGGCACAGCGGGTATAATCCTGTGTAGCGGGTAGACATTTACACATCTCAATAATTTGGTAAAGTTACAATATTTTTTTGTAAATTTTACATTCATAAATAGTCTACTAATATACTAGGTTAGGTTTTGGTTAGGTTAGGTTAAAGATATTGTTCAAGGTTTCTTATTAAATAGGCGTCTGAAAAAACAGTTCTACCGTGCGGCTACACAGGATCTTACCCCATCAATTTCTATGGCTTCTATAAATTTGTCATATACCGTACTTCATTGAGTTCATTCCTATATAGGCCTAGGGTATGTCAGTAGCGCCGCAAATGAAATTTTAACTACTGTAAAAAAAATTATATTTACCTCCTGTTATCGACAGCCAAAGCTGAAGATTGCGGAGTAAGCAGTGTAGACTTCATCGACTTTTCTTAAGGCGCCCGTCAATCTTCTATTATTTTACCCTTTCTCAACGGGCATATTTCCGCCATATTAGGGGTCATTCAGGCACTCCTGATTGATTAGGCAAGTGTCTGAATGAAATTAAAAGTAGTTGAAAATTAGAAGAAAATGGCTTAAAAATTACACCAAAACTAGCTTCGTGGGTCGCGGGGTTCGCTAAAATGAGCAATTCTCGCTAATGTCTCGCTACATTTGCCTTTGGCAGCACTATATCTAGCGAGACTGACTCATAGCCTTCAGTGCCACGGCCGCCTGGCTGGGAGAAGGACGGGCAATATGTAGGATTACCAACAATATAGGCAACACACTTCTAATATTAGTTTGGGGTTCCTATCATCATATGCTTCATTGCTATATAATTATTATCCTCGGCAAAAAAAACAAAATTCTTGGGATTTTTTTTGTTTTTTTGTCATTAACCTAACCAAAAATCCTAACCTAACCAAGAGCCCCCAAATACATTTAGGTTTGGTTAGGTTAACCCTTCTTGCCCGGGCTCGCCTTCCAAAGGACAGCATTC